>JAWNZC010000101.1:0-330187 GCA_035771165.1 Paragorgia papillata | reverse complement strand
AAAAAGGTTTTGTTTTGTTTTCAGGCGAGGTGACTGTATTTGCAGGCTAAGTGTTCAGAAGAGAGTCTCATTTTTTTGGTTTAGCGCTTTCCTTTGAAGAAAAAGACAGTTGCAAGGATATATGCTACAATTAACTACCAGTACTGCCTTCCTTCCTTTTTCTTTCTTTCTTTCTTTCTTTCTTTCTTTCTTTCTTTCTTTCTTCCTTCCTTCCTTCCTTCCTTCCTTCCTTCCTTCCTTCCTTCCTTCCTTCCTTCCTTTCTTGCTCCCTCCATCCCTCCCTAACTTACTCCCTCCCTTCCCTCCCTTCATTCATTCATTCATTCATTCATTCATTCATTCAACATTATTGTCAACAGTACTCGGTAATTTAGTAAGGTTTTGTAAAGCCTTCAACTGCCCTTTAGTTTTAGTAGGAAGCTCACCGATTCGCCAAAATTGGGCACTAATACACTTAGTATATTGGTATGCCTTTAATACTGACCTTGTAAAATGTAAATTATTCAGTCCATATTTAGCTTGCTTTCAACAGGAGTTTCTTGTTATTTTGATTCAAATGTTTTCTCCTGTCTTTTAGCCAATAATACGGTCCATAGCGGTTTGGATAAAGCCAAAATAAAGATGGACAAATTTCAGTCCAGTCGTCGGCAGCCATTTTGTAAACGATTTATTCGCTGGAACATATACTTCGTTTAGTGTTCTTATAGTAGCACACAACGCTGGCAAAGCATTCTGGTAGTTGTATTTTACGTCATCGTGCAACTGGCTTATTGTAAGGCGTGAAATTGGACTCTATGACCCCGCCCCAGACCTGGGTTATAGTGTGCTACGGACAGAAGGAAGAGCTTTTCAAAAGATGGAAATTGTGGAGTAAATAACATACACACAACAAAATGGAATTTATGTTTTATTATGTCATAACTTAACTATACAAATAAAGCAACCTTATTGGCTGATTATAGAACGACAATTGTTCTGATTGTAATTACTTTGTGGCATACATCATCTATCATGCATTATCTATATTTTTAGATGTTTAGATTTAGGTTTTTATTTATTCACAGTACTTGTTTATCCACTTATAGTTTTATTTATCTCAAACTCTAATTATTTACATAGCTAAAACTTATTTATGATACTGATGCATTTTACATATTAGTTTATAGTTGGTGTGATGTCAAACGACTTTACCGACTGAATAAATGTAGATGTAGATTTAGATTCATCTATACTACCATTACCACCACCATGACTAAAATTACGACCGAAAAAGATGGTGGCGGTACATTTAACGACAATGCTTTGCGACCTCAAATCAGCTCAAATAACAACTAAACATTGTTTATCATGCTAAGATGGATTAAGTAAGCAAGAACTTCATTCCTACCAAAGTTGATCGTTTTAAAACCATATCTTAAAATAATTCTGCAAGAAACAATACTGCATGCAAAGGATTGTGGTTAAATGTACAAGTCGCCAATTACGGTCAATTACAACTAGCACCACCACGACTACAATTACGACTACCACCACCACCACCACTACCTTTACTACCACCACCACTTCCACTACCACCTCCACCACCACCTCTACTACCACCACCACCTCCACCACCTCTACTACCACCACCACCTCCACCTTTACTACCACCACCACTTCCACCACCATCTCTACTACCACCAGCATTTCCACTACCACGTCCACCACCACCTTTACTACCACCACTACTACCACCACCACATCCACCTCCACCTCTTCTGCCACCACCACTTCCACCACCACTTCTACTACCACCTCCACTACCACCACCTCTTCTACTACCACCTCCACTACCACCTCCACTACCACCTCTACCACCACTACAACCACCACATCCACTACCACCTCCACTACCACGGAAGAAGGGAGGTACTACCACCACCATTTCCACCACCACCTCCACCGCCACAACTAATCACCACTACCACGGCACCTCCACAATTACGATCATCTCCATCACCACTACCACCTCCACCACTACCACCTCCACCACTTCCTCCACGGCTACCATCACCTCCACAACAACACTAACACTAGCACAACCTCTCCCACTACTACCTCCACCAACCACCACTACCTCTTCCACAATAGCCTGGCTACCTCCACATGTTTAGGGGTGTTGGTGGCACAGTGGTTAGTGCACGTGCCTTTCACCTCTGCGACCTGGGTTCAATTCCTGCTCTCAGCAGTTATCTGATTAAAATTTCACCTTGGCCGCATGTGAGAAGAGTGTTTCCAGTTTGACTCTACCAAACACCACAGGTTTCCTCCGGGTACTCCGGTTTCCTCCTGTAGAAACACTGGACCAATGAGGGATGGCCCTTACTGGACCTCTAGGGATAACAGTTAGCTATTAACTGATAGAGCTATCCAGTATAAATAAGATTAGTTTAGTTTAGTTTAGTTTAGTCAACAACCACCTCCACCTCCACTACCTCCATCACCACTACCTCTAAGACCACAACTACCTCCACCATGGCAACCACCACCACTACCTAGTAGACGATTATATGAAGTAAAACTGATAAATTAACAACCTCGTGCCCCGGCCCTGCTTTCAAAATGGAGAGCTGAGAAGGCCATATATATAGCAAAAGCTAGTCAAATGACTCCAATAATCTTGAAGTATTTTGCTACGTAGCTTATATACTGTTCCGGGGGATCAGTATAGTCACTGATAAACAGAATAGTTGGTTTGTATATGTACAACTATTCAGAAAATTATTTAAGATTACCGTATACCTTCACACAAGTGTCTCCAGTCTAAAAGACGTAGTGCGTCCGCATTATGTTGCAGATAGCTTAACTTCCACATCAAATTAAAGCTTATAAATTATGTGCGACAAGTATATGCCAACAATTTTCGATTTTAATGAATCAGCGATTTTTTCACCATCGTTTAGAGGGATGTCGTGATCGCCTTTCACAACCTTTAACTCAAACTGGTTTTTGTTATTTTTTAATTCGATTCTTTCCTGCGCGTAGTACTGATACAAGGCGCTAAAAACAGTGTTGGGGTTTTTCAGTATTTGATTCCAGTGAAAAGTCATACAACACAGTGGCGTAGCTAGAGGGGGGCAGGGGGGCGACGCCACAGGACTTCTGAGTGTTGTTTGTCTGAAAATTTTGATGCTTGTCGGAAAATCGGATGGTCGAAGAACGACTGGCACAATCGTGTTATTGTATTTTACAAATAATAACTTTTTACTTTCGTTTTTTTCAAGAAACTAAATAGTATTTGTTGCGAAAAGTCAAGGCAAACGCACGAGAAGTGTCAACAAACACTTTATACTTATTAAGTTATTATAAACTGCTGACAAAGTGCCGGGTCACGACGTCCGGTTACATGCTATTGCAAAATGCGAACACGCCAAACAGATCATTTTCACAGGTTTAGTTAGGTTGACTGTTGACATCAGACAATTGTTCCGATGAAATACGAGTCGCAAGTCGCAGCTCAAGTCTCACTGACAATGAGTATTGAGCTGCGCCTTGCGGCTCGTATTTCATTCATTGTTTCAATCAGTATTCAGTGGCAGTGCAATAGCTCAATTACTCAAAGACTCGAATTCTGTTCTCATTTTCAAATTTCTCATCGATATAAACAAGTAAGTGACATATATAAATAATACTTTTTTTAAATACATGTTACGTATTCAATTGAGTAAACTGGGCCTCAGGGCGCTTAAAGCAGTATTCAATTTCGATCCGCAAAGTCCACGTTGTATGTTGTATGAACTTATTTAAAGCCTGCCTCTACTGACTACTGCCTCTTATGTTCTTACGTACTTCAATTCTTACAACACAACAGTAGAACATACTTATTCTGTAAATCTGTGATGAATAAAATTTTGTTTTTAATTGATTGTATAGCAGTCTATATACTCGCGGACCGCGGCGTCTCGCGCCTCACGTTCACTTCAGCGCACCATGTTTGGTCAAGGTAAGACGAAACGAAAAAAGGTAGAATGTTCTCTGTGTCAAATGACCTTCGACAGCGACTACAGAAAAAAACACAATGAAAAGTACCACAGTGAAATGATAGCTGCCCATCGCCATATTCCATACAAGCTGGCCGGCGCTCCCGATAATCCATTTACGTTCACACGGAAAACAAAGTCTAGTGTGCCTCCAACAGAGGTCTCGCGCGACTCTACTCTGCCGACCCATCCACCTCGACAATGTCCTCATCAAGCAAACCTGAAGACCAACCCACAGTGATGACAACATCTCCAGAGCCATAGCCACTGAAAGCAGTATCCGAACGGGCCGAACCGAATACATCTGAATGTATCACCATTACAGGCGAATCCATGATGGAGGAGCAAAGCGGTGAATGTGCTGAACAGCAATCTACTGAAAACGAAATAAACGTTTGGCACACGTCACTTGGTAAATACCCGACAGATCCAGCCAACTTTCCGGACATTAAAATAAACGCCGCTCTGCGCGCAGAAATTGTAAGGTATGGTCCTTGCAAGTCTGTGGAAAGTGCGGATGTAGTATTTCCAAAAAATACTAATGATCGGAGCTTCCACCAGTCATGGTATCAAAAGAATAATGTTCCTCGCGACTGGTTGGTTTATTCAATGAAGGAGAATGTCTGTTTTGTTTCTGTTGCTGGCTTTTCCCCTGTATATCATGTCAAGGCTATGAGAACAACTGGAGTAAAGTCGGAGTTAGCAACTTTAAAAAGGGTTTGGAGAAAATTAGCGGCCATGAAAATTCTGTAAGCCATTGCACAAGTCTTGCTCACTGGAAATCATTCGAATACCGATTATCTGCAGGGAAGACGATTGATGCACATCTCCAAGAGCAACTTGACAGAGAGAGAGAGAAAACACTGCAAATTCTTGATCGCATTTTTTCTGCAACACTCTTTTTGGCCCTGCAAGGGATTTCTTTTCGAGGCCATCGTTTCGAAAGTCAGGAAAATTTGATGACAACGTTTGGGAATAGTGGTAATTACCTGGAACTGCTTAAACTGATTGCAAGGCACGACCCCATTGTGGCATCCCATCTGGCCAGCAAGAAATCTAGAAGCAAGTACACTTCCCCGCAGATTCAGAATGAGATAATCGATTCCATAGCCAGAGTTATTAGAGAAAAGATTATTTCAGAAATACTTGTCGCTAAGTATTTTTGTGTAATTCTTGATACTACGCCTGATATCGCACACGTTGACGAATTGGCTTTTTCGGTGAGATATGTCAGCAAACGTTTTCTTTGTTTTGACGAAATGACAGGTTCGAAAGCTATTGATTTTCGCGACAAATTGCTCGAACTTTTGGCACATTTTAAGCTCAGTACCGAGTTCATTCGAGGGCAAGCAATGGATGGTTGTTCAACGATGTCTGGAATTCATGGAGGACTGCAAGCTTTGGTTCGCGAAATTAGCCCCTCTGCATTGTATGTGCACTGCATGGCACATCGGTTGAACCTGGTGCTAGTCAAGGCAGCCACAACCTGTGTACCTGTAAAGTCTTTTTTTTGGACTGCTTAGGAGCTTTTATAGTTTTTTTGTCGCTAGTCCAAGGAGAATCGCACAATTGCACAAGTCTCAAGAAAGTGCTAAGCGAAGCTCCGAGATGCCAAAGTCCCTTTCCGACACCCGCTGGGCTGCAAGAGCGAATGCAGTAGAACATGTAAGAGACAACTTTGATTGTTATCTAGATGCTCTGGAGGTGTTAATAGCACACAATCAACTTGACGCGCGTGGTCTTTCGGACGCAAGTGGTCTTCTTAACGGACTTAGAAGCTTTGACTTCCTGGTGCTTCTCTACTTTTGGTTCGATATTTTGGTGATCACGAAAGCGGCAACTGACAAAGTTCAAGGCCCTTTCCTGAACATCGGTGTATCGTGCCAATTGATTGAAGCATATATTCAGCAATTTTTAACTATGAGATCCAACAACGACCACTTTGATGCCACCATAGCAAAAACAAGGGAACGTTGTAATTCTCTTGACCTTCCGGCAGAGTTTGAAACGAGAAGACGACGAAGAAGAAGAGGATTTTTCGACGAGACACAAGACGAAGAGCAGACTATCGATGCTCAAGAGAAGTTCAGAATTGAAGTGTACAATGTCGTTCTAGATACAATCATCGCGGACCTTAAGACACGCTTCAACGATACCAGTACCACAGTTGGCGTTCTTAAGGCCTTTGATTGTATCTCTCCTACAACCTTCATGGACAAACATGCAGACGTTCCTGCCGAATCGAGTTTACAGCAAGTACAAACTTTGTGTAACTTCTATTCGAAAGACCTTTCCACCGAGGCGATAGTATTGATGGAATACAAAAACATACACGCTTTACTGAATGCTTGGGACTTTATAGATGGCGAAGCTGTTCCGCGGGATGCAGAGGACCTTTTGGTTTTCTTGGAAAAACACAACCTCTCAGCTCAATTTGAAAATATTGTGACGTTGCTGAAGCTTGCGCTTACATTACCCGTTTCATCAGCACATGACGAGAGAGCATTCAGCTGTTTGAAGCGGGTAAAGACTTATTTGCGCAGCACAATGACTGAAAATCACCTCTCTAATCTGGCGTGCATTTCTATTAATCGCGAAAGTGTTTCCGATATTTCCATTAGAGAACTTCAAAAACCATTTCTAAGTGAAAAAACAAGAAGGATTTTTCAATGACGATTTAATTTAACGATGTTTGTGTGCACGATTTGTAAATATTTTTGTCCAACTCGATTCATATGTTATTAAAAAATAGATTATTTTGCACTGGGAGATGTACTAAAAGTTTGAAATTCTGCCTATTCCTTTGCTACGCAGGCTACTTTCTATCCGACGACACTCGATTTAGATATCGAATATAAGCCAGTCTTTAATTATGCGGTACTATTATAGCCACGCCCATTTGACCACGCCCTTTTGTCGGAAATTTTCAATGCTCGCCCCCCCCTGAGGAAATTCCTAGCTACGCCGCTGATACAACATTTTGCAAATTGATAAGAAAAAGCCTGAATAAACGCATGGGAATGGCCGTTGACGTAAAAGCTTTCGAAAGTATCGAATTCCATGACAAAGTTTTGTATGTGATATCCAGTATATTTATCTATCATCTCTGAAAATTTTAAAGAACTCAAAACAATCTCCTTTAATTTGTAACTCTTTAAAATCTCCCCTTGTCGAGAGGAATACATTTCAAGAAACAATCGGCACTCGGAAGGAAATTTTCCCTTAAATTTTCCCCCTGATCAAAAACTTTACATTGTAATTTCACTATTTACTTGTATTTCTTGAAGTGGTTCCCTGATGAAAATATTGTTGGCAATGTTTTTACATAATCCTAAAGATGTTATGGTAGTTGGTAATCGTGCAAAGTTTCATTTCAAAATTCGTTGAAGAAAAGGTGATATTTCACGTGTATAGTTTGTATTTTGAAGCGCCGCCATTAAAGTGGAGCTTGAGAAAAATGAGTCGAGGAAGCTTATGACGTCATAAACTCAATAACAACAATGACCCTTTTCTTGACAACAACAATGATCTTTTGTTTTTATTGAGTCTATGACGTCATATATAAATAAGTTCTCCCAAGCTCATTCTTCTCAAACCCGGCCAATTTAATTCTGGCGCTCCAAAATACAAACTTCGCACGTGAAATTCAACGTTGTTTTTGAGAATTTCGAAATAAACTTTGCACAATTACCAAGTATTATAATATCTTAATATTACGCAGAAACATTACCAACAATATTTTTTATCAGAGAAGCATTTTAACATTTTTTGGTACAAAAATTTAGCATGAAATTTTAACATGGTCCAAAAAACGTTCGTTCAAAAAAAAATCGTCTCTGAAGGTATATGGTAACTAATAATAATGACATACAAGGCGCCGTATACTCCTAATATATAAATCAATCATATCAGCAACCTCGTACCCAGGGCCATTTGTAGGGAACTGGGCCATTTGTCGTATCAGTTAATCTTAAAGTAGCCTGCGTAGCAGGCGTTACTAGATTGGGGGACTGTGGAGAGGGCTGCCTGCAGTGGAGCTCTTTGGGTTTGTGAAACACCCCCTAATGAAATATGATCTTGAGCGGCCAATGTCCGAAGCTATTAAATTAACTGTTTGTATTAATTGTAATATTTCAAAATCCATGGCATTTAATTCAGTAAAATTTCGCGTAAATTATTATTTCAATAATTCTCTTTGTATAAAAAACAATTATAGTACAAGGGAGTTAAAAGACTGAGAGTTGGTCGCAAATTTGTGGAAGGGATAAATTAATATTAACGGAATATGTCTGCAGTGTCCCACGGTGTCTGCTGACAAATATTTCTCAAACTGTGGCCTGGAAATTTATAAAATTAGGTGTGAATGGTGGAGTAATACTGTTTCCGTCAATGGCAACGAATATTCATGAAAAAAACCCGAGTAATAACAGCGAGTGTTTACCGAAATAAAACAGTTGTGAAAGGTATATAAATAGTAGTGATTATTTAACGGAAATGTCTGCGGCGTCCCACGGTGTCTGCTCACAAATATTTCTCAAACTGTGGCCTGGAAATTTATAAAATTAGGTGTGAATGGTAGAGTAACCCTGTTTCTATCAATGGCAACGAATATTCATGAAGAGGACAGTAATGACAGCAAGTGTTTACCAAAATAAAACAGTTGAGTAAAAGGTATACCATTATTGAACGGAAATGTCTGCGGCGTCCCACGGTGTTCGCTCGCGAATATTTTCAGAAATTTTTATGACTGACAGAGACATATGAAAGCAAAGCGTCTCACGGTGTTCGCTTTCAAAATCAAATTCAGGAACTTCCTATTATTTAGATATATTCCAAACTCTTGCATGGAGGTTTTAAATATAAAACTTAGTTGAATGGTATGGGAGTCGAGGAGGCTGACACACAGCATTTTCATTTGATCAAATCGCAAAAGCACTGCAAGATGTTGTATAGATGTTTCCTTTGATATCAATCGTTTCAGCTTTGTTTGAAAATTAGAATTGAAATTATTAATTTTACTTACTAAACCTTCTTGATTGACAGATTATGGGCGCTAAGCGAATCACATTCGGCGTAATCAATAATTAAAATCCCGTTCGTCAGCGAACGGGTTTCACAAAACCAAAGAGCTCCACTGCAGGCGTTACTTCTCAGCCCTCTCCCCAGTCCCCCAATCTAGTAACGCCTGCTACGCAGGCTAATCGTAAAGTTGATAAGTGTTGCTAAAAATTAAGATTATTACAGTTTATACGTATTCGAGGTCATTGAAAGCAGGAAGAAAAAGCCATGAGGACGAGGTTGATAAATTAGTTCAACGTACATCAGTATTTGTTTTACGGACTTTTCTACACATCAGGAAAGATTCGGTTGATTTCAAGATAGCCGTGTCCGTTGTCTTGAAATTCCTCACTATTTTCTTGATTCCTGCCACTGTTGTACGACCCACCACCACCACCACACGAATAAGCCACATTGTCTCCTGAAGCCCCTCCAGAATACCCTCCACCTCCTCCTGCACCACCTCCTAATCCTTCAGCACCACCTCCTCCTCCAAATCCACCTACTGCCTTACTGTGTAGAGCACGTCCTCCTGCTCCACCTTGTAAGAAACTTTTACCTCCTTCTCCACCATATCCATAATTTCCACCAAAATATTTACTACTTCGTCCATCGCTGTAAAATCCTCCTCCTCCACCACCTGTAGGAAGAGAAAATGAGATTGATATGGATAAAAGAACAAAATATTCTCTATACTTTATATCAATAGAGTATAGAGAATATTTTGTATGCTATGAATATTTTGTTTGCATATCAATACATCTTTGAAAAAATAAAATAAAAGTTATCATCTCATACATTGCACTAGGTAAGATTTACAAACATTGAAAAACATGCATAAAATAATAATAATAATAATAATAATTATAATAATAATAATAAATATAATAATAATAATAATAATAATAATAATAATAATAATAATAATAATAATAATAATAATAATAGTTAATAATAATAATAACAACAATAATAAATATAATAATAATAATAATAATAATAATAATAATAATAATAATAATAAATAATAATAATAATAAAAAATAATAACAATAATAAATATGATAAATATAATAATAATGAAGATAATGATATGATAATAAGCATTAAAAAACATCCATAATAATAAAAATGATGATAATGACTATGATGATGATGATGATGATTATAATTATAATGATAATGATGATGATAATGACAATGATAATGATGATGATAATAATAATAATAATAATAATAATAATAATAATAATAATAATAATAATAATAATAATAATAATAATGTTATGCAAATACTAGCGTGATATGTAAACATATGAGTGTTATTTAAATATTATGTAAAATAATATATCTATAAATTATCGTTTTTGTGTGTAAATATTTAAGTGCTGAGCAATTGGTATTGGTATACCTCGACGACATAATTATGCATGCTGGAACGATAGAAGATGAATTTTCTTGTATGCAAGCCGTTTTTGGGAGGCTGAGCCTTGCTGGTTTGAAGCTAAACCCAAAAAAGTGCAGCTTTTTTCAAAACCAAGTGAGGTATCTCTGACACATTGTGAGCGGGAGTGGTATTTCTGTGGATCCGAACAAAACAGATGCTGTTCGCAAGTGACCTGAACCAAAGAATAAGACTGAGGTTAAAACTTTCCTTGGTTTGGGCACTTATTATCGGCGATTTGTTCCACGCTTTGCAGAAACCGTGCATGTATCTGCTGACGGAGAAAGGCAATGAATTTGTTTGGACACATGAGTGCCAGAGATCGTTCGAGAGATTGAAAGAATTATTGACGTCTACGCCTATTTTGGCTTATCTAACCCTGGATGGGGAGTTCTGTGTGGACACTGACGCTTCCGATACTTCAGTTGGTGCAGTCCTTTCCCAGATGCAAGATGGCGAGGAGAAGGTCATTGCATATTTCAGCCGAACATTAAGTCGGGCAGAAAGGAATTATTGTTTGACGAGGAGAGAACTTTTGAGGGTCAAGTAGCTCGTTGGTTACAGAAATTACAGACGTACGTTTGTAGTGGAAATCACTATGGAAACGAGTCTTTGATTTTCTTCATGGCCCAAGAACGGATGGTCATTTTGGCATAAACAAGACGGTTAATAAAATAAATGAGAAATTCTACTGGCCCCGGTGTCGAGAAGACGTAAAAAGATGGTGTGAGCAATGTGACTTGTGCAGCGCAAGGAAAGGCTAAAGAGGCTACAACAGTGGCAGAAGTACTGGTAAATGAGTTTATTTCTCGTTTTGGAACACCAATGGAGATACACTCTGATCAGGGGAGGAATTTCGAATCCCACGTGTTTAGTGAAATGTGTAGGCTCCTGGGGATAAAGAAAACGAGGACACCTTTACACCCCCAGTCGGATGGGATGGTCGAACGTTACAATCGAACCTTGAAGCACCAGTTGGTAATCTTCGTAAACGAAAATCCGCGGGATTGGGATCAACACATCCCCTTACTGCTGATGGCATATCGCACTGCTTCCCACGAATCTCAACAGGAGTGACCCCAGCAATGATGATGATGGGACCTCAGCTACTGCTACCAATAGATCTCTTGATAGGTCCGTCGCCAAATGAGCATGCAGATTCAAATTCGAAGTATCTCGAGAAGTTACGGGAAAGCATCAACGTTGCCCATGCGTTTGCTCGGAAACTGAAATTGACATCGGACAGAATGAAAACGAACTATAACGTCGATGCCACCGCCAAAAAAGCTAAATGTTGGGACTGCGGTATGGCTTTACACACCACAGCGAAAGAAAGGATTGTCTCCTAAATTAGCCAAGCCTTGAAGTTGTCCGAATATAATCATGAAGAGAATAAATGACCTTGTTTACAGAATACGGCTTACTGATCGCAGCAAACCGATGGTTGTTCATCGTAACAGACTAAGAGAATACTCGGGTGATAAGCCGCCCAAGCGCCTGGATCCCAGCTGAGAAGTACTAGGACAAGGAAAACGCCAGCCCAATTAAGACCGTGACGATGAACTCGGAAGCTGTTAACGAACAGTATTTAAATCTAGTTTGAATGAAGAAGTCAAATCGAGACGCTTGTGACCTAAGAGGGGAGAGTGTTATGTAAACACTAGCGTGATATGTAAACATACGAGTGTTATGTAAATATTATGTAAAATAGTAAGCTATAAATTGTCGGCGAATCGACAAGGTTTTTGTGTGTGTAAATAAAGTGCTGAGTACGTAACAACAACAACAACAACAACAACAACAACAACAACAACAACAACAACAACAACAACAACAACAACAACAACAACAACAACAACAACAACAACAACAACAACAACAACAACAACAACAAAAACAAGAACAAGAACAAGAACAAGAACAACAAGAAGAAGAAGAAGAAGAAGAAGAAGAAGAAGAAGAAGAAGAAGAAGAAGAAGAAGAAGAAGAAGAAGAAGAAGAAGAAGAAGAAGAAGAAGAAGAAGAAGAAGAAAAAACTGCAAACTGGCTTACTGGTTTCGTAATTCCTTGAATATATGAAGCAATGGAAAAACTTATAACAAAGTGAAAGATTTACCTGATTTGCTATTGTCAGCTTTCAAAGCACCACTGCCACTCACTCCACCAGACCAACTTGAACAACGAAACTTAGTTTCATCACACTGATTTTTCTTCCCAGATGTCCCAACACTTGCGTCACAATTACTGAGACGAGGGCTGAGGGCAAGCATCCCACCTCCACCCCCAGCAATGATCACTGGTTTATTTGATGACGTCACAACAAATGTTCCTCCACCACCGCCTGCAGAAAAACTAGGGTTTTTAACACCTTGTTGACCAACCAGTATTTTAATCACTTCTCCTTTGTTCAAATCAAAATCTCCTTTCATATATGCACCACGACCTCTTGCAGCAGGTCCATATATATCGTAACCACCTGACGCTCCAACTGCTGTGATTTGATACGTACCGGTGAAAGGAACTGTCCAATATTGTATGCCATTTGCTACTATCACCATATTCTCGTGATCTTGACCAGCATAGAAAGATCCGAGCGATGTTGGTCCAAGACGACCACTTGCCCCAAGGTTGGTAAAATTTGCCACAAAGCTTACTGAAAAAATTACATAAATAAGCTTAATTAAAGGAAAACAAAGAGTATAAATATGGGCCCTTTCTTCACACTAGATCAGTTGCGTCGTGAACAGTAACTTTTTAAGTTAGGTTGAAAAAATTACCGCAAACTGCCGATTATAAGCTCTAGGCCTTTACATTTTTGCAAAGGTTTTGGCTTATACCCAGAAGCGGCTTATATAAAATAACCGTTTCGGCATGAGCTGTTAAGAAATAGGTTAATACTAACTTACGACATTATCAACATACGTCTTCCATTCACTGGTTTAATCAACCATAGTTTTAAATCGCTATTAATTAAGCATCAAATCCCTATTAATTGTATCAATGTTCTCACGATTGCATGACTAGCGTTTTACCGATTATTTTAAAGATTATATATTTCTTATTATTATTATCATCATCATTATATCAAAACTTTATTTCGTGAAATTTCTGGTAGATAAGAAACAGAAAATCAATGTATAGCTCAAGTATAAAATGTTAGGTTACACTACAAAAGTCTTTGATATTTTTCCCAAACATTTTTTAGAATTAACAAATGCGTGTAAACTGGTGCCAATCCATATTGCAAAAATTTGAACTACGTAACGTTCGTTAGTTCGTTTGTTCGTTCGCTCGTTCGTTCGTCCGTCCGTCCTTCCGTCCATCCGTTCGTCCATCCATCCATCCATTCATCCCACCATCCATCCATCCATCCATCCATCCATCCATCCATCCATTACAAAACCGAGCAGCCCGCATTATCACCGGTGCACCTTATTCTGTACGTACCAGTGGGGTATTTGCTGAACTGGGATGGTCTTCACTGGCACAAATGCGACAGCGTCAAAAAGCAATCTTGATGCATGTATACAATACTAAATGGGCTTGCGCCCCCTTATTTGTCTGAAATTTTTGTTAAACACTTTGGCTCTATATCTTATATCTGTTCTATCTGGAATAGAACTAACGATCCAATATGCCCCTTCTGGCGTCATCATACAGAGAGTACTGCTCACCTCTTCAATGGTTGTCATGAGTTCCGAAATTTTTATAACAGACGTCATGATCGTATTGTAAATAAACTGCTTGGTGAAATTTCTGCCAGCAACCAGCGACTCCGACTATTTAGCAACAAGTTGTTTGAATCGATCTTACCCGAGCTTCGTAAGGACTAATAGAAATTCCAGCTCGAAAACCGGACATTGTCATTGTGAATGCAGTCGCTCGTGAGATTGTGCTCGTTGAAGTAACCGTGTGTTTCGATCTGTACTTTGATGTAGCGTATGATTCTAAAATGCGCCATTATCAGCGGCTATGTGACTTCTTAAGATCTCGTGAATGGAATGTTAGTCTAGTGGTATTATGTTTTGGTGCGTTAGGCTGCATCCGTCACAGCGTGTACAAGGACTTGAGAAGATTGAACATTGAGAAAGATACCTTAAAATTATTGCTTAGTTGGTGCTCGATTTCAAATGTAATAATGGCTAACTATACTTGGAGACACAGGGTTAAAAAGTTGTTATTGGGTCTGATCTACTGCTTTAAAATTATTGAAGTTGTAAATGATGATGAGATAGGTTTTTTTTTAGTCATAGTGCTATTAACAAAACTTGTATGTATTTTAATACTTCGGCAGTAGCTATTGCGTAATGCTGGAGGTTCAATAGGATGTGATTAAAATTATAATTATTATTATTATTATTATTTTTATTATTAATTTATTTTTATTATTATTTTTATTTATGATTATTTATTATTATTATTATTCTTTAGTTATTATTATTATCTATTATTAGTATTTTTTTTATTATTTAGTATTATTATTATTATCTATAGGGACTTAATAGTATGAGACTTGAGTTCAATATCCAAGCTAATCATGATCTATAATACTTCCTAAAACTTTGTTTCGTGAAATTTCTGATAAGCTAAGAAACAGAAAATCAATGTATTGCTCAAGTATAATAATGTTTGCTTTCACTACAAAAGTCTTTGTATATTTTGCCCAAGAATTTTTTTAAATTAACTAAAATGCGTGTATAACTGGTGCCATATCCATAGTGAAAAAATTTGAACTTCGTTAAGTACGTTCGTTCGTTCACGTTCGTTCGTTCGTTCGTTCGTTCGTTCGTCTCGTTCGTTCGTTCGTTAGTTCGTCCGTCCGTCCGTCCGTTCCCGTCCGTCAATCCATCTTACAAAACGGAGCATCCCGCATTATCACCGGTCGCACCTTATTCGGATGGTCTTCACTGGCACAAATGCCCGACAGTCGTCAAAAAAGCAATCTTGATGCATGTATAAAATACTAAAATGGGCTTGCGCCCTCTTATTTGTCTGAAATTTTTGTTAAACTACTTTGGATCTATATTCTTATATATTTACGTACATCTGATCAAATAACCATCTGGTTCCAACAATTAGAACTGAATGTTACAAGAAAAGGTTTCGCAGTAACTGAAGCTTAAAAACCTGGAATATCGTTCAAAAGTAATCTTGATGTAATAAATATATAGCACTCCTCTGCAGGCTTACTCTTATAGAAGCGTTTTTCATCTGACGTCACGGAGGCCTTAATTGGTGTACCAAAACAATGAAAATGGCCGGCCATATTGTTATGGGAATTATGCTCTTTCTCATTCAAATATTTTGTATTGTTTCACAACCCCCAATGGGGCCACCGATCATACGTGAGTGAAAACGGTCTATAAGCAAGTCGAGCGCATTAGGAGGGACGGGTTGGAGGGATTGTGAGTCCTACAGGGGACCCGTTTTGGGAAGCCACTATTAATTTTCATGTGCTCTTATATTAATTTGTAACATGTAATGCAATGCAAGGCAATGCAATATTGCAATGTTATTCAATGCAAACTGCAATTCAATGCTAGGTATGTAATTCAACATGCAATGCAATACAATGCAAAGCAATGAAATGCAATGTAATTCAATGCAATGCAATGCAATGTAATTCAATTGCAATGCAATGGAATTCAATGCAATGCAATGCAAGTGCAATGGTAATGCAATGCATTGTAATGCAATGTAATTCAATGCAATGCACTGCAATTCAATGCAAATGTATGCAATGCAATGCCAATGACATTGCAATGCAATGCAATTGCAATGCAATGGCAAATGCAATGCAATGGCAACTGCAATGCTATGTAATTCATTGCAATGCAATGCAATGCAATGCATATGCAATGCAATGTAATTCAATGCAATGCAATGCAATGCAAGTGCAATGGCAATGCAATGCAATGCAATTGAATGCAATGCAATTGCAATGCAATGCATTGCAATGCATGGCAAAGTAATGTAATTGTATTGTAATGTAATGCAATTGCAATGTAATGTGATAGAACATATTGAAAATAACAAAACTGCGTGCAGGTACTCAGGAGGAATTGATCCAAAATACGTGGTCTATTTTCCTGGGCTTTAATAGTTCTCTAGGGTGCATGTTTATCGATTATGATTGTGAATTTGTTTTTCAATTGATTCCTTGCTAAGCTTCATTGATATCTGAGTAACATATTCAAATTAGGCCATTTAGTCTTTTTTAAATCTTGAAGAAACAAATCAGTTATAAATGTTGTATTATTTCTAGTCTCAACAAAACTGGAATGTTCCACGCGGGATGCAATTTTTACGAAATTGCGAAAATTATAATATTGATCGCATTATTGTCACCATTCCTTTCCTATTTAGTAATAATATCTATCAATTAAACTCGATGAGGAATCCGAAACCCTGGTTTCCATATAGCCGCAAGAGGCCCATCCTCGTTCCCTCGGCCTTTTTTAAATTGAGAGGGAAGGGGAAGGGCATCGGCTGTATCACAGGTCACCCAAAAAAATAACTGGGTGTAACTAAAATTAGCATTTTAGTTTTGTTTAGTATGTCAAAATTCATTCAGATTAATGCAGTCCACCAGGGAGAAGTTCAATTGTAATGGCGGTCACCATTTGTCCCGTTGGATTGGTTCCCAGGGCCTTTTCCCGTCATCCCAATTTTCAATAAGGCCCCTGGAGAACGAGGTTGGCAACAGAGACGCCGGTTCTTGTCGAGCGTCCTGCCAGCGACTTAACCTGGCGAACCTAAAGCGCTGGTTTCCATATTAGCCTTAATGAGCCGGCGGCATGGCTGCGGACTAAGGGGCGATGGGTACAATCATAGGACAGTGTAGGAATTAGACAGCATTAAAAAGCTGTATGCGTTTGGACAAAATTGCCTCTTGCCGCTAGCCATGCCGCCGGTCCTTACGGCTATATGGAAAACAAGGCCTTAACGCCGGCAAAGGAAAATAATTTTCAATGGGAACAGATTGCGCCGGTATGCCGACGGTGCCGCAAGGTCACATCGACAGCTCTGGCTACTAGGATAAGTGGAATTTGGTTCAACTTTCAACGTTCCTGCGCTGCCGCCGACCTTACCAATTTTGTTATGAAAACGTCTGACGCCGACATGCCGGCGAGGCATACAGCCGTCTCTTTTAAATCATGTGATCAGGTGTTATCCATTCGAAGTGATGGGTAGGATGGCCCCCTAAATAATGTCTGTCTATTTTTCAAGCCTCGTTCGCAGCAAACGCCGCCGAGCTTCTCGCCAACCATGCCGGCGATGGACTGCGGGTCAGCAGGTCGCTGACATGCCGGCGGCTCTTGCGGATATATATGGAAAACCAGGGCTTACGCTGTAGAGGTCTCCATCATGTTAGAACAAACCGAACCGTATGGGAATTCAATTGAACTGCTTTACTAATTTACATTTGTATTTCAACCATTATGTTAAATCTCGACAAATTCAGTCTTGCCTTATTTTAATACCCGTCTCGAATTTATCAAGATATTCGTACGAGGAATGCAGGTGCGCCAGATAACAGCAAACAAACCAAAACAGAGGGAGAGTTTGGTTTTTTGGTATTTCTAACATTACCATTTCAATGATCAACGTCTTTGAGATCTGTTTCTACGTTTAATGTTTATAGAATCTCTTTTGAAATTAATACAAACACCACCACCAATTTCCTATTACGGTCGCCACGGTTTCAATAAACATAACCCGAAAGTTTAACTTCATTATCCTGTATAGTATGATCTAATCTCGTGGTAATTCTTCACACTTCATCAATGTGTTTTAATCATTTGTTAATAGAAAATTTTTTACATGGTTTGAGTAATACCCGGCAAAACTTCAAAGCGGTTTAAACAATCAAGCTTCGATTCATGTTGAATAGGTACATGAAGGTGCCAAATCACTTTGTTTTAGGTTTATTTAATATTTAAACAGTACGGTTGAGTGATTGAACCCAAACGTTGGCTATTTGATGATTGCTTCATTATACAGAAAACACAATATGTTCAGTTAACCGTGAAAGTGCAATTATTTCCATAAACCTGAACATAAAACATAAAAATCAATGACTTTCGTTGATATTCCAAACCATTGTATGTTTTCTATTAACTTTGGTTTAATAAGACTAGCTAAATATTTATAATAAGGCCATTTTGATCCCTCGAGTCGATTTAAGCATATTTTAAAAACAACAATGTGTTATCACTAGCAGAAGACATTGGCATGATTCTTCGTTTTCAACTCATTATTATCTGCTGCAACATTTGGTGTATTCATATATGCTTTAGTGGCTGATCTTAAAATTAAAGCTTCTAACTGATATAAACACCTTCTCAATTAAGGTGTAAACCATCACGAGAAAGGGGCATTGTTCAGTAATGTTTTCATTGGCGAAACAAACGACCACTTATTTTGTAACGCTCATAATTCTTTAAGCTTTAGTTTTCTAATCTTGAATTTTTGAGTTCAGTTACTTGTTCTTTCTGTGAGAAAGGCAAATATTTGTATTTTTGTTGCTGGTATTTCTTGTTCAATTTTCTGACCAAGGTCAACAATTTTCTCAGCATTTTCGTCTGGATTTTGACCTGAAATGTCATTCGTTCCGACTATGTAAAATAAGTTTGCGTTTAAGATATGGGATTTATTAAAATCCCTCATGTCATCCACTTTTACTTCCTAGATGGTATGGACTTACTCAGATGGATGGATAGATAGTTGTGGTTCAGTGGCTGTCTGGTGGCAGGGGGGCGCGGTTCCCCGGGCGGGCAGCCCCCCCCCCCCCCAGTTGGGGATGCAGCAGCTGGTCTGGGCGCCAAATCTTAACAAAATAAACCTATGTCTTTCCATTGCTTTGGTCTTAAATATTAATATTTAGTAATCTGTGCCTTTGCCGGGAATAGATCGTAGTAGCGCTTGGCAATAAGCTATCATTAAGAATACGAAGTTGACATGAAGTATTCCTCATTAATGCCGGCATCGCAGTGGCGGCGCCATCAGGGTAAGGACTTGTTCCCTTTTTTTTTTTTTCTGTTTTTTTAGGCAGAGAAACGTCTACCTCCCAGTTCTCGGCCCAAGGTTCGATTTTCCAAGTCGGTCCAAATTAGAGAAAAGTTGGGGGGATATAAAGATCTGAAAATGTGTGATCTTGTGTGTTTTCTATATTTTATTATTTTCACAGAATTGTGCTAAAATCTTCACTCCAAAATGCAGGAAATGGGGCATATCAGACTCTAGATTTCAAAATTTTACAGGGGGGGGTGGGGCATGCCCCCAAACGCCCCTAGAGGTTTGGCGCTACTCGCAAAGCATTGGTCGTCGACCTTTGAGAGATAGCCGTTGTTTGTTGTAATATTTTTCAGTGCTACTTGGAGTTGTATTAAAATACAACAATGTTGGCAGGTATATGTTTTTTTTCCGTTTCCCCCCCCCCCTTTTTTTGGGGGGGTGTGGCGAGGCGCCAGCAAGCTAATCTGGCCACCCCAGACTGAAACTTGCCACCACGCCTCTGGAAGTTGGTCATAATATAACTAGGTGTGAGGTATAAAAATTTTATACTATACCATATCGGCTTTTTTTTTCATACGGTTTTTCGGTAATTTTCACCGCTTGAGAGTGCTGGTTAGTTGCCGTATTTTTCAGCCATGCGGTATGCGGTATTCGGTTAGGAAAAAGATTTGTTAGAAAATTTAGATGTTTTTCGGTTAGTCCAGACTTCCCGAGTTTGTCCAGTTTTTTTTCATTTGCTGAAAGTCCTGAGGGCCCCTGAGCAAAACACACGCTATATAAAGCCCATAAAAGTCTTATAAAGTTATGTATTAAACTGCGCAAGATTATATGAACATGTTTTGGGTTATTTGTGGATCTTGGGGGACTTTTATTTAAGTTTCCCAAAAGTTCCAATATAATCCATAGCGTGGGCTGTGACAAATAAAATACGAAATAAACAAAGAGAGAAAAGCAACACAGCTGGGGTATTCCGCATGCTAATTTTCTAGGATTTTAGGACTTTTTTAGCCGTCATTTAGCGAAAAGCAAGGCAGTGATTTTATCATCGGGCCTGGGCCCCGGTTGTCAGCTAGGCTGAATATAATTATGATAAATTTTAAATAATGCCGAGACCAAAATAAAATTTTGCGCAACCGAAAATACATAGAAAATTCGTATCAAAATGCAGGAAATGCCGTTTTCAGAGACCCATAATTCAAATTTTTTCCGGGGGGCATGCCCACCTGACCCCCTCCTTGAGAATCTCTGCTTCCCATGGGGCCCTCTCGCTACTACACGGATCTTCAGGTCACAGTTCATTAACACAAGGTTAAGTTCTGTGCAATGGCGTTGGCCAATAATGCCTTATAATTTACTGGCGTTTACTAAAGGCGGGGTTCTCACGGTATTCCGTTGATTTTTTCGCGGTATGGCGACTTTTTGACGATTTTTTTTGCTGGTTTTACGGTTGTGCTGGGGTACCCCCAACGTGCCCCTCCACTTTGCTCTAATATGTAACGTACAGTCGCTAGTGGAATATGCAACTATGCTATGCAGGTGTTAGACTCATTCTGGACGTACCTTCGTTATGCCACAAGTTGTGGACTTTCAGGGCAAAGTATACGGGTTTGGCGGACTCTATCCTCAAGTACTTGTCCTGGTTGTGCGTGCAACAGCTGGACGATCTGACCTTCAGAGTTATTGATGCATTGTTTGAGATAATCATTTACCGTCTTCATAATACTCTCTCAATCTTTTCTCACATAAAGCTTTCCTCTGCACCGTTAGCAAGTATCCAGTCTTGTAGATCTGCAAACATGAAAACTAGACAGTGTGATTATTAAAAATCGTTCTTATCAAAATGAGATTTCGCCTTTTGATTTAGCAGTTCTTGGGCTGACCATATCCTTCAATGGCTAGTCGGATCTTAAGGACTCGCTTCGAATCTGTGAAGAAAAGTTTTTTTTAAATGTTTAGAATATGAAACTATTAAAGATTATAAAAGTGCCGATCCTCATTTTGCTCTTGCTATATAATTTTTTAATCTTTGGACACTTTCTGACAGGGAATTACTTAATATTATATAAACCAACTAAACTGACTGAGGTTTTTTCTTTCTTCTGCTAAAGTTGGTTTGCTGTGTACAGGAAATGACGTTAAAGTCTCTTATTTCCATACAGTTGTAACCTTGTTGTAATTCAGTCGGCGATTGAGCGGCGAACCTGTTTTGCGCATCCTTTTACAGACAGTAGTTTGTAATTGTTGTAAACTCAGTCGGACGATTGATCGGCGCGGACTGTTTGCGGATCTTTTACAACAGTAGTTGTAATTGTATGTTAATTTCAAATCGCCGTGTCGCTCGGACTGAAGACTTCTACGGTTTTAACAAAGTTCTGTTGAGGCTAACAATCGAAATATAGTAAGGTTAGTTTAAAATATCATTAATAATTCATGACGAAAATTCAAAAGAAATCAATACCGTAGCTCAGTGGTTGTAAATCGGGTTACTGGCATCGTCCTGATGTACATAACAAAAATAACACACTTTAGCTTCGATTTTCTCGCCCTAAACTGACCGTTTTATCCCCAAAATAGTTGGTGAACTTGGATTACTTAGATGCATTTGTATTTTAAGAAAGATACAGCATTCGCAGCCGAGCTGTATCTGATTTAAATGGCGAGCTGCATCTATTACATAGGCTGCATCTATTACACATACTACTGCCGAAACAGAGAACGTATAGGAATCTTAACGTTGCGAGCGATGGCCCTTTCGTCAGGAGAGAAACGTGAGTGAGATTCCTTCGGGCCTTACGCTCTAAAACGTTAAAAGGGCCTTCGCTCGAAACGTTTCCTTATAAAGGGCCTTCGCTCGAAACATTAGATTCATTCGTTCTCTGTTTCGGCATTATATCATAACCTTACTATATTTCGATTGTTGTTCTCTTCACTGCCTACGCAGCACGCTACTTTTATTTCAACTTTACTCTGATGAGTTATGTTTGATATTCAAAAACCAAATTGAATTGCTTAAAACTTTGTTTTGTTATGATTCATTTTTACAGTTTATATAACAATATAGCAAGCAAGTAGTGATACGGTCTGGATGGGATAGGGTATTACTACTCAAGCATTATTTACACGTTCAGTTAACTTTCGCTTAAGTCTCGTGTTTCGTGAACGTTTTGACGAACAGTTGCAAACATTTGAGTTGCACCGCGTTCGGATTCAACTTTTCAAACTAGTCATTTAGTAGACTTCATTTAACAAATTCGAGGTATTTTTTGTTTGCGACTGTTGTATTTATTGTAGATATAGTTGAACCTGGCTTCAACTTCTACGGCCAAGTGACACGCGAAGATCTGACACAGTGATACAATTACAGTGAGCTGCGAAGAGAGTTAGGTCTGCACTTTAAGCTAACTTTGTTTAGAAATTCAAATTTGCACTGTTGAATCGCTCTACAATCACTTAAGTGTTCCCGACGTCGACGTCATTTTTCCTGTGAATAGTAAACCAACTTCAGGCAAAAGAAAGAATTAAGGCAACAAGATGAAAACATTTTGTTCCTTTCAGGAGTTAGGCCTTCGCTTTCGACTCGGGCTAAAATGAGGACTGAGTAGGGCTAAAAACGTATTTACACCGGCGACACATCAAACTCTATTGTTATTAATTACTTCAAACTATCATAGCGTATAACTAATGTCATGTCACGTTAAACAGTTTAACAAGATATAATATTAAGCTGTGCTATATAGTGTGATCAGATTACTGGTTTGAAACTGTAATGTCCTTTTCTGTCCATTCTCTAAAAAAATCCAGTTAATCAAGACTGGTGAGGCTCAACTTGCAGCACTTGGAAAGCCATGTTGTCGTTAAATTATGAAGCTAAACAGAATATATCTTATCACACTTTGAAGCGCTGACGGACGGAGTTGTTTATTAAACGGCATTGTTTATAATAACTCATTCCTGTTCCGAGGGCTTCCCCAGAGGTGAATATAATCGTCTGGTGTTAGCCAGAATAAAATACTGAAGACCAATTCGGACAGGAAAGAGTTAAGGTTTATTCTGGATTAACACAAGTCGATTCTATTAAGGCACGCGGGGAGAAGGTTCAGGCCTCAAAGTGTTTAAGCAGCTGGCAACAAGGGTAAAATGCATGATTAAAACTCCCAAACAATTGTTTATAGTAGTTTTAAGAGTAAAATATGGAGTTTTAACATGCTTGTTCTACGAAAGAAGTATATATTATAATTATTTGGCAATACATGTTGTCTCTATAAATCACTACAAAAGAAACACATGCTTTTTAAAAATTGTTTGTAAAGATCGAAAATATCCTGTACAGTTTTTCGTTTTGTTTTTAGCAATGCAGATAATAAAAATGTTTTGATATTTAAAGTTAGTTACTGTGCAATAATTATTTCAGTTTTTCGACTAAAAAAAAATTCCATCTTTTTTGAAACTTCTGTTGTTATTGCTTCACCCCGCAGCTGCCTTGGAGATTTCATGCACGTTAGAAAAATTATCAAAAGCTTTACCCAGCCACATGTTGTAAAGCTCAATTACTCTATTACTAAATGTCACGCGAAAGCCAAAATTCCCGCTGTTTTAAAGATGGTCATGCATATGGCGAAAAGTTTGAAGTTTTTCTTGGAGCTGAAGGAAGATTGAAAATCTTTTCTAACTTTGCTTTTCGATCATACGCCTTTTGCGAGAAGGAACAAAAAGAAACAGGGCACTCTTTCATAAGGCTCAGATGTCGCAGGCCATGTTTACATGATGGATACAGGTCCAATCGGATCGAAAAACAGCGAGTGAAGTCAATCCGGGCACATGTTTACATAGAGAATCCCGATCTGATTGGAACTTTGTTTCTCGGTTTTGGTACACAAATTTTCTGTGCTTCCCTCAATGTCGGCCATTTAGCACGCACACGCACCAACTTTACTCATGCGTGTCAAGTATAATTTCCAAGTCGTTTGAAGTGGCGTTTGACGTGTTTAGGTAAGAATCAGATTGGAGACATTCAAGTCGACACTTGCTTGAATCTCAAGTCAATTAACTCCAGGCGTGGATTGATCTTAAGCTATTCTTTCGATCAGATCGAAAACGTTTCAATCTTCTTCATGTAAACACAACATGCAATGGCACGTGAAACAACACGTGCGATTTGACGTTGAACACTCAATCCGCTTCATGTAAACAGGACCTTAATAATCTATTTAATTTACTTTCCTGTGGCACATTATACAAACTAAATAAAAACAAGATAATAGGCTGTGAGAAAAAGCGTAAATACGTACAGAGTAAAATACATAAAACTTGAAAGATCAGGTCACTCAGTATGCCGTCCAGAAATTGTTTAAAAAACACGACGAAAAATAGTAGAACAAACACTGAATATGAGTACAATAATCAAAAGTAACATAATGGTGGGTTAATAAGAAACTGTATGCACTTGAGGCATATATTTACTCGGCTTCCATGTTCGTTGGTCGTCTTTGCTGTACGTTTTGTTTAGGGGGGGGGGGGGGGGGGTGTGGGGGGGTGACATCGGGGGAATTTTTGATGTTATAGTAGATACATAGGGACTTCCTACTGTTAAAGTTAGATGAGAGTGATTTCTTTTTGTTGTAATATTATTGGGTGTTGTTATAGTTTGCGGTCTTGCATTTGTAAAATTTGATATTTGTTGCAGTTATATGATGTGACACAAGCTGTCTGCGCGCTGCCTAGCTCTCATCCGCTCAAGTTAATCCCGGTTTTTAATCATGCATTTTTCCCTTGTTGCCGGTGACAAAGGGGTTAGTACTCTGATGGATGAGCCACCATTAGGTTTCGTGTGAGTAGAGTTGTTGGTTTCTCCTGTGTTAGTATTATCCAGTTAAAAGCACTATAGTTTACCATCAAGGGCCACGTAGAGGGTCATTGGGGTTTATCAGTGTCTAAATATACTGTCATATCTTACACTCAATGAAAATATAGTCGCGTATAGGGTTTGTTTGGAAAATTTTCAATCCTTGCTTCTTATTAAAGACAATATTTAGTTGTTCTTCTCGGTTTTTATTGTAATTATGTTGCGAACCCTCTGAGCCTTCTTAAATACGACCGCATCTTCCCTACATCACATGCAGCAAGTTATCAAAACACGATTTTATCCTTCGGTCTTTATTGTTGAAATTGCCGGTGATATCTGTTATGACAGTAAGGTATTCCAAGTAATTGAAAGCAACATATTTCTCCCTTCTTTTCTGGTTATAACCTTTGCCGTCAGGGTTAACAGTAACTTGATTTATACGGTGTCATCGTAAGACACTATTTACTGTAAAGCCCTCATAAGTAACCGCCCCTCCGAATGAAACCCGACTTCACGAATTATGGAATAGGCCTTTTTTCACGATACCAACAATATACGTCTAAGTATTTAAAGCTGTCTTTCATGCGGTTACCGGACCGCTTCTTATATTCTCCCATTCTGAACATTTAATGTTCTTACAAAATTAGTTGTTAGGGTAGCAAATGTTCTATATAGGGTTTTTCTATTTGTGGGCTTTTTTTGTGGTTCCTTGTAATGGGGAGATGTATATTTACATAAGTCTTTGTGATGATCTATTACCTCTCGGAGTAAATAAAACCCAATTTTTTGTTGCCATGACTGTCGCACTCCGGCCTTACCTATAACTATTGTCTTCGTACTGAAGGATTTCCAAAAAACAGCTTACTGTACATGTTATTCTACATTGTTCCTAATTTATTCTAGATATTAATACTGTATATTTTAAGCATCATGCTGGGCCAATGTGATATATAAATATTCATAAAAAATAATAACAGGCAGGTGTTATGAAGAAATGGCGTGCTGGACAGGTCGGCGACAACTAGGAGACAGGTATATTTATAGCCAGGTATGGGGTCGAAGAGAAAATGGTTGCATGCATGCCCAACTGAAAATTCTAAGATGTAAAAGATTGGGTAAAAAATACAACTTCTCGTAATGTGTACGAGTTTTACAATTTTCTATGACTACATTTAGTTAAAAGTTGCTCAGTAATAAGTAAAATAAAACCCGTTCAGAGTTCATTATCTTATAATGTTCAAAAAAGTAATAAACCGCCCTTTTCGAAGAGTAACTACTATATGCTTCACGAATTAAAGTAGCGGTGTTTCTCATGCATGCAAAATAAACGCCTAAGTAAATAACAAGCCGCCTTCTCGAAAGTTATCTACGGCGGCAAGTTTATCTACATTAAAACACTAAGCTGTTCAACATCTGTTCGTCACAGACCTCTCTAAATTTTTGTATCTATTATAGCTCTCATATAGCACACGCATATTTATACATATATATGTATTGTATATAGAATTATCGTGTTTAAATAAATGTACTAAACTAATTATAACTAACTAACTATATCTAACTAACCTAACGCTCAACTAACTAAAAACTAACTAACTAACTAACTAACTAACTAACTTACTAATAAACTAACTAACTAACAATCATAACTAAATAACTAACTAACTAATCTAACCAACCAACGAACCAACCAACCGACCGAGCCGACCGACCGACCGACCGACCGTCCAACCGTCCAACACCAATAAACCAACTCAAACCAAAATCCAAATGTTGTTGAGTGACATTGTTTCTAGGTGGGTGGTAATAAGTGCAACAACGCTGTTCAACTTGCAACGCAACAATGTTGCAGCAGTTTGTTGCTCGTTATTAACTTCACCTTAAGTAGGATCTAATCATGCTCATAGTTGTCGTTTCATCGAGCAAAACTTTTTCTCATTTCTTACTCATGTCTAACGCCCAGACGATTTTACTACGTTACAGGGGAGAAGTCTCGGAGAGCAAATCCCGTATTTTTGACGGCGAGAAATTGGTAATTAAGCGGGCTGAAAATATTCTGAGCCTATCAGGTTTAAAAATGTTCTAAATCACTATATGTTTTTTGTTTTTCTGTTTAAATCTCTAAAAATCAGTTAACACCTGGTGAGCTCAACAGCTCACTTGAAAGCCATAGTTGTCGTATATTTTAAAGATGACAGATTTATGCAGCTTAATAAGTTGAAGCCTGACGAAGTGTGTTGTGTAAAGTTTATTCTGGCTAACGCCAGACGATTTTATTCAGCACGGGGAGGTCCAGCTGGCGGCCTCAAAGTGTTTATAGTGGCTTTATAAACCCTTCAACAGTTTTTTAGTTCCCTATTTAGAGGGCGGAAAAACAGTTGTTAAGTTTTTTTACAAGTTTTTGATTTGGTCGTTTTGTTTCCGAGATATATCTCTTTTGAACATTGGCAAAAAAAGTCCTATTTCGCTGGATAATGCCGAAAATGCTTTTTGGTCAATATTGGGACTGGTACTATTTGATGTGTACGTGCATTTCCTCATTAATTCCATTGTCGAACTATGGAATTAATTGAGGAAATGACACGTCACATTAAGTTGTTCCAGTCCCAATATTGGACCAAATAGCTTTGCGGCAATTTCCAGCGAATAGGACTTTTTGCCAATGTACCAAAGAGATATATATCGGTATTCAAAAACGACCAAATCAAAATCTGTAAAATAACTTATCAACTGTTTTTCCGCCCTCTAAACAGGGAACTAAAAACTGTGTAGGGTTTATAGGCCACTTTTAAGCAGCTGGCAACAAGGGTAAAATGGCAATGATTTAAACCCCCAAAGTAATGTTATAGTTCTTTTATGTAACTTAAGATACTTGTGGAGTTATAACATGTTTTTTTTGTGAAGAAGTATAAATTATAAATTATTTTGGCAATACATGGCTGTCACTATAAATCACTACAAATCATAAACAAATGCTTTTAGAATTGTTTGTAAAGATCGAAAATATCTGTCAGTTTTTTCGTTTTGTTTTTTTATAGCAATGCAGATAATAAAAAATCTTCTTAATAGTTAAAGTTAGTTTTTGGCCCGAATTTGGGCATATAAAAAACTATTTCAGTTTTGACAAAAAAAATTTCCGTCTTTTTTTTAAACCTTCTGTTGTTATTGCTTCACCCCACAGCTGCTTTGGAGAATTTCATTGTTAGAAATTCTATAATTATCAAATGCTTATCCAGCCAAAGTTGAAAGCTGAATTAATCTTATTTACTAAATGTCACACGGTAGAAAACCAATAATTCCCGCCTGTTTTGAAGATGGTGCATATGGCAAAAGTTTGAAATTTTTACTTGGAGCTGAAGGATATGATTGAACACTTTTTATCTTTGCTTTTTCGATCTTTACCTTTTGCAAGAAGGAACATAAAAAGATACAGGGCACTCTTTTCATAGGCCTAGACTAAGTGTAAATTTAATTGATATATGTTATCGCTCCTTGCAAAATAAACGAGCTTGTATAGTTGCCTTACGGTCGGCCAAGCAAGTATATCAACATAAAACTCTAAGATCGTTCACATTCTTCGACACTGGACTCTCTAATTTTTTTGTAGTCGTATTTACTATCCCGAACTATTGGAAGGGATGCATTGATTAGATTTATTAACCATTGCAGGTGTACCGCGTGGTTTATGGTTTTTACAATTGCCATGTTGTTTTACATTTGGCATATATATATATATATATAAAATTATACTGCACGAATAAATTGGATTTACCCCATTATTCTGCGAAAGAGTAAATGTGTAACAAATGTGATTATTTATTCAAATTTACTGTAGAGGTAAACGGGCACCGCGTGAGCGGTGAATACCGTATTTAATCAGTATTTGGCAAATACGGTATTTACAGTGTTTTACCCTACATTAAATTTGAGTAAATATTACATGTAGGTATATTATTTTACTCTTTTGAAAAATTGTTGGTAAATCCAAATTTTTCGTGCAGTATTATTTTATATTATATTATATAGATATATATATATTTTTATATATTTCTAAAATTCATTATTAATTCATGAGGAAATCACAAAGAAAAATCATGAGATATCGGGATCTATATATGTGTTATAGATCTCGCTCTAAGTTTCTCGATGGTTTTTAACGGCTGAGATAAGCTTAATTTTCTAATTTTACTTACGCCGATGGATCGTATTGAAGTGTGATTCTTTTTTAGAAGCCATTTAAAAACATTGCAGTACGGGCTTTATCGGCTCTAAAAACAATCGGCTATCGCCTCGTGTTTTATATCCGATAAAGCCCGCCTGCACGGTTTATAAATATTACTTCTATATAGATAATATATAATAATATAATATTATAATATATAATTTAAAGATTTCTAATCCAAGGCACAATGTGTTTGAATTTGTGTTCTCTGGATTTAGGTTTTTTTAAAAGTTTCGAGCTTTTCAAAAACTCGGTCCTTCTGAGTCTTCGTCAGAAATAAGGTGGTTAGAGTTATTGGATTTCTTCGTTTATATTATTTGTTTGAATATTGTTGTGATATTCAATACGAGCGTCTGATTGGTTTGTTGTTTGGTGGTAGATTGTTCCCAGTGGTTGGTTCTGATTGGGTTATTACTTCAGAGGAGGTTCGATCGAATGTTGAGTGCTTGTTTTAAGTTGATGGTTTATAGATAGTAAAAGTATTTCAAACGTGTGTTAAAAGTGCGTTTTTCTGTACATGTACCATGCTTCTTTGAACATCGCGGGCATGTCTTGTTGAGGCTTGGCCTAGAAACTTTTTCGTTTTGAGACCGTGTTGAATGTGTGGCCATGGTTCCGTCTCCATTGATTGCCGGAAAGGATTTGTGATCATGGTCGTTTGATTGCGTTCCTAGCATGCATGTGTTCGGTTAGTCTTGACTCAACTTTCTTGGGATGTTTTCGTCCGATGTTATTTTAGTGGGCAGATCCGTTGCAACGGGAACATGTAGATGGCGTTTGCGTCGCGGTCAGGTTGTGGTTAATTCTTTTCCTTTATGTTTAGTAAAGTTTGTGTAATGGTTTGTAAGCTACTTCTATTTGTTGTTGTTGTCTGAGAAATTCTGGTTGTTATTTCGGATATGGTCACTGAAATGTATGATAGAAACTACTTTTTTTCTTCTTCTGCGTGTTGCGTTGTTTGGGTGTTCCGTAGTCATTGTTTGTGTGTGATTTCCTTTGTGTCGTGAATTTGCCTTAAAGTTGTTTTTGGGTAGATTTGTTCTTTAGGAATGTCTGAGGCTATAGTAATTTCGTTCATTCTGATTTAGATTGTTGTTTTGTGCTGCAGTTGGTAGGTTGCTGGTGTGACATAAAGTCTATGGGACATGATATGTCGACGACTTCTTGGCAATAGTAAAGACAAATACAAAATTAGCAATCTTACTCACAAAACGATTAACAAACCACCCACTGACAACATTCGTTTCACCGATAGATAAAGAACATGACAACAAACTTCGCCTTTACCTTGACGTTATTACTAACGATGACTAATGAACGGCACCATCCACACATACAGAAAACTCTGACCAAAATACTGAATTACCACAAGCAACCAATTATACCCAACACAAGATCACGCAGTTGTGTCAAAACACTGCCTCAACAGAATCGACCACAGCACTGCAGCACACACACAATCAAAACAGAACAGAACGGAATTTACCTATACCAGACATTCCTAAAGAACAACTACCCAAAAAACTTTATTAACGCAAAATCACGACACAAAGAAATCAACACACAAACTAAGACTACTGCGAAACAAACGCAACACCAGAAAAGAAAAAAAGTATTTATATCATGCATTCAGACCATATCCGAAATAAAAAAACAGATTACTCAGAACAACACAACATAGAACTGAGTAGCCTCACAAACCATTTACACAAACTTATTACTCTAAACACATAAAGACAGAATTACCACAACTGACCGGACGCAACGCCATCTACATGTTCCCCTTGCAACGACCTGCCCACTAAAATACCATAGGCGAAAATATCCGAGAAAGTTGAGTCAAGGACTAACCGAACACAGTGAATTCGCAATCAAACGACATGACCTACAAATTCCCTTCCGGCAAGCCACGCAGACGACCATAGGCCACACATTTCAACTGGTCTCCAAAATGACGAAAGTTCTAGGCCCCAAGTCCCCCCCCCCCCTCAACAAGACATGCCCGCGAGTTTCAAAGACAGCATGGTACAGTACAGAAAATTCAACACGTTTAACAGTGAGAGTGGGGGGACAGCGTTGAAATTACTTACTATCTACCCATCAACTAAAACACACTCAACATTCGACCTCCTCTAAGTTATATAACCAATCAGAAAACCAACCACTTGAGAACAGCAACCAATCAAAAAATCTTAAAAAAACCACAAAACCAACAAAACGCAAATTTCAGACGCTCGGAATCGGATATTCACAACAAAAATTCAATAATAATAATATAAACGAAGAACCCAAAACTCTAACCACCTTATTTCTGACGAAGACTCGAAGGACCCGAGTTGAAAGCTCAAAACTTTTAAAAATACCTAAATCCAGAGAAACACAAAGTTCAAATGGATTAACAAAATCTTTAAAATCATATATATATACATATATATATATTTATATTGTTTCACAATTTGTGAACAGTCTAATAAATGGTGTTGAATTTAAAGTGGGTTTGGGGGAGGATTGTTGATACATTGCGCATTCCTTAATAGCGCATTCCCTTATCGGTCCAGCAATCAATAATTTTGAAAGCCAGATCCCGGTCATCTTACAACTCTAGACCCTGTCCAGTATTAATTGCGGTCTTAAGTGTAGCAAGAAGTTTACCGGGGGAGTCGGGAAAATATGACATATCCAATTAACAGTTATCAACTGGAAAAACAGAAGAAAAATACAAGCAAATACAGTCCGAAATAATAATAATAATATTATATAATAATTAATAATGTAAAACTTTAATTTATTAGATCATTAAACGATAGAAATTACAATGATTAAACCTCAGCTTTTACAGGTAGTTTTACCATAATGACTATTTGAACATGATGGTTTACATGAGAATAAAAATCCCCCCTTATAGAATGTCATTAGTTTCGGGTTTATTCCATTCTTTGTTTACGTCGACATCAAAATACATAATACAAAAGTAAAAGAACAAATATGTAAAATAACAATTACAATGGAATCTTCTCAAGGCAACACACAGAGCAATACATAGTTCCAACTGGCCGAGTTATCTAAACATTAAGTTTCAATAGTAAAGCCTACCAGAACTTTGAGGTCAAATTCCGGCATCTCCCTCGAGATTCCCATGATCTCACATACATTTCAAGAATCAAGCTGCTTAAGCTTTTTAATAACTTACCATTAGAAACGCGTAACTGTTCCGATTTTAATGTGTTTTCGCTGAAAATACACTTTTAACTATTTATTGCATGAAGCCAAATTTCGCTTTGACAACTAATATAAGAGATACTGCTTTTTTTTATAATTGATATTACTTTTTACTTTCTATTTTTACTTGTCGACCTAATAGAAATTATATAGCTATTTTATTTATTGTATAGATAGATATTTCAGGTGAAGAGGCCATTATTATTATTATTAATTATTATTATAATACGAGCTCTCGTTATTGATATGTTGATGATTTTCTTTACGATATACTTTTCTACAACGGGAGTGTCCGAATTTAAAGTCTTTTAGCATTTCAATGAAATCCATTGATGACTGTTCCGAAAATTCCAAGTGCACTCAGAGATAGAATTTATGAAACTTAACCATTTTCATAGTTTCTTTCCTTGTATTTTACGATTAACTATAATCGAGATATTTGTGTCTCTTACGGGTGGCGTTGCGGTGAAGATTGGACTCAAATCCGACGGTGAGCTCAAGGATGTAAAAATAATAATAATATAATAATAAATAATAATTAATAATAATAATAATAATAATAATAAGAATAATAATATTAATAATAAATATAATAATATATAATAAATATATAATAATAATAATAATAATAATAATAATAATAATAATAATAATATTAATAATAATAATAATAATAACTAATATTAATAATAATAATAATAATAATTAATAATAATAATAATAATAATAATAATAATAATAATAATAATAGATAATACTAAAACGAATTTTTTAATTTATACAGGATGGTACACCTTCAACAGTTTTAAGACTGTTGTTATCAATATGTGTCCCTGTTGAAAAATTGTCAACACTACATACTTCAAGGTTTTGGAAAAGACTTATCCTTTTTAATACCAAAGGTATAATTAAAATTAGTTTCATAATGAAGTTATTGATCTGATTTCATGGTTTTTTTTTCTACCGAGCTTTTGTTGATATACTGATATAGGCAAGTCTATCGATTACTATATAGGCGGTAGTAAACAAACTACAAAATAATAAAGAAAATACCTATATGGTTTTCCGTGTTTTTTTTTTGGATACACTTGATCCAAAACACGCTGGGAAATTGCGAGACTGGAGGAAATAGCGTAAATTTGGTATTGGATATTTCTTTTTCTTTTATATAAAATAATCACAAAGTGAAATATGATATACTGGTCCGAACATTTTCGTTTTGGCGGGAATTTTTCCGTGTTTGGGATACTCCTAATCCAAAAAACAACCCCCAAGGGGGCCAAAATTGTACCAATCAGGGCTCGCGTAGTATACATGTTTATTTTTAATAACACGTATTTACTGACCTAATAATAGCAAACAAATGCAAAAACTAAGCTTCTAAACCCTTGTAACAGTGATCTTTATTATTCGAAACCAAACGGCAGAACTATTCTTAATGTGTAGGAATATATACCATTTCAAGACCAAAACCTGGGACCAGTTTGGCGAAAAAATGCAACTACACAGGCCTTCCGGCAGGAATTGAACCCACGACCTTTGCGATGTCTAGTGCAATGCTCTGACCACTTGAGCCACGGAGGGCGTTGCCGAGGAGCTTGATCGAGCGACGTTCTGAACGCCGATAACACTCGAATTTTCCTTCACCTAAAATCCCCTATCAAGAAACATGCTATGTAAAATCGAGTGAAATTAGCCATAATATTAATTATATATTTCTTAATGTATGCTTCTTTTCAGTGCTACTCCCAAATTCGTCATCTCTCCGGTGAACGGTTAGCCCTACCTCCATTGTGAACGCTTTCACAAGGCCGAGGTTATCTCGGGGTTGTAGGGGTCAACTTTTGTATAATTACGCATGCGTAATTACGCTTGTTAACTGGGATAACTCGGGGTTGAAGCGTTCACATGAAGCTAGTGTTACAGTATCTCGGGGGCCAGGGTCTCAATGAAACTGGATAGGCCATGGGGCCAAAATTTAGCGTGCCAGCTGTATGATGACCGTGACCACTACCTAAGATAAGATGGGTCCGCCACTAAAGTTCATAAAGCTTTCGTAAGATTGGAAAACAGACAAAAAATTAATTAAAAAAAGATTAAAAACGAATGAGTAAAGCCTGTTTTTTCACACTTGCGAAATAAATCGGCGCGAATCCCGAATTTTTCTTTCGTCTTATGAGCTCTGGGCTGGAACTAAATTAGCAATCTATTCAATATTTACAATAGAAATGTCGATATCGCGCGAAAAAATTTCGCAAGTGGGAAAACCGCTTTATGACAACAAAGGGGGGGGGGGTGGGGGGGGGGGGGGGGGGGGGGGGGGGGGGGGGGGGGGGGGGGACAATTTTGTCAAGAAGTACTCCAATAAGGTTTAAGACGCTAATTGCTTGCATTTGTTATATCACCGAGCTGTAAATACCTTGTAAATTTCATTGTTTTTTCTTCAGTTGCTGGCAAACGAAGAAAAGCTTCACGATAATATAAACTGAAAAACAGGACTATAAAATCTTAACGAAGAATTCAATTCCAAATGTACCTTTTTAACAGTAATCTTAATGGCTTAACAAATATCTTCGTGTTGTGCATGAACTTTGCCATCTTTTGACTGTAATTGTTGTTAAAAATTGAAAACTAAACGAACTACAGGCAATCTGTTGTTTGCTTTACGACTCTCCCGGCACCAGAGCACTTAATATTCCTCCCCTGGATTAATCTGACTGTGCTGACGTCAAGATTGCTTATTGCCAGTCAACTTTGGCATTGGGAACAAGTTCTAAAGACCTGCAATGCGTCATATGTACCACTTACGTAAGATTGCGGCGACTGGCACGAAATGTTTGACTTGCTGGCCATAGGGAATGCCCTATAATCCAGATTTATATAGAGATCAGTGGGGTAGGGTCAACTTGTTTGTATATTCACGCATCTCGCGTCATTACGCTGCTAACTGGGATAACTCGGGGTTGAACGCGTTCACATGAAGCTAACAAATAGGGTTATCATCTGTGTCCCAGGGGATAACTCGGTAAGAGTCGCGTTTTATCACGTGACTGGGTTTAACTTTGACCCTAGCCCCCGAGTTATCCCAGACCCACCGACTGTCACACTTAATCCTTTATTGACCAGGTTTCCGGAAGCTTCTCCCCTTGACGAGTAGTAAAATCGTTCTTGGCGTTAACCAGAGTGAAAAATTAATAAGGTTTGCCAAAAGGCAACCTGGCAATGCATGGCCAGTAGGGTTAAGGCGGATTTCCAGTCCCTCGCACGAAGCAAACTGTGCAAGCTCGCTTGCGATGATTTTGAGCAGCTCGTGGCAGATAGTTGGAAATATTGAACTATTTTTTTAGCTCGCGGAAAGTAACTCGCAAAGGTAAAAAAAAAATAAAATTAAAATAAATAAATAAAATAAATTAAACCAATCCACAAAACCAAATTATGTCAAACATTTCAATTCATTAGTAATCTCATGAGGAAAACTGCACAGGAAAGGAAATTCATTAACGTGTCTCGATGGTTAATTTGCATGGGGACTTGGAAGGCAAGAATATTACATAAATTAATCGGTACTTTCACCCTCGATTTTTCTCTTAAAAAAATATCGATTTGGTTTGAAGATGCTAATATCAAACCATTGTTCCAAGGAAGGAATGCTTCATCAAATATCAAAAACACCTCGTAAGGTTTGTTAAAAAAAAACTCGACTATCGCTTTATATCAGCTGCGAGTTTATCGAAACGCAACGAGCTGCGTTTGGTGGAGAAGTACAGTGGAAACCGTGCGAGTACTCGTAGCGACGCTGCGACGTCTGGATTCGTTTGCGAGGACTGGAAATCCTCCCCTTGAAGCGAGCTTTAGCCTTTTTCCTTTTAATCGCTACGATCGCCACGAGTCGCTCAAAAATGAACTTGAGCCGAGATACAGAAATGTTCCATCTCAGGCGATCGTGGCGATCGTTGTTGCGTTTTATATGGAAAACAGCGGATTATTGTAATTCTCACTCAGCAGCGATCTTGGCGATCAGTAATGCCACCCCAGTGGAACCATAAAAACAATAGGCCGGCGGTCCGGACCTATTACTAAACAATGGCTGGGCGGTCATCCATGGGCCGCCCTTAAGCGAACACATGGAAACTAGCGACATGATTGTTGATCGATTGCGATCGCTCGAGGTTAATTTCTGAGCGATCGTGGCGATCGAAGCGATTATATGTGTGTATCGTACTTCCAAGATGCGTGGCCGACATATTCCGGACGAAAACCGTTCATTGAGGGTCCTCCACTGCCCTCGCATCGTCGACTAGCATATTCCAAACCAGGCGATTCCGATCGGAAAGTGGTTTGCAATCTCAGTTCGTGTTGCGCTGAGTTTTAAGTTCATCTCATTCCGACTGTGAAGTAGTTGGGTACTAGACTATTCTACTCTTATACTTTGGTGCTTGATTTGGGAAATAAAATCATTGTTCTTTTAATTCTTTGAATGTTTGAATGGTGATAAATTTTTGAATGGTAACAGGAAACGATGAATTTGTCGGTAACACCCACGTTTTATTACTTCCCGCCCCAGTGTCTGTGTTTTTACCTCTGTTTGCTCTGTCTGTTCACCTGTTTTTCTATGAGCTTCTGTCTTGTCACCAGGATAATCTCACAAAGTACCCCAGGTTTTCATGAAAGTTTGCCGGAAGATTGATCTAAATAGACCAAGGATCAAATCATAGTCAATCGAGATATGGTCTGGAAACTCAGCTAAAGTCTTTGGTCTATCTTTAGTTCGCCTTTGTGCTTTTTTGTGCACGGTCACTGACCCCATTGTATTTTAGTATAATGAACCGAATTATCCAATAGCAACGTTTCAGTTCCATCACTCAACCGTGCTATTTAAATATAATAACCTAAAACAAAGGATGTGCACGGTGTAAGGTACGGTTCATCATAAAATCCCAGTTTCATTATAGGCGCTTTGAAGTTTGCTGAGTTTCCAGACCATATCACAATTGACTATGATGAAACCTTTCAATTTTGGTGAGTTTTGATTGAATCTTGGATGAAATTAATAAAAACCTGACCGCAAGATCATCATGTAGAAAAAATGCCTGATTCACTCAATAGAGCCGTTTGTACGAGAGATGATATGCAAGCCGCGTCCTGCGTAAGCCGCTTCTTAAGACGCAAAACACCGGTCCTACTAATCAATGCCAACAGTGGCGTAGCCTAGGGGTCACCCCCCCCCCCCCCCACCACCACCAATGGTCTCCAAGACCGTTCTCGAGAAAAGTTTAAATCCGTTGAGAAACTTGTACGGGGAGGGTGTTACATTGTTTTAAGGCCAAATGAGTAGACTAGTAATGTGTTATATATATTGCAGGCATTGCATATGCTATACTTAAATTAATACTATAATACGACTTGTTTATAAATTAATCTAAAGATATTCTGACGTCGTATTCTACGTTCTGGTTTGATTTCAACAAAATTATGTAATTTATGGCTTTCAGATTACTCTTAAATACTTGCCTCAAAATGCAGGAAACAGTGTTTCAGAGACCCTAGAAATCCAAAATTTTCAGGGGGAGCAGCCGGACCCCCTAGGAGATCAACGTTCTTACCCCCCAAACTCAAGACCCTGGCTATGCCACTGCTGCCGGAGACTGCCCAGGAGTAAAAAATGACCGCCCGAGACCTATTAACTCGTTCCTTTATCCAGTAATTAATTATTTTGTTATAAATAATGTTGTTATTAAACCCATATGTTTATAAAGGGAAACAAGATGGCAAGGCATTAGAATTTTTATTTTGTCAGTGGTCATTGTCATGGTTTAGCCTAATCTCTAGGTCTTCCTCGGTTATAACGCGTTTCGGAAGTGATCCGAACGGACCCGCTCAGGGAAGACCTAGCAAAATTCGTAAACACTTTCACTTTACAGCTTTGGTTGTTTATTGAGGAAGAGTTGTGATATTATGATGTTCTAAGTGTTTTTCGACATTTAATATTCCATCTGCATAAAATAATACAAGCCAGTGCTCACCTCGGATCGACGAAGTTTCACTGGCCTAGCTTTCTTATCACTAGCTTTCCTTCTGCAACCGCCAACAGTTGAAAGTTAAACAGTTACATTTTCATTCAAGCTCCAATTGGAATATATTCCATAATTCCCTTCTTTCAATCGCCAAGATCTTCGGTAAAATCTTCACAGAGTTTTGTAAAATGTAAAATAAAAGTAAAAATAAACCATAAGGTTCACGTATTTAGATCCTGGTTGTGACCTACCATCCTTGGTGTATTGTGTTGGTGAGTAGTGGTGAAAAATGGTTAATAATTTGAGGTCTAAGGTGTTGGGGTGATATATATGATTGAGATTTACGGAGAAGGGTTGGGGTTAAGAGGGTTTATGTTTAGGGTTGAGGTTAGGTTTTTAGGAGGTGGCTTTCAAGTTATTGGGGTGGGGGTTAGTATTATAATTTATTTTTATTTTTAAATTTAATTATGACTTATTTTAATTTGTAAAATAAACTTGGGCTGATAAATGTGATTAAGGTCAGGGTTAGGTTTAGGGTTAGTGGGGTTTTATAAGTAGGGTGGGTGGGGTTAGGGTTGAGATTAATGTTAGAGTTGGATTTGAAGGGTTGAGGTAGGGGTGGGTTAGGATTAGGGTTAGGTTTTATGAAGTGGATTTTAAGTTTTGAATTTTATGGGGGTGGGGGGTAGGGGGTGGGGGTTAGTAATATAATTTATTTTTTATTTTCAGTTTATAAAATAGGTTGCGTCCTTAACGCACGCTGTGATTGGTCAATTACCGTGTTTATATCAGGCTATGTAAACACGGTTGTGATGTCACGGCAACATTTTTTTAGCCTTATTTCATAAAAGAAATAGGAAAATGGATGGCCCTGTGTTTATATAACCTGATGCAAACACTCAAGTGAGTTGGGAGAATTCGAAAGTACTTATGTAAACCCTCGCCTACGGCTCGGGTTCACATAAACTTTCGAATTCTCCCAACTCACTCTCGTGTTTGCATCAGGCTATATAAACACGGGCGGCCATTTTCCTATTTCTTAAATACCGTCTCTGGCAGTAATATCCCGTACTCAGGCGGCCATTTTTTACTCCCGGGCAGTTTCGGGCAGTCCCAGGCAGTCTCGGGCAGTCTCGGGCAGTAATTAGTCATGGTAGAAAAGGTACAAAGACTTGTGTGCGCTGAGTTTTAAGTTCATCTCATTCCGACGGGAAGTAGTTTGTACTAGCTTCTACTCTTATACTTTGGTGCTTGATTTGGGAAATAAAATCATTGTTCTTTTAATTCTTTGAATGTTTTGAATGGTGATAAATTTTTTGAATGGTAACAGAAACGAGAATTTGTGGTAACACCACGTTTATTACTTCCGCCAGGTCTGTGTTTTTACCTCTGTTTGTCTGTCTGTTCACCTGTTTTCTATGAGTCTGTCTTTTCACCAGGGATATCTCCACAAAAATACCTCACAGGTTTTCATGAAAGTTTGCGGAAGATTGATCATATATAGACCAAGGATCAAATCATAGTCAATCGAGATATGGTCTGGAAACTCAGCTAAAGTCTTTGGTCTATCTTTTAGTTCGCCTTTGTGCATTATTGTGCACGGTCACTGAACACCATTGTATTTTTAGTATAATGAACGAATTATCCAATAGCAACGTTTCAGTTCAATCACTCAACCGTGCTATTTAAATATTAATAAACCTAAAACAAAGGATGTGCACGGTGTAAGGTACGGTTCATCATAAAATCCCAGCTCATTATAGGCGCTTTGAAGTTTGCTGAGTTTCCAGACCATATCTCGATTGACTATGATCAAAACCTTTCAATTTTTGGTTGAGTTTGGTTGAATCTTGGATGAGAAATTAATGAAAACCTGACCACAAGATCATCATGTAGAAAAAAATGCTCGATTCACTCAATAGGGCCGTTTCTACGAGAGATGATATGCCAAGCCGCGTCCTGCGTAAGCCGCTTCTTAAGACGCAAAACACCGGTCCTACTAATCACTGCCCGACAGTGCATGGCGTAAGCCAAGGGGTCGCCCCCCCCCCCCAATGGTCTCCAAGACCGTTCTCGTGAAAAGTTTAAATCCGTTGAGAAAACTTGTAAGGGGGGGGGGGGCACAGGGGGAGCCCATCTTGGCAGCGCGGTGGGCACCCTGTGGCGGACTAGAAAGACGCGCGGGGGACTGTGGCAGGGGATTTAAAAAAACACGAAAAACGGTTACCGGAAGCGGGGAAAAAAGGCGGAAAAAAGGGGAAAACGGGGGGAAAGGGGGGGAGGGAGAAGAAAAAAATATACGGGATGAAACACCAAACGTTCAAACGTGGAATGTGTTCCGCAAGTAGCCAGGACATCTCGTATCGTCGGGAGGCCACCGTTAGAATACTGAAACCGACTGAAACTCAGAGTCAGATGAATGTGCAATAAATCAATAATCCTGAGATTTCCCGCTTTATCCGAAAAGCTTATCGTAGGATTTCGTAGTTATCCGAAGTGTTAATGATGATGTAGTGTCCTAGCTACTTGCGGAACACATCTCCCAAAATTCGATAGTAATTTAGCTGCAAAATCACGGCCAAAAGGTGAGATTTTGCATCATTTTGAGTTATATTTTGATAAATGAATCATTATCACAACTACTTCGCTCAATTGTCTTACAATTTTAATACCTATAGGCGCTTAAAACGATGTTCAAAACAAGGAAGAATTCGTGTTTCATCCCTTTATTATTTTCCTAAACACACCACGATCGAGTGTGCCACAGTCCCCCGCGCGTCTTTCGAGTCCGCCACAGATCCCCACGCACTGCCAAGATGGGCTCCCTGTGTGTGTGTGTGGGGGGGGGGGGGGGGGGGGGGGTGTGTTACATTGTTTTAAGGCCAAATGAGTAGACTAGTAATGTGTTATATATATTGCAGGCATGCATATGCTATACTTAAATTAATACTATAATACGACTTGTTTATAAATTAATCTAAAGATATTCTGACGTCGTATTCTACGTTCTGGTTTGATTTCAACAAAATTATGTAATTTATGGCTTTCAGATTACTCTTAAATACTTGCCTCAAAATGCAGGAAACAGTGTTTCAGAGACCCTAGAAATCCAAACTTTTCAGGGGGAGCATGCCCCCGGACCCCCTAGGAGATCAACGTTCTTGCCACCCCATCCCCCCCAAACTCAAAACCCTGGCTATGCCACTGCTGTCCGAGACTGCCCAGGAGTAAAAAATGACCGCCCGAGACCTATTAACTCGTTCCTTTATCCAGTAATTAATTATTTTTTTATAAATAATGTTGTTATTAAACCATATGTTTATAAAGGGAAACAAGATGGCAAGGCATTAGAATTTTTATTTTGTCAGTGGTCATGGTCATGGTTAGCCTAATCTCTAGGTCTTCCTCGGTTATAATGCGTTTCGGAAGTGATCCGAACGGACCCGCTCAGGGAAGGCCTAGCAAAATTCGTAAACACTTTCACTTTACAGCTTTGGTTGTTTATTGAGGAAGAGTTGTGATATTATGATGTTCTAAGTGTTTTTCGACACTTAATATTCCATCTGCATAAAATAATACAAGCCAGTGCTCACCTCGGATCGACGAAGTTTCACTAGCCTAGCTTTCTTATCACTAGCTTTCCTTCTGCAACCGCCAAAAGTTGAAAGTTAAACAGTTACATTTTCATTCCAAGCTCCAATTGGAATATATTCCATAATTCCCTTCTTTCAATCGCCAAGATCTTTGGTAAAATCTTCACAGACATCCTTGTGCTTTCATACTGTCACTCACAGTTCCAAGGAACACTCGAAAAGCCAGAACGATTCTGGGCAGGACCTTTTTGCGGATGTTGCTAGGCCTTCTCGTTTCCAGCCTCTCCCCAGTCTTCCCAAGAACCCAAATCGACTACGCGGCCAAGCACATGACGGAAACGAAAGGTGGAGGAACTAGGCTAGGTCATGGTCATGTCGAATTTCCAATTTATTAGTTAAATAGATGTTCAAGTTTCGTTTTTTATTGATTGTTAACATCGTTCAGCTGATGTTTCGAAGTGTTGAAATAAACCTCGGTTTTCGGGTCTGGTATACTCTGAAAAAGACACTATTTCAGCACGGGTTTTTCTCAGAAGCACTCGGTTTCAAAAATCAGAAAACAAATACATTAATCATTGCCGACTGCGATTAACATTTCAATGGGCGCTGCGGGAGACATTTCAGGCTCGAGCTTCGCTCAATTGGGCTTTACTGATCGAACAAAAAAAACAACTCGTATTTATTCACCATATATAAAAATACCATATATACGCAACATTGCATGTGTACAGTATTTAGTAGAAATACAGTATTTCGAAACATCAGTATTTCGTTCCTCGAAATTCACGGCAGTTTTCAGCTTTTCCATTTTGCTATGTTGAAAATATTAGCCCATCAGCAAGTTAAGATTGCCGTTTATTTTCATATATACGGCAAATCACAAACGGAAGCTTTCAGTCGCAACATACAAATCGGCTCAGAACTGCTGATTTCGAACTGCAGTTTGCGGTGTGCTGTAAATGCGGATCTATTCTTTATTATATACTGTAAGGCCTCTAATATAGATGTTTATTATATGGCAGCAGCGCTGAGAGGTCCGAATACGGAAATCCTGTAATTTGATTGGTTCATAAGCGGTCGGATATTTCCCGTATCCGCCCGCTCAGAGCAGAATCTGCCGTTCGGGACCGTAAGTTTTATAAACAAAATGGCAGTCATGTCAGCATATGCAACAAGATGGATTATAATTTCAGAACTACTCATCATTGAAATATATCGTGCAGGTATATTGTTAGAAATTTTATAAGTTTTCATTTGATGTATAGTTCGAATTTCCACGTTTTGTGAAAGTTTTTTAAATGTCCAAAACGTTCCGTTACTTTGTTCGTAATAATATAACATTTACTTTTCACAAGTATTAGAATTTCAGATGATTTTTTATTCAACTACTTAACGTACGATCTTGAGCAATATGTGAAACAAAAGCATGATTGAAAAATACTATTTGGGGTAGAAAGTTCAGGATTCTAGCTCAACGGAAAGTACTTTAAAAATGGGAAAATGTCTGCCATTTTCGTTTAGTTCGCAAGAAAGATGTTGGTCGAGTTTTCACAGAACGTTCACAACATTTATGGCCATATAATAAACTACTTATTGACCTCGCTTGTTCGGTCTGTACTAGTGAAATATCGGACCTCTGTTTTTTGCACAGACCTCAACTCGCTGCGCTCGTCTCGGTCCGTACTAAAAAAACATCGGTCCGATATTTCACTAGTACAGACCTCACGCTCGGTCAATAAGTAGTTAATACCGTCTCTGGCAGTAATATCCCGTCTCAGGCGGCCATTTTTTTACTCCCGGGCAGTTTCGGGCAGTCCCAGGCAGTCTCGGGCAATATTAATTAGTCAAGGTAGAAAAGGTACAAAGACTTGTGTGCGCTGAGTTTTAAGTTCATCTCATTCCGACGGGAAGTAGTTTGTGCTAGCTTCTACTCTTATTATACTTTGGTGCTTGATTTGGGGAAATAAAATCATTGTTCTTTTAATTCTTTGAATGTTTGCATGGTGACAAATTGGTAACAGAAGAGAAATTTTGTGGTAACACCACGTTTATTACTTCCGCCAGGTTTGTGTTTTTACCTCTGTTTGTCTGTCTGTTTACCTGTTTTCTGTGAGTCTGTCTGTCACCAGGATATCTCACAAAATACCCCACAGGTTTTCATGAAAGTTTGCGGAAAGATTGATCATAGATCAAGAATTAAACATTTTAAATTTTGCCAACTGAATTTGGTTGAATCTTGGCAACCTCGTTCCGAAGGGCCTTTTTGAAATTGGCCAGTAGAGCGGGAAAAGGCCCTGGTATCTAGTGGACTCTGCATTTTCATTGGTTGATTTTGTTAAACATTACTCGTGAAACATATTCATGCATAGTTTTGTGCCAGTTATAATCAAATAGCTTCAACGGGGCCACCAATTACAATGAACTTCTCCCACAGGACTGGCATTACTCCAAATGATTTTGCATACTAATTAACTAAATTGCTAATTTATTACACGCAGTATTTCTGGGTGCTGTGACCAGCTGATGCCAGAGCCTTTTCCCACCCTCCCAATTTCAAAAAGGCCCTGGGAACGAGGTTTGGAATTTTGGATAAGAAATAAATATAAATCTAACCACAAGGTTCTCCATCTAGAAAAATGCTGGTTGTTGATTACTTAAATGTCTTAAGGCAAAATAATTTTGGGGTCAGCAAACTCGTTTTTGAAATAAATTGGATTAAATGTAAATTTACGGCCATTTTGAAATGCCACTGTTGTCATGGCAATGGCTGGCTAAAACACATTATCTGTTAACAGTGTTAATGTCTTGAACGTTATTCTATGCATAATGTTAGTTTCACTCTTTTTCAAAATATTCATGAGCAGTACTTGCATTTTTGAAGAAACAGTGGGGAGACACCTTGTCCTTGGATTGGCATTTGCTCTGATAAAGGTCTGAGTCAACAGACCTTGTATGAAAAGCAGTGACTGCCACCCGTACAAAATTTTGAAATATTTGTACGAAGAGCAGTGACTGCCGTTGCTACAAAATTTTGAAATATTTGTATGAAAAGCAGTGACTGCTGCCCGTACAAAATTTTGATATATTTGTACAGAGAGCAGAGGCTCCCAAGTGGCTCTCACTTGCCAGAGGCTCCCCACATTTTTGAATGGAGACCAGTAACTGCCGTCCATACACATTTTTCAAATTCTTGTACGCTCGGACGTGGTGTACAACATTTTCAGATTTTTGTACGAGTCTATGTATATCAAATTGTCACTTTATAGAAAAATGTTATTTCTTAATCTACCTTTCTTCCTTCATCGAGACCTTCGTGTGAGCCACACCACAAGAAAACAAAAGAACGCTTGGCAGCTATCTCATCAATCTCAAGTTTCATAATCTGGAACAAAAAAGAGAAAGATAGAAAGGTGAGTATAGGGAAAGTATTTAGGGAGAGTCAGAAGGAAAAAAGAAAAGAATGTAGAATGACGTAGAGGAAGGAAGGAAATAAGGAAGGAAAGAAAGAAGGAAGGAAGGAAAGAAGGGAAAAAAGGAAATAAGGAAAAAAGGAAAGAAAAAAGGAAGGAAGAAGGAGGGAAGGAAGGAAGAAAGGAGGAAAAGGAAGGAAGGAGAGGAAGAGGAAGGAAGGAAGGAAAGGAAGGATAGAAGGAAGAAAGGAAAAGTAAGAAGGGAAGAAAGGAGGGAAAGAAAGGAAGGAAGGAAGGAAGGAAAAAGAAGGAAGGAAGGAAGGAAAGGAAAAGAAGAAAGTAAAAGTAAAGGCAAAGACGGAAGAAAGTAAAGGGAGGGAGGGAGTGAGGGAGGAAGAAAAGAAAGAAGAGAACAAAGGGGAAATGAAGGAAGGAAGGAAGGAAGAAGGAAAGACAACGGACGGAGGAAATAGGAGGCAAAAAGGAAGATGTAAGAAAAGATAAGCAAAGTAGAAAGGAAAGGAAAGAATGAGAAATGGAAGGAAAGAAGGAAGAAAAAAAGGAAGAAAAGAAGAGGCATGAATGCAGGAACAATACATAATCTGTAACAAAAATTAGAAGTAGTTAGGGAGTAAGAAGGAAAAAAGAGAGAATGTAGAATGACGTAAAAGAAAAAAAGGGAATAAGGAAAAGAAGTGAAAAAAAAAAAGAAAAAAGGAAGAGGGAAGAGGAAAAGAGGAAGAAGAAGGAAAGAAGGAAAATATGAAGGAAGAAAAGGAAGAAGAAAGGAAGAAGAAAGAAGGAGAGAAAGAAGGCAAAAAGGACGATGTAAACAAAGGGACAAAGAAAAAAAATATAAGCAAAGTAGAAAGGAAGGAATGAGAAATGGAAGAAAAGAAAAGAAGGAGGAAAAAAAAAAAGGAAGGACAGAGGAGGCATGAATGCAGGGGAAAAAAATACATGGAAACGGAAAAAAAAAACCAACAAGAAAGAAAAAAGAAAAGGAAAGGGAGAGGCAAGAAAGAGGGAAAAAACTGATAGACAGGAGAAAGTAAGGATGGGTAACACGAACGATTGATGGGTGGAAGGAAAGATGGATGATATTCGAAGGTTGCAAGTGGTTCTCTGATGAAAATATTGTTGGCAATATTTTTGCACAATCCTAAAGATAGTAGTTAGTAATCGTGCAAAGTTTTAGGTTAATTACTTTACGTATGGAGTTTTTATTTTGAAACACCGCAATTAAAGTGGCCGAACTTGAGAAGAATGAGTCGAGGAAGCTTATGATGTCATAGACTCAATATAACAACAATGACCCTTTTTACTAACGAGTTCATCGTGAAAAATAGAATAAGATATGAACTTATGTGAAAATAGAGAAAAAGGAGAGTGTAAATAAGACCGTTCTTATAAATAATCGGTAAGAAGCTGTCGAAATTAGTAAACAGGCCTGTAAATGTTGGTTTTCGGTAAACCGAAGTAATGAAAGAACCATTGGAGCGTAATGCAAATTTAAACTCAAACTCTGTTGTAAAACACAATTACAGCAACATTAAGTGTGTACGACAAATACTTTCCAAGACGTTTAAACTCGTTTCAGTTCATTACATTAGTGTCGTACTAATTGGTTGTTAAATTAAGAATAGAAACTTGTGCTTTTTTAACAGGCTTCCATTTTGGGAAAAATGCTAAGAAAGCCTGTGCTGACCGATACCTAATTTTGATTTTTTTCGAAGGCTGAAATAGATGTAAAAATTAAGTAGACTGTTATGCAGGCAGTGTTTTAGATAGAGCAAAGTGAAAAGATGGCAAACTGCTGAGAATAGTTTTAATAACGAAATACTGACGTTTCAAGCAGAGTCCTTCATCAGATTAAAAAATAGAGTGCTGTGTAGGCAGTGTTTTAGATAAAGCAAAGTGAAAAGATGGTAAACTGCTGAGAATAGTTTTGATAACAAAATACTGATGTTTCAAGCAGATCTAGTCCTTCATCAGAGTAAAAATTAGAGTGCTGTTAAGGCAGTGTTTTAGATAGAGTAAATTAAATGAATAGATGGCAAACTGCTGAGAATAATAGTTTTAATAACAAAATAATGACGTTTCGAGCAGAGCCCTTCATCAGAGTAAAAACTAGAGTGCTGTGTAGGCTGCAGTGTAACATAATACTATTAAATAAATAAATTCTCACATAATTGCAATTGGTCTCGTGTGATCTGTATAGATTCCTCATATCCAATACGGTACCCAATTATATTACTAAAATACAAAAACGAAAATTCATTTTAATAACTTGAAAAGTTAGATCAGCAAACCCACAGTATTTTCACAAAATGCTTGCACAAAATGGCAGCCAAAATTGGACTCCTACCATGCATTTTACATACTTCCTACAGTACTCTTGGGTGATACTCATTAGCAAGATAACATAAAATTATGACCATTCTGATAGGAGTGGAGTCCTGATGGCATGGTGAATTGATGGTAGAAGGGTGACTACCTTAATTATTGCCTCATATTACTGACAATATTATTATTGCAATTAATTTACCAACAGTTATGCAGGCAATCCCCCCCCCCCCCCCCCCCCCCCCCCCATCCTAATGTTTTTTGGAGTGTTTTCTAGATTTGTCCAAATCCGATAAAAAATTTCCGGGACGGGCAGAGTGTCGATCAGCTGACCATTCTGAAAATCAATATTTCAACAGTTGTAACTGTAACAACACACTTCAATTAAGGCAGGAAATGCCATTTCAGAGACTCAAAATATTTTTTCCAGGGGGTACACGCCTGGACCATCCTAAACATGTGTCATTTAACAACGTATTACCCCATTCTGCCTGACCACCCAACAAAAAAAATCCTAGCGGTATTCTCAAAAGTAGAGAGGTGTGACTCCTGTGTCCTCACCCAAGTAGCCTAACGTAGCAGGTATTACTGGATGAGGGGACTGGGGAGAGGGCTTAGAAGTAACGCCTGCAGTGGAGCTCTTTGGTTTTGAAAAACCCGTTCGCTGATGAACGGGATTTTAATTATTGATTACACCAAATGTGATTCGCTTAGCACCCATAATCTGTCAATCAAGAAGGTTTAGTAAGTAAAATTAATAATTTCAATTCTAAATTTCTAATTTTCAAACATTTAGCTGAAACGATTATCAAAGGAAATATCTAAACAGCATCTTGCTTTTGTGATTTGATCCAAATGAAAATGCTGAGTGTCAGCCTCCTCGACTCCCATACATATACCATTCAACTAAGTTTTATATTTAAAACCTCCACGCAAGAGTTTGGAATATATCTTAATAATAGGAAGTTCCTGAATTTGATTTTGAAAGTGAAGACCGTGAGACGCTTTGCTTTCACATGTCTCTGTCAGTCATGAAAATATTTGCGAGCGAACACTGTGGGACGCCGCAGACATTTCCATTCAATAATGGTATACCTTTCACTCAACTGTTCTATTTTGGTAAACACTCGCAGTGTCATTACTGTTCTTTTCATGAATATTCATTGCCATTGATAGAAACAGGGTTACTCTACCATTCACACCTAATTTTATAAATTTCCAGTCTACAGTTTGAGAAATATTTGTGAGCAGACACCGTGGGACGCCGCAGACATTTCCATTAAATAATCACTACTATTTATATACCTTTCACAACTGTTTTATTTCGGTAAACACTCGCTGTCATTACTGTTTTTTTCATGAATATTCGTTGCCATTGATAGAAACAGGATTACTCTACCATTCACACCTAATTTCATACATTTCCAGTCCACAGTTTTAGAAATATTTGTCAGCAGACACCGTCGGACACTGCAGACATATCCCGTTAATATTAATTTATCCCTTCCACAGATTTCCAACCAACTTTCAGTCTTTTAACTCCCTATAATTGTACTATAATTGTTTTTTATACAAAGAGAATTATTGACAGAAATAACTAGAAATACATTGAACGCAACAACCCCTTGCCCACTTTTACATGCTTTTTTGAAACACCCGCCACCCACCCACCCATCCCCTGATTAAAATAAGCACTCGTGATATACAGCCAATATAAAAACAAACAGATATAAAAACAAATGATATTAAATCCTTGGGATAATTATAGAATTTATGGATAGGATGACAAAACTGATTTAAATCATTTAATGAAAGTTGAACATATCAAAGCAAATTTTAGATTTCATTATTAAATTCTGGTTGTAAAAATTATAATGGATTTATGAAATAAAAATAATCAACATCATGCGATGTGTACGTGTTGTTGTTCCACAGGTCCCTTGGGGGTTCTACTTGGGGTATCAAATCCACTAGCCCCTTGGCTAAGTTAATGAGCGTAGTGGCTCAGAGCTCATTCGTGTACTGACTGCCGTATGTGGACACTTCGCTACCACCCACACCACCCACCCCGTGTTAAGGCATCCAGGTGGTTGAGCCGTTGCCATTCCTTGGCTTGAGCTCGCTCGGTCGTGCAAGTAGGATTTGTATTGCTGCTGGTGACCCTTGTGCCTGCAATCGTTGCGGGGATGGTATTTGTGTTCCTTGCGGGGCTACAGTTGCGGGCCAGGTACTACATTTGCACTACTTTGCAATCATAGATACTGGGTGGTTGCTTGTGTGCTACTTTGCCATCATATTGTTGCTGGCGGGGGGGGGGGGGGGGGGGGGGGGGCAGGTCTGCTTGTGCTAATGTTCCTTGCTGTCTTACAGTTCCTAGGTGGTTACAGGTGTGCTACTTTGCTATCATATTGTTGCTGGGAGACTGCATTTAGGCTATTGTACCTGGCTATCGTACAGTTGCTTGGGGGTTGCATGTGTGCTACTTTACTATTATATTGTTGCTGGGGGACTGCATTTGTACTTTGTACCTTGCTATTGTGCCTTTGCTAGGTGGTCGCATGTATGCTACCTTTGCTATCATATTGTTGCGGGGGGAATGCATTTGTGCTAATGTACCTTGCTGTCGTACAGTTGCTACATGGTTGCATGTGTGCTACTTTGCTGTACTCTTCTTGCTGGTGGGGGACTGCATTTGTGCTAATGTTCCCTGCTGTCTTACAGTTGCGGGGGATCCGCTTTGCGTTGGGGCTATTTACTATCCCTCAGTTGCAGAGGCCGTGTTTGTCCTCCTCTATCCTGGGTGACTGCCTTTGTCCTACGGTACCCTGGGTGACTGCCTTTGTCCTCCTGTACCATGGGTGTCTGCCTTTGTCCTACGGGGCCTCGCGGTCATACTGTTGCTGGGTATCTGCGTTGTGCTAAGTTGCTGTCAGCTGCAGTTGCGGGGGGCTCCTTTGTGCTACTTTGCTATACTACAATTGCGGGTGGCTGTAGGTGTGCTTTACTGCTGTCGTACAGTCGTTGGGAACTGTTTTGTGCTTTCTGCTGCCGTACTGTCACTGGGAAAGTGTATTTGTGCTCCCCTGCCATTGCCCTGTTGTGCAGGGGTCTCTTTAACTGTTTTGGCGATGTCGTTGTGCGGGTCCGTACTGTGCAACGTTGCCATACAGACGTTGGGGGTCTGTATTTGTGCCCCCTGCTGTTGCACAGACGTGTGGGGGGTCTTCGACTTCAGCTGTTGCCTTCTGGCCAGCTGTTAGTCTGTCTGGGTCCGTACTGTGCAACTTTGCCATACAGACGTTGGGGGTCTGTATTTGTGCCCCCTGCTGTTGCACAGTCGTGTGGGGGGTCTTCGACTTCAGCTGTTGCCTTCTGGCCAGCTGCTAGTCTGTGTGGGTCCGTACTGTGCAACTTTGCCATACAGACGTTGGGGGTCTGTATTTGTGCCCCCTGCTGTTGCACAGTCGTGTGGGGGTCCTCGGGTCCTCGCGGTTCGCTTCTATGTTTCGCGCCAGTACATCTGGTCTGTTCCCCGGCTACTCCGGGTGATAACTTATGTAGGGTGTGTTCTTGGCTACTCCAAGAAAATGTGCAGTAGTGTGCTGTAATTTTGTGTAGTAGTCGTAGTTTGTGCTTAGCTGTTGGTAGTTTGTGTTTCGCACCAGTACATCTGGTCTGTGCCCCGGCTACTCTGGGTGATAACTTAGTTCGTAGGGTGTGTTCTTGGCTACTCCGAGAAAATGTGCCGTAGTGTGCTGTAGTGTGCTGTAATGTGTAGTAGCTTGTGCTTTACAGTACCGGCTTATCCGGTTTTTGCTTAGTGTAATTTAAGTCTATTGGGCTCTTCAGCTGCTCTTAAGTCCAGCTCGTTGTTTGCCATTGTTTGCTATGTACTTGTCTACCTGCTCTGGAAAGGGCCGGTTTGTTGCTTGTCTATGTTGCAGGAGTGGGCCTTTGCTTCTGGCTTTGCGTACAGGTTCCGGTCATTGAAACTCCCAACTAACTTGTAGCAATGTTGCCGAGAATTACCCTCTCCTAACAGAACTACTGTCACACATAAAGTGGAGAAGTAACTTACCAAATGATAATCAATGGTTCCGAAATTACCATACCGACCTGGACCTAAGAAAGCCACAAGGGACCAACCAACAGAGAAATGGCGAAAGCTGCATTTGAACAACCAACATCCAGGTGACCATAGGCTTGCCTGGAGCTGCTCTACCTATAAGACCGCACCTGTCTTGGTGGATCGTCTGTTCCTGTAAACTGTTCCTCAGCTATTAGGGCAAACCCTCTCGCTCCGATGGAGCTACACCCCCTCCAAAAGTCGTAGTTACATTACTGTGTCCTTGTTAGGCTCTCTAGTGCGGGTACAGTAGTTAATGGTGTGGTTTCAAGCCCTATGCCAGACATTGCAGGATTGTTAATTGTTTTTAGGAGGTTTTAAAAGGGATTATTCTTAGCCAGCTTTAATGGCTTCCCTATATGCATACATGTTTTGCAAAGGCAGAATTAATAAAAGTCAACAGCTCAAAAATTACATTTATAATAGAGTCCGAGATAAAAAACAATTCAGTAGAATCGGATTCTAGAAATAAGTATTAAACAGACAACATTTCAGTCGAAAATTTGGAAATACAACCAAAAAAATCGCCAAAGCCCTCAGTGTTTTATGATAATATAAAGTGCATGCAATGCTAATGAAAAACATCACGTCTACATAAGCTTATACAGGTAGTGTTTTAAGTTAGCTTTAGTTAATAAGCTGATTTATGGTTTGGACGAGCAAAGGGAAAGCACAAAAACGTGAAGCTGTATAATTATTGTTTAGGTTAAGCGAAAACTTGAAAACAACAAGAATCCTACCGTTAACTTTAAAATGATTTGACAACGGAGTGACTACAAACACGGGAATTCAGATCGAGTTTTGGTTTTTCGGCGTTTGGTTTCTTGGTTTCTCTTCAAGATATATTAAACGGGTTGTTTGTATCCTTCTTTTCTCCGTCCTACTTTTCTTCGTGCTCCATTTCGTTTCGTTTAAATAAACGAAAGCAAAATATATTTATATTTCTTCGTCGCTAGTCACCAGTATCCAACAATTCTTACTGTGTGACACCCTGCGACGTATATATATATATATATTACTATCGCAAGTGAAGTGCTGCCTCAAATGGGACAATAACCTTTAGCCTACTCCACAGTCAACTCTGTGCACTTCGTGGCTAATTTGACACCGCCTTGGCCACACCACCCAATATTGCTCACTCCACCCGGGATTGCCCATTCCACCCAAGATTGCCCACTCCACCCATGTTTACCCACTCCACCCAAGATTGCCCATTCTACCCAAGATTGCCCATTCCACCCAAGATTGCCCACTCCACCCATGTTTGCCCACTCCACCCATGTTTGCCCACTCCACCCATGTTTGCCCACTCCACCCATGTTTGCCCACTCCACCCATGTTTGCCCACTCCACCCAAGATTGCCCATTCCACCCAAGATTGCTCACTCCACCCAAGATTGCCCACTCCACCCAAGATTGCCCACTCCACCCATGTTTGCCCACTCCACCCAAGATTGCTCACTCCACCCAAGATTGCCCACTCCACCCATGTTTGCCCACTCCACCCATGTTTGCCCACTTCACTCAAGTTTGCCCACTCCACCCATGTTTGTCCACTCCACCCGAGTTTGCCCACTCCACCCATGTTTGCCCACTCCACGGCACCCGAGTTTGCCCACTCCACCCAAGTTTTTCTCACCTCTTCACCATAAGAGCCCACAGAGTTGCTTGCGAAGGAGGTTGGAAAGTCCAAAAATTTAATTTTTATTACAATAGACAGAGTATGTACACATTTCTTCTATATATTTTTTTAATTATAAAATTGAGAACTAGAAGTTCGTATAACTTATTGCTTAACATGAAATGGCAAGGGTTTTGACAGGATGTACACATAATTTATAATATACAAATATTAAATAATCATGCCTCTTGATCTAATGCTGTGGCAAGACTGTCAATGCAATTACAAGTGCTTAATATGTTTTGACAAATCTAGAGCTTTAATAAAATTTTATGCAATGTACCATTGAGCCCATCAGATTATTTTTCAGAATTTGTATAAGTCAAAACACACACACGCAGATAGTAGGGTCTGATCAGAATGTTGATCATGAACCCACACAAATATACACCTAAAAACAGAAGAAAACATCCATGAAATCTCCCACCAAGAAACACAGCTTCAGTTATAGAAACTGATATCTTACCTCGACAAGATAAACTCTCCTCACTGAAATTATAAGACAGTTCACAAGTGTGTTCATCAGAGGTTGACAACAGTTGGTAAGTTGTTCAGCGACAGAAATCCCTCACGAGGAATGAGATCATTGTTAAAAGCATTCAAGCACATGTTGTCTCCTTGTACTTGGACATTGTCTAAGACATTGTCGATGGTTGTCGAATTTCACTCTATAACTGGAATAGTTTGTGCTATTAACAGCACTGATAAACTCATGAAAGAGCACTGCTTTCCTCGAGACTGGCCACTGAAACCTTCATCTTCCACGAGAAAGTAAAGACATGATGTATTTGTTCTTACACCGAGTCAGTCACATCAGCTTCGTCAGCTGCTATATGGATGACGTATTGCCGACAGACAAATAATAAATAAACAAACGCAAAATTTAACAAATCGAGATCTGGTCGGCTAATACATAGCTCGGAAAAAGGACTGGGCATGAGGCAATGTCAAGAATAGTGTGCTGCCTCCCTTCAGTCGGCAGCAATAAACTATTTCCAGATTTTTGTCTCCCTTGCTTTTTCTACACGTGTGTAAAATGACTACATGCATGTCGAGATTAGGACCCTCACCTACACCCGGGCTCGGGGATAATTTACGCGAAATTTTACTGAATTAAATGCCATGGATTTTGAAATATTACAATTAATACAAACAGTTAATTTAATAGCTTCAGACATTGGCCGCTCGAGATCATATTTAATTTGAGGGTGTTCGACAAAACCAAAGAGCTCAACTGCAGGCGTTACTTCTAAGCCCTCTCCCCAGTCCCCTCATCCAGGGTAAGTGTGATCCATACTGGAAAGTTCGTTATTCGTCCGCCGGATATTTACGCCAGTAATTTCTTCTCAAATTTTTGTACGCCAGTCGGGGGAGGGGGGGTTGGTTCACCTTCGGTGCGCCATGGAAATTCATGCCTACAACGTGGTGCGACATAACGCAATGCAAATGCTGCGCAATAAAAGTAATATCAAATGTAATGTCATATTGTCATTTTAATCTGATTTCACATCAGCAATCCGTTTCCTCTATTTTGGCAGTTGAATACAACTCTTCTTACTTCTGTGGCGAGATTCTTTTACCGCGGTGTTCACATGAGTAAACCGCGGAATGATTTTTGTATTGGGGGTGTCTGTTCACAAAAGGGACTCTTCTGAGGCGCCGGGGCCCAGGAAATTTTGGAAAACTAGAGTCTCGGAAATGCCATTTCCTGCATTTTGGGGGAAGAATTTACAGAATTCTCAAGGTCAGAAAACTCTCAAAAGACAACACTTTGTTTGTTTGTTGCCATTAATAGATTAAGATTTATATATAAGAGCAAACCAGAACAAACGCCAAACACAACATATTGTCAACAGTAACAGTACTCATTTCTGGTATGCTCCATTGCTTTGTATTGTTGATATAATGTTCAAGTACAGACCGCTGCGTGTGCTAGAGTGACTGATTGAACAATTTTTCTGTCTATCTCAATGTTGTATTTGCGATGTTAAACTATGCCTGTGTCAGTGTTATTAATACCTCTGTGGGTGGACCTCAATGTAAAATGCTGCAATAAAAACTACTAAAAACAAGCTTCGTTTTGCTAATAGAAAATGACTTTCTCAAAAAAGGTTTGGAGAGTTCAATTTCTGACGTGTCTAGGGTCATCAGGGTTTATTTATGATCAAACGTTAGTCCCTCATTGTCCCGCATAATCCTCGATGCCCTATGTTTTTGTCAAATAATGTAACATTTAGTTACAACAAATTAAGGTATGATCATTTTGTTTACTTCAAAGTTTTCATGCCAGATTTAGTACACCGAACTGACAGAAAGTACACCACACTGATACGCTTCACGCCATTTACGCCACGCCAACAGTTTATACCGAAAATTAGATTACTCTTACGCCAAATTTGGCGTAATCTACGAAACTCTACGCCGGATATATCCGGCGTAACATACGAACTTTCCAGTATGGACTGTGATTTGGTGTGATCATTAATTATGGTGGGAAATTGTGTAAAGTGTTAGTGTGGTAAATTAGTGAAAATGTTAATTACCTTGATATGTTGAACATAATTTGATTGATCCAGATGACATCACACATATCAAGTCACTGAGTCGAATGTTAATTAGTAAGGGTTGTAAACAAAAGCTCAAAGGTGACAGTGTATTGAGAATTTCTTTAATATCTTCATTGTTTAGTCAGTAAGAAGCCTTCTGAAAGCTCTACACAGAGACTGAGACCTTTAGAAAGAAGAAAGAAACATTAAATAACTCGACAACTGACGTTAAATGACTTTTCTTCTTGCAAGATGCACAAGTGCTCTCCATGCATGCCTTCACAACTCGTTTTTAATTCGATATTTAAGAAGTAATTTAGCCTCTTACCTCAAGTTATTCTGCGTCTAGATACACTTGATATATCTTTATTCAAATACTTTCTAAAAATATTTCATTTTAGTCGTGTTTCGAACGAATAAAATCAAGCTAAACTATACACTAAACGATTCAACCAACTCAATAATTGCAACATTCGATTCATTCCAATTTATAGCCATTTAATTCATATGCACAGAGGTATTCGTGAGGAATTGGTGTAATCCCAATGAATTATTCCCAGTGAATAAGGAGTTAGCTATTCTCATAAAAAGGCGGGGGTTAACCCAAAATTACCCCAAAAAATTTTTTTTTCGTTATTATACCGCTTTAACTATTAGGTTAAACGTGAGTATATGTTGTTTGTGTTGATTCGAAATTTTTCCGTGTGAAATACGACTTTTAAAATACTAAGACATTTATTTTTGTTTTGGTTACCATGGAAACGCAAGTCAGCATTTCTTTGTTTATGGTTGTTTTCTGGACAAAAAATGGCCCAGTTTCCTGCAATCTCGATCCCATAGTCACCCTCTTGAGTTTCCTGAGGAGTGGTTCCGTGACTTGTTAGACAGCTTACACAAAGTTCCAGTTTACGTGGATCATAACCGCAGGTCAGTTTCAGTTTGGTGAAAACAAAGCCATATTGAAGATGGTTGGGCTGACCCTCCCTCCCTCCCCTCCTTCCTTCATTCAGCATTGTTGTCAATAGTACTGAGTAATTTAGTAAGGTTTTGTAAAGCCTTTAACTGACCTTTTAGTAGGAAGCTCACCAATTCACCAAAATTGGGCACTAATACACTATATTGGCTATGGTCACACTCACCATCAGATACGAAGCCATTCTTTGTACGGTCCACAAGATGTTGTTCCCAATCTATTCCCAATCAGGATCATCCATCCCGCCACAACTAGTTTTTATTCCACAGTACGCGAAACACTTTTGAATCGTTGTTTCTGGTAACGAGTCCCAAGAGTGCCGTAACCATATGGCATCAAACAGCATAACTTTCTTGGCAAGGGAAGATGCGGATTCAACTTCATCGATGGCGAAGGCGATTCGTCGAAGGAGTTGTGGTCGTATGGTGGCGTTCCACTGTAGTTATAAATAGACAGATGTTGTTGAGGAAACTTGATACGCTTTGTCATTGAGGAGCAAGTTTAAAACAAGCAAGTTTTCTCGTATTTCATTCACATACTGTAGTGCCATGCTTTTAATATGAAATGGTCGCTCATAACAGGTAAATTTCTTGTTTGGGATACAAAATAGGGCTCGCTGCTCACATAAGGCAGGTGGTCGCTCATTGCAGGTATATTTCAAATACAAATCGTCCGTGCCGAAAAAGTGGTCGCATATGACAGGGTTCAAAATAAATATTTTGGATTTAGATATTTTTGTAGCCTGCATGTCTTGCATATGTACATTTATGGTACCGACTATTTTGATATACAGGCTATTTGCTTGCTATGTGAGTCCATGAGAGGCCCAGTCACCCACCCAGGAATTGTTTTAGTTAATAAGCTCGTATTCCAAAAAGAATCCCATTTACTGTAGACGTCGCGCTAGGCTGTGAGACATTACACTACATTGGAAGTTACACTACGTTTTAAGACGTTACGCTACGTTATAACATGTTATTAAAGCTATGTTATACAACATCACGCTGTGTTGTAAGACGTTAATAAGCTATGTTTAAAGACATTACACTACGCTATGTTATAAGACCTCACACTTTGTTGTGAGACGTTTTATACGTTCTAGAACATTACACCACATTGTAAGATGTTACGCTATGTTATAAAACGTATACACTAGCCGGCAGCTATTTTGAACCCTGTATGACAGGTGGTCGTAAAACTCAGGTTTCACTGTATTGCAATTAATTTACCAACAGTTATGCAGGCAACCCCCCCCCCCCCCCCCTAATGTTTTTGGAGGGTTTTCTAGATTTGTCCAAATCCGATAAAAACAGTTGTAACTGTAACAACACACTCCAATTAAGGCAGGAAATGCCATTTCAAAGACTCAAAATTCAAAATATTTTTTCCAGGGGAGTACACCCCTGGACCATCCTAAACATGTGTCATTTAACAACGTATTACCCCATTCTGCCACCACCCAACAACAAAAATCCTAGCGGTATTCTCAAAAGTAGAGAGGTGTGAGGTGTCCTCACCCAGGGTAAGTGTGATTTGGTGTGATCATTAATTATGGTGGGAAATTGTGTAAAGTGTCAGTGTGGTAAATTAGAGAAAATGTTAATTACCTTGATATGTTGAACATAATTTGATTGATCCAGATGACATCACACATATCAAGTCACTGAGTCGAATGTTAATTAGTAAGGGTTGTAAACAAAAGCTCAAAGGTGACAGTGTATTGAGAATTTCTTTAATATCTTCATTGTTTAGTCAGTAAGAAGCCTTCTGAAAGCTCTACACAGAGACTGAGACCTTTAGAAAGAAGAAAGAAGCATTAAATAACTCGACAACTGACGTTAAATGACTTTTCTTCTTGCAAGATGTACACGTGCTCTCCAAGCATGCCTTCACAACTCGTTTTTAATTCGATATTTAAGAAGTAATTTAGCCTCTTACCTCAAGTTATTCTGCGTCTAGATACACTTGATATATCTTTATTCAAATACTTTCTAAAAATATTTCATTTTAGTCGTGTTTCGAACGAATAAAATCAAGCTAATTAAACTATACACTAAACGATTCAACCAAACCTCATTTATAGCCAATCTCGAGCACTGCCTTTTATTTAATTCATTGTACAGCGGTATTCCCAAGGAATTGGTGTAATCACTAATGAATTATGTAAATTAATTTTACAGTTACCCAAGAATACCGTATGACAATCTCAGTGAATAAGGAGTTAGCTACAGAGATTAGCTATTCTCATAAAAAGGCGAGGGTTAACCCAAAATCACAAAAAAAAAATTTGCCCCGTCGTTATGCCGCTTTAGCTATTAGGTTAAACGTGAGTATATGTTGTTTGTGTTGATTCGAAATTTTTTCGTGTGAAGTACGACTTTTAAAATACTAAGACATTTATTGTTGTTTTGGTTACCATGGAAACGCAAGTCAGCATTTCTTTGTTTATGGTTGTTTTCTGGAAAAAAAATGGCCCAGTTTCCTGAGGAGTGGTTCCGTGACTTGTTAGACAGCTTACACGAAGTTCCAGTTTACGTGGATCCCTTCCTTCATTCAGCATTGTTATCAATAGTACTGAGTAATTTAGTAAGGTTTTGTAAAGCCTTTAACTGACCTTTTAATAGTAGGAAGCTCACCGATTCACCAAAATTGGGCACTAATACACTATATTGGCCAGGGTGCATTAATCCGTGCAAGTCTCACGCTGGAGATTGGCGACGAGGCTCAGAGCTTTACGCCAAGGCTACCAATTATTTTTTATCGGACCTTTTGGTACGCCATGCACATTTGAAAATAATAAGTAATAATACGCAAAATAATAAGAAAATAAGGCCACGTCCACACGTATACGTTTTCCTAGCGTTTTCATATTGTTTCACTGGTAATGAGACCATTGTTTTCTGCTCCCCTGAGGACCGAGAACAATATAAAAACGCTATGAAAACGCATACGTGTGCACGTGGCCTAATACACCAAAAGAGGCAAAGTGCTGGTCACATTTGTTTGCACGCCAAGAAGACTGAATAAGTGCGTACGCCAATGCGACAAGATATCAAATTTTGGGTAACTCACGCCAGCACGCCAAGCATGAGGACAAGTCCACGCCGGAGATCACCCGGCGTATATCACGCACGGAATTAGCCTGCGAGCAGGCTCTCTCAACGCGGCGCTGTGAATTGAGAGGCTGCAACAAACCTAGGGGTAAAAAGGGTTATAAATCCATGTCCTATATTCACGAATTTATTGGTTAGGATTAGGGTGTGTGTTGGGGTCAGGCTTTCATGAAGTACCTGGGTTATTTAGGACATGGAATTATTACCGAAAATTGATAACGCCCACTTAATTAATATGCAAATGTCGCAAATCAAACCAATCACATTCTTCCGGAAGTCGGTATGAAAACCCTCATTCAAAGAATCAAAGCACCATCCGGCATCCGAAGATGTAAATTTCACACTATCAACTATACACGTTACTGAAAACTCAAAAAATATGTTATGAGAAAGCCAGAAGCAATGTAACGCATCACATGATTGTCGGGTATGTAGTTTAGGAGCAGTTTAGCGATGCATGCATGCTAACGTCTCAGTTTGAATGTACGAAGATTGGATCTTGACATCCTCAGATCTTTATAGTTTTATAAGTTTGCTATCTCTAATTTGTGGAAGACAAACATAACTTTGATTTTACAAGAAACATTGATAAATCGTTATTCGAGATTAGGTGTTTGTAATTCTTGGCATTCACTGATCCAGGTGATGACGACAGAATATCGTCAAGATAGAAACGACGAAAATTGCTCTAGACACAACAGACCCCAAGTAGCGCTTCTCGTGTTCAAGTTGCAAAAGGTCAAAACGAAGACTTTCACGGATAGCTGTATACGAACGAACATGAAATGAATTACGCTTCTTCGTAGCTAGGGAAGGTGCGAAAACTGAACTCAGTAAACAATAACTTTAAAAATAATTTATTCTGCATTAATTTTGTTCGACCAATAGAAACTTGCGGCCGCCAAATTCGACCAATAGAAATACGCGGCCTCTGACGGCCGCGCGCGAGTGATGAAAAACCCCATGCTTTGTTGCAGGCCCACATTTCACTGCAACAAGGGGGCCCGCCCGCAGGCTAGAACGGAATGCGCCCTTATTACGTATGCCTTTAATACTGACCTTGAAAAATGTAAATTATTCAGTCCATATTTAGCTTGCTTTCAAGACGAGTTTCTTGTTATTTTTATTCAAATGTTTTCTCCTGTCTTTTAGCCAATAATATGCTCCATAGCGGTTTGCATAAAGCCAAAATAAAGATGGACAAACTTCGGTCCAGTAGTCGGCAGCCATTTTGAAAACAATTCGGTGGTAAGACAGGTACTTCGTTTAGTGTTATTATAGCACCACACTATGACCCAGACCAATGTACCAGAATGCTTTGCCAGTATTCCATGGTTTCGGCCAAAAGCGACGACTCAAAAGGACCCGTCCAGTCCTTTTGTGGCTCTTCCACAACATATCGTCAAATTTGTTTTTTCCAAGTTTGTCGTCAAGTTTCAGTGAATCTCAAGATTTTAGCAATCTTTTCGATACCCTACAACATAAACCCTAACCCTAATCAGAAATCTGGTTTACCCAGGTCCCTCTAGGTTTTTGGAAAAACATATTTGATGACATATTTTGGAAAAGGCGCCGAAGGACTGGACGCGTCCTTTGAGTCATGCCTTTTAGCCTAAACCCTAGAATACTGGCAAAGCATTCTGGTAGTTGCAGTCACCCAACGCCATCTCACGTCATCGTGCAAATGGTCTATTTCACGCCTTAATAAGGCATTATTTGCACGATGACGTAAAATAGCTTTGGCTGATTACAACAACCAGAATGCTTTGCTAGCGTCCACGTGCTGATAAATGAAGGACACTGGCAAAGCATTCTGGTAGTTGTAGCTGTCACCCAACGCTATTTTACGTCATCGTGCAAATGGCTTATTGTAAGGCGTGAAATTGGACTCTAGGATCCCGCCCCAGGCCTGGGTAAAGCCTGGTTTCCATATAGCCGTAAGAGCCGGCGGCATGGCTGCGGCAAGGGGCGATGGTCCAATCATAGACAGTGTTGAATTAGCCCGCATATGGAAACCAAGCTAAGCTTTATAGTGTGCTACGGACAGAAGGAAGAGCTTTTCAAAAGATGGAAATTGTGGAGTAAATAACATACAGACAACAAAATGGAATTTATGTTTTATTATGTCATAACTTAACTATACAAATAAAGCAACCTTATTGGCTGATTATAGAACGACAATTGTTCTAATTGTAATTACTTTGTGCCATGCATCATCTATCATGCATTATCTACATTTTTAGATGTTTAGATTTAGGTTTTTATTTATTCACAGTACTTGTTTATGATAGGCGGCGGAAGATAGGTTTGGTAGGGGGGGGGGATGAACTTCGAGCGCCGAAGGCGCGAGAAACCTCTAGGGGGTTCCGGGGGCATGCCCTCCGGAAAATTTTGAAATCTAGAGTCTCTGAAATGGCGCCATTTCCTGCGTTTTGGGGGAAGATTTTACAGTATCCTAAACGTTATAAAATGTTTACCGCCCTCATTTTTTTCGGCCTTTCTTAATTCTTGGCTAAAACGAAAACGGCAATTCATTGTTCAAACTTTGAGAAACATTTCGATATGGCTCATTCATAATACTTCTGGTCAGCAGTCATCAAATGCTAATACGTGGAGTACTTCCTGAAATGAGTTTTGAGCTATCACACGATCACGATTTTTCTTACGATTGTCACCCTGCAGTGATATGGAATTTTCAAAATGCTGTATACCGAAGATGTATAACTATTCAACATATAATCACCCTTACCTTCGGCGCAGCCCCCCTTTTTTCCACTTTTACAAAGTTGAACCCCCCCAGCCCCCCCGGTTCCGCCGCCTATGTGTTTATCCACTTATAGTTTTATTTATCTCAAACTCTAATTATTTACATAGCTAAAACTTATTTATGATACTTATACATTTTACATATTAGTTTATAGTTGGTGTGATGTCAAACGACTTTACCGACTGAATAAATGTAGATGTAGATTTTGATCCATATATACTACCATTACCACCACCACGACTAAAATTACGACCGAAAAAGATGGCGGCGGTACATTTAACCACAATGCTTTGCAACCTCAAATCAGCTCAAATAACCACTAAACATTGTTTATCATGCTAAGATGGATTAAGTAAGCAAGAACTTCATTCCTACCAAAGTTGATCGTTTTAAAACCATATCTTAAAATAATTCTGCAAGAAACAATACTGCATGAAAAGGATTGTCGTTAAATGTACAAGTCGCCATCTTTTCCCGTACGGTCAATTACAACTAGCACAACCACGACTACAGTTACGACTACCACCACCACTTCCACTACCACCACCACTTCCACAACCACCTCCACCACCACCTCTACTACCACCACCACCTCCACCTTTACTACCACCACCACCTCTACTACCACCACCATCTCCACCTTTACTACCACCACTTCCACCACCATCTCTACTACCACTACCACCTCTACTACCACCAGCATTTCCACCTTTACTACCACCACCACCTCTACTACCACCACCATCTCCACCTTTACTACCACCACTTCCACCACCACCTCTACTACCACTACCACCTCTACTACCACCAGCATTTCCACTACCACGTCCACCACCACCTTTACTACCACCACCACCTCCACCTTTACTACCACCACCACTTCCACCACCTCCACCACCACTACTACCACCACCACCTCCACTACAACCTTTACTACCACCTCCACCACCACCTTTACTACCACCGCCACCTCCACCTTTACTACCACCACCACTTCCACCACCACCTCCACCACCACCTCTTCTACTACCACCACCACTTCTACTACCACCTCCACTACCACCACCACCTCCACCACCACTACAACCACCACATCCACTACCACCTCCACTACTACGGAAGGAGGGAGGTACTACCACCACCATTTCCACCACCACCTCCACCGCCACAACTAATCACCACCACCACGGCACCTCCACAATGACGATCATCTCCATCACCACTACCACCTCCACCACTTCCTCCACGGCTACCATCACCTCCACCTTACAACACTAACACTACTAACACAACCTCCCGCACTACTACCTCCACCAACCACCACTACCTCTTCCACAATAGCCTGGCTACCTCCACAACCACCACCTCCACTACCTCCATCACCACTACCTCTAACACCACCACTACCTCCACCATGGCAACCACCACCACTACCTCGACCATCATCACCCGTATTTAATCTACTACGATTATATCAAATAAAACTGATAAATTAACAACCTCGTGCCCCGGCCCTGCTTTCAAAATGGAGAGGTGAGAAGGCCATATATATAGCAAAAGCTAGTCAAATGACTCCAATAATCTTGAAGTATTTTGCTACGTAGCTTATATACTGTTCCGGGGGATCAGTATAGTCACTGATAAACAGAATAGTTGGTTTGTATATGTACAACTATTCAGAAAATTAATTAAGATTACCGTATACCTTCACACAAGTGTCTCCAGTCTAAAAGACGTAGTGCGTCCGCATTATGTTGCAGATAGCTTAACTTGCACATCAAATTAAAGCTTATAAATTATGTGCGACAATTATATGCCAACGATTTTCGATTTTAATGAATCAACGATTTTTTCACCATCGTTTAGAGGGATGTCGTGATCGCCTTTCACAACCTTTAACGCAGACTGGTTTTTGTTATTTTTTAATTCGATTCTTTCCTGCGAGTAGTACTGATACAAGGCGCTAAAAACAGTGTTGGGGTTTTTCAGTATTTGATTCTAGTGAAAAGTCATACAACATTTTGTAAATTGATAAGAAAAAGCCTGAAGTAAACGCATGGGAATGACCGTCGACGTAAAAGCTTTCGAAAGAATCAAATTCCACGACAAGTTTTGTAGGTGATATACAGTATATTTATCTATCATCTCTGAAAATTTTAAAGAACTCAAAACAATCTCCTTTAATTTGTAACTCTTTAAAATCTCCCCTTGTGGAGAGCAATACATTTCAAGAAATAATCGGCACTCGGAAGGGAATTTTCCCTAAAAGTTTACCCCTGATCAAAAACTTTACATTGTAATTTCACTATTTACTTGTATTTCTTGAAGTGGTTCTCTGATGAAAATATTGTTGGCAATGTTTTTACATAATCCTAAAGATGTTATGGTAGTTGGTTATCGTGCAAAGTTTCATTTCAAAATTCGTTGAAGAAAAGGTGATATTTTACGTGTGAAGTTTGTATTTTGAAGCGCCGCCATTAAAGTGGCCGAGCTTGAGAAGAATGAGTCGAGGAAGCTTATGACGTCATAAACTCAATAACAACGTGTGACCCTTTTCTTGACAACAACAATGATCTTTTGTTTTTGTTTAGTCTATGACGTCATAAGTTCTCCTCAAATCATTCTTCTCAAACACGCCAATTTAATGGAGGCGCTACAAAATACAAACTTCACCGTGAAATTCAACTTTGTTTTTGAGAATTTCGAAATAAACTTTGCACAATTACCAAGTACCATAATATCTTTAGTATTATGCAGAAACATCACCAACAATATTTTTTACCAGAGAAGCACTTTAACATTTTTTGGTACAAAAATTTAGCATGAAATTTTAACATGGTCCAAAAAAAGTTTGTTCGAAACAAATCCGCCTGTAAAGGTATACGGTAACTAATAATAATGACATACAAGGCGCCGTATACTCCTAATAAATCAATCCTATCAGTTAATCTTAAAGTTGATAAGTGTTGCTAAAAATTAAGATTATTACAGTTTATACTTATTCGTGGTCATTGAAAACAAGAAGAAAAGGCCATGGCGACGAGGTTGATAAATTAGTTCAACGTACATCAGTATTATTTTTGAAGGATTTTTCTACACATCTGGAAAGATTCGGTTGATTTCAACATAGCCGTGTCCGTTGTCTTGAAATCCCTCACTATTTTCTTGATTCCTGCCACTGTTGTACGACCCACCACCACCAGCACATGAATCATACACATCGTCTCCTGATGCCCCTCCAGAATACCCTCCACCACCTCCTGCACCTCCTCCCCATCCACGAGCACCACCTCCTCCTCCAAATCCACCTACTGCATTATCGCGCATAGCACGTCCTCCTGCTCCACCTTGTAAGAAACATTTACCTCCTTCTCCACCATTGCCATACTTTCCACCAAAATATCTACCACTTCGTCCATTGCTGTAAAATCCTCCTCCTCCGCCACCTGTAGGAAGAGAAAATGAGATTGATATGGATAAAAGAACAAAATATTCTGTATACTTTATATCAATAAAGTATAGAGAATATTTTGTATGCTATGAATATTTTGTTTGCATATCAATAAATCTTTGAAAAAAATAAAAGAAATGTTATCGTCTCATACATTGCACAAGGTAAGATTTACAAACATTAAAAAAACATGCATAAATAATAATAATAATAATAATAATAGTTAAAAATAATAATAATAATAAATAATAATAATAATAATAATTAATAATAATAATAATAATAATAACAATAATAAATATAATAATAATAATAATAATAATAATAATAATTAATAATAATAATAATAATAATAATAATAATAATAATAATAATAATAATAATTATAATAATAATAATAATAATAAATATGATAAATAAAATAATAATAATGATATGATAATAAGCATTAAAAAGCATGCATAATGATAACAATTATGATAATGGTGATGATGAAAATGACGATGATAATGATGATGATGATGACGATGATGATTATAATGATCGATAATGATGATAATGATAATGATGTTGATAATAATAATAATAATAATAATAATGTTATGTAAACATACGAGTGTTATGTAAATATTATGTAAAATAGTAAGCTATAAATTATCGACAAATCGACAAGGTTTTTGTGTGTAAATTAAGTGCTGTGTACGTAACATTTTAGCGACCCCGCCAGGATTCGACGATGACACTCGGTCTACAAGACGTGCCGTGGAACCAGACGAAAGCCAAGCTGAGAACCATCAAAGTGTCAGCGTTTTAGAGGAATGGATCAAACAACAGATCGAAACATTAATGAGCAAAATACTCTGTACGGTCAACAGACGGACAGATTCAACGAGATAATACCCAGAACGCAGCCCGGATTGGCCAAATGGAGCAGAGGCAAGGGCAGACAAAGTGTATAGTGCAGGAGTTAAGTCAAGCTATGGTTTTGGTAGTCGCAAGAGTCGAGTCGATCGAAAATCGGGCCAAACTGTGAGCATAGTTAGTGGAGGGGGATGGTGTGGAAGCTCCATTGTCTTTCAAGATTATGCAATGGTCATGTTTATTGTGTTTATGTTGGATGGACACGTGACGACGAAGGACTACACAACGAACAAAGGACTTACAACACGTGACGACGAAGGACTACACTAATTAGTTAAACCCGAACGTTGCTATTGGATGACTGCTTCATTATGCAGAAAATACAATACGTTCAGTGCCCGTGAAATTAGACAAATTCAACAAAACCATAGAACAATGATTTTTTCAGAGTTTCCAAACCATCTCCCTCCGCTAACTATGCTGTGTGATTCAATAAACGATAGGACCGAAATCGTTCAAGCTGAACTAATTACTCGAATGCACGAAAGGCTAAAAGAAGAGCTAATTGTGTCCTTGAAGAAAAGACGAGACGAAACGTTCGTAATTTAGAAGAACAGACGACAGAACATTAATCGCTTGGCTAAGGAAACGTCGAATTTAAAAGCCTCTTTAACGTCGTTAACAGAAGCAAACAAGACTCGAAGAACGCTGCCCGAGCCTCGAATTTCAACTCCTATGGGAATGACAGGGAGTGGTTGGTGTATTGGTAAATTACCTCAAAGCTAAAGTACGCAATTGAGAGATACTGCGGTAAGTGGAAATAGTCTTATTCGAAAGCCAAACATGTACGACGGGCAAACCTCTTGGGAGGACTACCACGCTCAATTTTGCATTATTGCCGAAATGAATGGATGCGACGACCAAAAAATAACAGCTTTCTCAGCGACCAGTCTTAAGGGGCCAGCGCTGCAGGTGTTAGAAAATATCTTAACCAAGAGAAGACAAGACTATGAAGCTTTAGTGACTGCCTTGGCAAATCGATTTGGTACGTCGCACCGAGCAGAGATTTCTCGAGTAAAGTTTAAGAGCCCGGTTAGAAAGCGTGACGAAGAGTTACCAGCAGTAGCAGATATCGAAAGACTGGATCGTTTGGCCCACCCTGAAGCCCCAAGTGGGATTAACGATACACTCGCCCGGGATCAATTTGTTGACTCGTTGCCCGATGACGATATGCGACTACGACTCCGACAAGAAAGACCTCCCACCTTACAAAAGGCATTATAACTATTAGCGCTGGAGCTCGAGTCATTTCAGTTAGCTAATCGACAACAAAGAATTCGAGTTTCTCGGGAAGCAAAGCTAGCTGGAAACGAAGAGACTTCTCGAAATCCTGTAGAGAAGACGGAGGAGATAGCCAAGAAAGTGGAGAATGCCAGTAACCAAATTACGGAATCAATGAAAAGGCTTGAGGCAATGATGCGAAATTGTCTTAAAAATTTAAAATCGCCTACGAGGGATTCCAGACGTGACGGCTGTTGGAGATGTGCTGTTGACCATTTCCGCAGAGAGTGCCCACAAGCAAGCCCTCCGAGACAGAAAGGACTCGTCCTCGGGAAAGCAACCAGCTTCAGAAAGTCGGAGTCAACGGAGAGGTACGACACCGCCGTCGGAAAACGACGAGTAGCTAGTCTTGGGTTGGGTTGGGGGGGGGGAGATCAGCTGTAAAAGGAACAAGTAATGCCCTGGAATTTGTTGTAAAAACTGCTTCACAGCCATTCCACAGAAATGACACATTGTTGAAAACAAATTAAATCAACATAATAACACCAACAATACCATTATTGGGTGCTACAATACCTTGCCCTTCTGGAATATGGAAAAAAATTACCACAATTACCCACGGGCATTGTGGGAACAGAAATAAGAACATAGATTATTTATCGATTAGAACAAATATTGTTACTTTTTAAGAAAAGTGTCCTATTTCTTGTATCAAAACTGTTTTATGTATTCAATTTGCCATTGCTATTTAGTAACTTATTTCAAATTCTAAATTTCAAAATGAGGTATCGGCTTTGTGTTAGCGCAGTATTCTCATTTCCTGTCAATTTGAACAACTTTTTTAATGAAACTTAGTTAATGAAACCAATCCCCAAATTAAAATCTAGGAAAATATTTTTAGTAGTTTCAGAGAAAACTCACCGTCAAGTTCGTCACGCGAGTTACGTCATGTGAGTCACAAGAATAGAATTCAAAGCCGTTGAGACATTCATATCAGTCAAATGGAGTGGATCAAGGAACAAATCAACACAGAATGTTAAATAGATGTGTTTAATTCAAATTCTATTCTTAAAATATTCATTTGACTGCTTTAACACTATTAAAAGCCATTTTATACAAATTCTCATATAGTGATCTGGAGGTACCTGTGGCATTTCTAAAAATATGCTTCCAGTTGTCCATCTTGTTCTAAATTATCATTGCAAATGGCATTAATGGCTCCAACAAACAATGAGAAAACAAAAGCATTGACCTTTTGTTATTTAAACTGGCTTTTTGTTATGTTATTCGCCACTCGTCAAGCGAGTCACATTTTTATGTCACGCGAGTCACATTAAACTTGCAACATTATTTCGTTGACTACAAATGTTTTTCCTCAAACTTCACTGGAGTGTCATTGTATCTTGTCTAACTATATGTCTTTCAAAAGTTAAAATTAATTATAATTAAAATGTTCCCAGGAAAATAAATAAGTCACGGCGTCACGCGAGTCACATGGCCATAAGTCATTAAATCGAAGGCTTAAAATATAATTTTTTAGGAATTAAATATATTACTTAAATTATCTCCCCAGGGCTTCCTTATCTAAAGCAAGCTTGCTTTCTGCTAAATTAAAAGTGGCAGAAAAAACCTTTTTTAACCTTAAAATGTTGTGACTTTGTCTATAGTCACAATGGAATGGCTGTTCAGTTAGAGAAACATTGATAATGGAGGTTAACGTGGAGGGGAAGTTTGTGTCAGTGTGTAGTCGATACAGGGTCAAACATTACAATTGTTCGACCGCATGTCGCTAAGGTGATGGCGTCGCCTAAAATTTCCCCGAGTTGAACTGTTTTGCGTACAGTCACAGGAGAAACAGCTGCAGTCATTGGACGAGGGAAACTGAAGATAGCAGTAGGAGGTCACGAAATGGAACATGATGTCTGGATAGCGGACATAGTGGAAGAATTAATAATTGGACTAGATTACCTTATGGCAACCGGCTGTCAAGTGGATTTGGCAAGAAAACGTTTGAGGATTGGAAATGAAGAAGTTCCTTAACGCAGCCAAGCGAAGTCTGGCGAGGCAACGTGTTCTCGGGTTATTGTCCAAACGACAGTGGCTGTTCCCGCAATATGAGTGAAGCCAGTATTTCAGGAAAGTTGGAAAAGCAAGGTATCGATATGGGCGAAGCTTGGGCGATGGTAGAACCGCCGTGCTGCGAAAATAGCAAGTTGTTTGTTGGCCGAACGCTGGTCGATCTGTCTTCAGAAAAATTACCTATAAGAGTCATGAATTTAACCAATGACCGACGCTGGTCGATCTATCTTCAGAAAAATTACCTATAAGAGTCATGAATTTAACCAATGGCTATCTATCGCTAAAGAAAGGAACTGTGGTGGCAACCTGCGAGCCTGTGGCTTACATAAAAACGGCCCTAGAAGAGTCTTTAGAAAAGAATGACAGCTCGGACACGCACCAGACCGAACCAGAGCTTCCTAAGTATTTGCTGGACTTATTTACTCGTAGTAAATGTCCGATTGGCAAGGAAAACGAAACTCGGTTGTGTAACTTGTTGTCGAAATTTCAAGACGTATTTTCAAAAGGGCCAGATGATTTGCAAAACGGAAGTGGCTTCGCATGGGATAGATGTCGGAAGTGCGTCGTCGATACGACAGCGCCCTAGAAGACTACCGCTGAAGCAACGAGAGGAAGCAACCAAATTAATTCAAGAAATGCACGAGCAAGGGGTGATTGAACCATCCAAACGTCCATGGGCCTCACCAATTGTGCTTGTCAAAGAGAAGGATGGAACTCAGCGATTTTGTGTCGAATATCGTAAGTTGAACGAAGTGACGAAAAGATATTCCTATCCTCTTCCGCACTGTAGATTACACACTGGTTGCTGTTAGTGGTTCAAACTGGTTTTCGACCTTGGACTTGAAGAGTGGGTACTGGCAAGTGAAGATGAATGAAAGCGACAAGGAGAAAACTGCTTTCACCGCTGGGGAAGGCTTATGGCAATTCAACGTGACGCCCTTTGGATTGTCAAACGCCCCCGCTACGTTTGAACGACTTATGGAACGCGTGTTGCAGGGCCTACCATGGACAGTGTGCTTGGTATATGTCGACGACATAATTGTGCATGCTGGAACGATAGAAGATGAATTTTCTTGTCTGTAAGCCGTTTTTGAAAGGCTAAGACTTGCTGGTTTGAAGATAAATCCAAAAAAGTGCAGCATTTTTCAAAACCAAGTGAGGTATCTCTGACACATTGTGAGCGGGAGTGGTATTTCTGTGGATCCGAACAAAACAGATGCTGTTCACAAGTGACCTGAACCAAAGAATAAGACTGAGGTTAAAAGTTTCCTTGGTTTGCGCACTTATTATCGGCGGTTTGTTCCACAGTCCTTTCCAGATGCAAGATGGGGAGGAGAAGGTCATTGCATATTTCAGCCGAACATTAAGTCGTGCAGAAAGGAAATGTTGTGTGACGAGGAGAGAACTTTTGGCGGTTGTGGCGTCCGTGGAACATTTCAATTATTATCTGTATGGACAGAAATTTATGATACGTACTGACCATTCTGCATTGTACTGGCTGATGAACTTTCGCAACCCGGAGGGTCAAGTAGCTCGTTGGTTACAGAAATTACAGACGTACGTTTGTAGTGGAACACCGGTCCGGAAGTCGTCACCAGAACGCCGATGCATTGTCGAGACGACCGTGTCACACCGAAGGGTGCAAACGTTGTGTAAAATTAGAAGAAAAGTACCAAGGCAACGTAGACGATCTCAAAAACAACTGTGTTGTTGTTCAAAGCCCCGATGAATGTTCGGGCGAGTTCCTGATAAATAACCACAGCTGGCATGTAGAACAAGGAAAAGATGGAAGTCTTATCACCCTTATCAATGCTATGGAACATAATCAACCAAGACCTGAATATTCTGTCATCTCGCCACAAGATGGAGAGGCGAAAACATTGTGGGCTCAATGGGATAGTCTGCGCTGGAGAAATAGCGTGTTGTACCGGGTTTGGGAGGACCCAGCGGGGCAACTGAGGTTTTACAACAAATAGTACCCAAATCACAATGGAAACGAGTCTTTGATTTTCTTCATTGCCCAAGTGGTCATTTTGGCATAAACAAGACGGTTAATAAAATAAAGGAGAAATTCTACTGGCCCCGGTGTCGAGAAGATGTAAAAAGATGGTATGAGCAATGTGACTTGTGCAGCGTAAGGAAAGGTCCTTCTGGATGGATTAAAGTGCCCTTGGGAATTCCTATGTTGTTGATATCCCATCGAAGGGATAGCTATAGACATCCTGGGTCCTTTACCGATCTCTGAAAAAGGTAACAAGTATCTATTGATTGCCATGGACTACTTTACCAAATGGCGTGAGGCCTATCCTCTTCCCAACCAAGAGGCTACAACACTGGCAGAAGTACTGGTAAATGAGTTTATTTCTCGTTTTGGAACACCAATGGAGTTACACTCTGACCAGGGGAGGAATTTCGAATCCCACGTGTTTAGTGAAATGTGTAGGCTCCTGGGGATAAAGAAAACGAGGACGACACCTTTACACCCCAGTCGGATGGGATGGTCGAACGTTATAACCGAACCTTGGAGCACCAGTTGCCAATCTTCGTAAACGAAAATCAGCTGGATTGGGATCAACACATTCCCTTAATGCTGATAGCATATCGCACTGCTTCCCACGAATCTACAGGAGTGACCCCAGCAAAGATGATGATGGGACGTCAGTTACGCCTCCCAATAGATCTCTTGATAGGTCCGTCGCCAAATGCGCATGTAGATTCAAATTCGAAGTATCTCGAGAAGTTACGGGAAAGCATCAACGTGGCCCATGTGTTTGCTCGGAAACTGAAATTGACATCGGACAGAATGAAAACGAACTATAACGTCGATGCCACCGCCAAAAAGCTAAATATTGGGACTGCGGTATTGGTTTACAGACCACAGCGAAAGAAAGGATTGTCTCCTAAATTAGCCAAGCCTTGAAGTGGTTCGTATGTAATCATGAAGAGAATAAATGACCTTGTTTACAGAATACGGCTTACAGATCGCAGCAAACCGATGGTTGTTCATCGTAACAGACTAAGAGAATACGTGGGTGATAACCCGCCCAAATTGCCACAATTGGAAATCACTCAACCATTGTCCAAGACACCTACAGCCCAAGCGCCTGGATCCCAACTAAGGAGTACTAGGACAAGGAAAACGCCAGCCCGATTAAGACCGTGACGATGAACTCGGAAGCTGTTAACGAACAGTATTTAAATCTAGTTTAAATGAAGGAGTCAAATCGGGACGCTTGTGACCTAAGATGGGGAGAGTGTTGTGTAAACACTAGCGTGATATGTAAATATATGAGTGTTATGTAAATATCATGAAAAATAGTAAGCTATAAATTGTCGGCGAATCGACAAGGTTTTTGGGTGTGTAAATAAAGTGCTGAGTACGTAACATTAATAATAATAATAATAATAATAATAATAATAATAATAATAATAATAATAATAATAATAATAATAATAATAATAATAATAATAATAATAATAATAATAATAATAATAATAATAATAATAATAATAATAATAATAATAATAATACTGTTATGTAAAAACTAGTGTGATACGTCGGCGAATCGACAAGGTTTTTGTGCGTGTAAATAAAGTGCTGAGTACGTAACAATAATAATAATAATAATAATAATAATAATGATGATGATGATGATGATGATGATAATAATAATGATAATAATAATAAGAGGAAGAAGAAGAAGAAGAAGAAGAAACTCCAAACTGGCTTATTGGTTTCGTAATTCCTTGAATATACGAAGCAATGTCAAAACTTATAACAAAGTGAAAGATTTACCTGAATGGTACTTGTCAGCTTCCAGAGCACCACTGCCATTCACTCCACCAGACCAACTATTACAATTTCTCTTAGTTTTATCACACTGATTTTTCTTCCCAGATGTCCCAACACTTGCATCACAATTACTGAGACGAGTTTTGAGGTATTGCATCCCACCTCCACCCCCAGCAATGATCACTAGTTTATTTGATGACGTCACAACAAATGTTCCTCCACCACCACCTGCAGAAGAACCTCCAGTGGTTTCAACACCTTCTTGACCAACCAATATTTTAATCACTTCTCCTTTGTTCAAATCAAAATCTCCTTTCATATATGCGCCACGACCTCTTGTAGCAGGTCCATATCTATAATCGTAACCACCTGACGCTCCAACCGCTGTGATTTGATACGTTCCGGTGAAAGGAACAGTCCAATATTGTATGCCATTTACTACTTTCACCATATTCTCGTGACCTTGACCAGCATAGAAAGATCCGAGTGACGTTGGTCCAAAACGACCACTTGCTCCAAGATTGGTAAAATTTGCTACAAAGGTCTCTGAAGAAAGACATAAAGAAAAACAAAGATTATAAATATGGGACCTTTCTTCACGCTAGATCAGAGAGTCGGAACGTTGGGTCATAAACATCAACTTTTTAAGTTATACGTTCAAAAAACTACCGTAAATTGCGGATTATAAGCTCTGGGCTTATATATTGAATTTCGATAGAGGTTTTGGATTTATATCTGGGGACAGCTTATATATAGTATAGACGGTATAAAAAAAGACCGTTTTGAAATGAGCTGCTAAGAAATAAGTTGAGACTAACATACGGCATTATCAATATACGTCTTTCATTAACTGATTTAATCAATAATAGTTTTAAATCCATATTAATTAAGTATCAAATCCCTAATAGTTGAATCAATGTTCTCATTGCATGACTAGCGTTTTACCGACTATTTCAAAGATTATATTATTATTATTATTATTATTATTATTATTATTATTATTATTATTATTATTATTATTAATATTATTATTATTATTATTATAATCTATATATTAATCACCCGTGTCTGTCTGTCCGTCCGCGCAAAAGCTAGAAAACCACCGCGTCCATTCAAACTAAACCACTACCAAAACTAAGCCTAAAGTTCGACAGTGTGCAATGGGTGTATGGCTTTTGAAAAGATTAGCGTTTTCACTTTCGAAGACCAAAACGTTCACCCATCGCTAACTAGGCGGCCATTTTGGATTATGACCACACGTAACCCAATACTCACAAACATCGCCTTTTGCAGAGCGGGGGAAAAGTAATGTAACCATGAAACATGACAGAATAAGTTGTAATACCATGATCGCCTCGAATTCTTTTGTTCTCTGAGGGAATGTAAACCTCGTATTTCCCTCATCGCTCATGCAAGAGGGAAATTTATCCTTTGTCTTCTAATTTTCCTGTGCATGTTGATGAGGGAAAATTAGAAGACAAAGAAATATTTTGTCTTCCTCTAAATTTCCCGCTTGCATATCTTTTCCCTCATCAACATGCACGGGAAAATTAGATGCAGCTTCTCTGATCAACCGTATAAATTTCCTGTCGGTAAGATTCTCAAAGTTTTCCTCGGCGATCATAATATTACAAACTAATAACATGACTTTTCGGGAAATTAGCAATTAAACTTCCCCTTTGCCTCGGGAATATTTGTAAAAGTCCTCGGGCCTGCGGCCCTTGGACTTTCACAAATCTTCCCTCGGCGGCGGGGAAATTTAATCGCTAATTTCCCTCAAGTCATGTTATTACTTATAATAACATTTCTTATGTTAATTTTGAAAGGAAGAATATACAAAATAACTGAATCAAACCCGAAGCTGTGCCACACGGCCCACATGAGTGCACTCTATATGGCCACAGGTAGCCCGATCCAGTCACTTCAACAATCCCAATCTAGTACCAAGGGTCTTATCTCCGCTCCCCCGCCCCCGCAGAACCTGGGTACGAGGTTGCAACAATCCTACGTTGATCTTGCCGCTACCTGTGCCTCTAAACAAAGAGACCTTCCTAAAATCATGTTCTTTATTATTATTTATTATTATTATTATTATTATTATTATTATTATTATTATTATTATTATTATTATTATTATTATTATTATTATTATTATTATTCACCCTTTTACACAGTATCTTTTCAGGTAAAGTATTCAGCTGGATATCAAGTCACGTGCCGTAACCTTAGGTATCCAGCACCCGTATTAATATATTTGCTATTCCAAGCTAAAGCTACCCGCTGGTTTGAGCCCGCGCCTGAAACGGGGTCTGATCATCTCAGGCTACCCACGCGTGTGCTTCGATGTGTAGTCATGAGTGATGAAAACAAATGTATAGAATTTCTCGGCTCGAATCTCAGAACCTATTTCACAGCGGGTTTGAGCCCGCGCCTGAAACGGGGTCTGATCACGATCGGAAATGGCGGCTGTCGAGGCTCGCGAAATACGGGCTGACCTGTATTAGCTACGCACGCGTAGAACGAATATCTTGCGTGTAAACGTCATCAATACACGGCCGACAACTCACTTGAGCCAGCACGCACGTGAACTGCGAACTGCCCCATGAAAGTGGCCGATTTTCTATGCGATTTCCGATCGTGCTTCACAGGCTAAGCTAAAACAAGCTTTCTGAAGCATTCCGAACTCTATCGAGATTGGCTGTTTTCGTATCCACTGACTAAACCGGTTGTTAATGGTCTTCAAAGCTCGTATGATAATTGGCACAACCATTACCTCCCGATAATGTCACATTCTCTTGAACTCGTATCCCAAATCGTGATAGTTCTCAAGTTTTTCTCTTCCTTTTTTCGTGAATCCTGGTGTTAAATGGACAACTGAAGTCGACGAGGAGGCATTTTCGGTTTTTCTTTTTAAGCAATGTAATGTCTGGTCGTATATGCTCTAACTCTTTGCCTGTTTAATCTTGAAGTCCAACCACAACTATACTTGCTCATTCTCCAGCACACTTTCTGGTTTGTGGTCATACCAATTCTTTGTATAATCGAGATTGTACCGTTTGCATAGATACCAGTGTACAATATGACTGCTACTTTATCATGTCTCTATAGCTTGTTTTGTTTCTGCGCCATGACACTACCCACAGACACAATATGGGCTACCGTTTCGTCCCTGTTTCCGCGCATTCTGCACGACAGTGCGATATCCTCATTATCAATGTATTTTCATATGTATCTTCTCCTCAGTGATTGGTCCTGCGCTGCTAACAGCATTCCCTGTTTCTTTCTTCAAATTTCCCTTCTTTATTAGCCACTGCCACGTTTTCCCATCTCTTCCCTCTGATGTATTCATAAAAAACTTGCCGTGAAGATTCTTTCTTTTATATTTCTTCTCTTTTCCTTCTCCAAGCGGATCTTCATTTTGCACTGCAACAATTATTTCCTCGTTGCAACTGTCAAGATGCTTTCTCAAGCTATCTCAAACTCATTAATAAATCATGAGATAATCAGCCAATTACAATGGTTCATTCAATCACCTGATTGAAGCTGGATACTCCAGTAAAACCCAAGATATTAGATGAAAACCAGCGTTCATCAAAATTCTTAAGATCTCAATTATCTATGCAAAATAAACAAGTTGCTGTATGAATAAATTTTACACACACTCATGAATAAAAGCTCATGAGGGTTTATTTTAATTGTATTTTCCAATTGAAATCACTCGATTGAGATGCCATATCAATAACTCGTTTATCGTGTTTCATCAGGGGAATCCAAACACTCGAAAACAATAAAACCATCATGTTTTTTCATGTTTGGATCCCCTAATGAAACACTCAAACTCATTGTTGATATATTACATCAACGTCCACACTGATAAGGCCCCTACCTCCATGACTTCTTTTAAAATACAGCTTGTAAACGTCACTTTTTTATGGAATTATTATTATTATTATTATTATTATTATTATTATTATTATTATTATTATTATTATTATTATTATTATTATAGGTACTTAATGGTATGAACGTGAGTTCAATATCAGGCTATATATGATCTATAATATTTCCATGCCATGCAATAATGCCATGCAATGTAATGTAATGTAATGCAATGCAATGTAATGCAATGCAATGTAATGTAATGTAATATAATATATTGAAAATAATAAGACTGCGTGCAGCTACACGCGAGGAATTTATCCAAAATGCTGGTCTATTTCTGGCTTTAATAGTTCTCTTGGGAGCATGTTTATCGAATATGATTGTGAATTTGTTCTTCCATTGATTCCATGCAAGCGTCATTGATATCTGAATAACTATTCAAATTAGGCCATTTAGTATCTTTCTAAATGTTGAATAAACAAATCAGTTCTAAAACGTTTATAATTTCTAGTCTCAACAAAACTGGGATTTCCACGGGGGATGCCAATTTTACGAATTGCGAAAATTAAATAATGATCGCTAATTGATAAAGAATAAACACCCGAAGTCACAATACTATCCTTTCTATTAGTAATAAATCAATCAATTAAACTCGATGAGGAATCCGAAACCCTGGTTTCCATATAGCTGCAAGAGCCCATCCTCGTTCCCAGGGCCTTTTTTAAATTGAGAGGGCGGGAAGGCATCGGCTGTTCACAGCACCCAAAAATATTGGGTGTAATAAATTAGCATTTTAGTTTAGTTTAGTATCCAAAATCATTCTGAGTAATGCAGTCCCATGGGAGAAGTTCTGATTGTAATGGCGGTACAATTGGTCCCGTTGGCGGTCCCGTTGAAGCTATTTGATCGTTAACTGGCACAAAACTATGCTTAATTATCTTTCTCGAGGAATGTTTAAGAAAATCAAGCGACCAGTGCAAAAGTAGAGTCAACCAGCCGATGCAAGGGTCTTTTCCCGCCCTCCCAATTTCAAAAAGGCCCTGGGAACGAGGTTGGCAAGAGCCGCCGGTTTGTCAGCGCCCTGCCGGCGACTTAGCCTGCGACCTAACGCCGCCAAGAAATTTTCAATGGGAACAGATTGCGCCGGTATGCCGGTGGTGCCGCAGTCACATCGACGGCGGCACTAGAAAAGTTGAATTTGGTTCAACTTTCAACGTTCCTGCGGTGCCGCCGACCTACCAATTTTTTATGGAAACGTCTGACGCCGACATGCCGGCGAGGTACGCCGTTTCTCTAACAACATGTGATCAGTGTTAGCCAATCGAAGTATGTGTAGGAGGCGCCATAAATAATGTCATCATTTTTTCAAGCCACGTGCCAGCAACGCCGCCGAGCTTCTCGCCAACCAACCGCAGGCACCGCAGTCACATTCTGAACTTTGCCGGCGATGACTGCGGTCTGCAGGACGCTGACATGCCGGCGGCTCTTGCAAATATATGGAAACCAGGCTTAATAAGCTGTAGAGTCTCCATCGTGTTAACTAAACAAACCGTATGGGAATCAACTGAACTGCTTGCTAAATTACCGTTTATATCATCCATAATGTAAATATCGACAAATTCAGTCTTGGCTTTTTAAATAGCCGTCTCGAATTTACTGATCAAGAGTTTGGTTTACGTATTTCTAACATTATCATTTCAAGATCAACGTCTTCGAGATTTGCTCTCCGTTTAATGTTTATAGAATCTCTTATGAACATACAAACACCACCACCATTCCTATTACGGTCGTTGCGTTCAATAACATAACCCGAAAGTTTAACTTCATTATCCTGAATAGTATGATCTAATCTCGTTTGATTTATTGCGAGAATATCTAATGCAAGTCGATCCACTAGTACTCTCACTCATCAACATGTTTAATAAGACTAGCAATATTTATAAAGGCAATTTTGAATCCTCGAGTCGATTTAAGCATATTATAAAAACACAATGGGTTATCACTAGCAGAAGACATTTTTGCAACATTGGTATATCATATATGCTTTAGTGCTGATCCAAAATTAAAGCTTAACTGATAAACACCTTCTCGATTTAGGTGTAAACCATAACAAGAAAGACATTGCATGTTCAGTAATGTTTTCATGCGCTACAAACGACCACTTATTTGTAACGCATAATTCCTTAAGCTTAGTTTTCAAATATTGAATTTTTGAGTTCAGTTTCTTGTTCTTTCTGTGAGAAAGTCATATATGTATTTTTGTTGCAGGTATTTCTTGTTTAATTTTCTGACCAAGGTCGACAATTTTCTCAGCAATTTCGTCTGGATTTTAACTTGAAATGTCATTCGTTCCGACATGTAAAATAAGCTCATCAGGTTTGCGTTTAAGATATGGATTAATAAAATCCCTCATGTCATCCACTTTACAGCCTCCAAATGATTGTGAAATAACATGAGCATCTTCAGTAACTTTACGACCAACTACAAATTTAGTTATTGAATCACCTAAGATTCTAACTGATCTTCTATTTGTTTGATCAAACTTATCTGCAGTAGACTGTCTATCTTGGACTTTCGTCTGCGTTGAACTTTCATCATTCTGCTGTTGCTTCCGCTGTTTTGTAGATGGCTGTTTGGTCGACTGTTTTGTACATGGTTGTTTTGGTAGATGAGGGCGTCGTCTTCTTCTTTTTCTTTTTGGTGACTTCAGTCCACGGTGGATAGATAGATGGATGGATAGATAGATGGATGGATAGATAGATAGATGGATGGATGGGATGGATGGATGGATGGATGGATGGATGGATGGATGGATGGATGGATGGATGGATGGATGGATGGATGGATGGATGGATGGATGGATGGATGGATGGATGGATGGATGGATGGAAAGATAGATAGATGGGTGGATACTAAGATGGATGGATGGATGGATAGATAGATGGGTGGATAGATACATGTGGTCATAAGACAACTATAGATGTTATGTATATTATAGCCTGAGTGGAGCTTGACCTATTTGCTCTAAATGTAACGTCAGTCACTAGTGGAATATGCAACTAAGCTATGGTTATATAGACAAACCTGTACATACCTAATTCGTTAAGGCAACGTCAATCGCTAGTGGAATATGCAACTAAGCTATGGTTATATAGACAAACCTGTACATACCTAATTCGTTAAGGCAAAGTATACGGTATTGGCGAACTCTATCCTCAAGACTTTCCTTGATGAGCTTGCAACAGCTGGACGACTGATCATCAGGGTTATCGATGCATTGTTCGAGATAATCATGACGGTCTTCATAATACTCTCTCAATCTTTTCTCACAAAAGCTTTCCTCTGCACCGTTAGCAAGTACCAGTCTTGTAGATCGCAAACAATAAAACAGTGTGATTATAAAAAGCGATCTTATCAAAATGAGATTTCGCCTTTTGATTTTGCTGTCTTGGGCTGACATATCTTCAATGGCTAGTCGGATCTTAAGGACGGCTTCGAATCTGTGAAGAAAAGTTTTATTTAAATGTTTAGAATATGAACTATTAAAGATTATAAAAGTGCCGATCACATTTTGCTCTTGCTATATATTTATAATCTTTGACACTTTCTGACAGGAATTACTTAATATTATATAACCAACTAAACTACTGAAGTTTTATCTTTTTCTGCTAAAGTTGGTTTGCTGTTTACAGGAAATGACGTTAAAGTCTCTTATTTCCATACAGTTGTAATTGTTGTAACTCAGTCGGCGATTGATCAGCGACTGTTTGCGATCTTTTACAACAGTAGTTGCAATTGTTGTAATTCAAATCGCCGTGTCGCTCGGACTGAAGACTTCTCGGTTTTAACAAAGTTCTGATGAGCTAAGTTTGATATTCAAAAACAAATTGAATGACTGAAACTTTGTTTGTGATCATTTTCACAGTTTATATATAACAATATAGCAAGCAAGTAGTGATACGGTCTGGATGGGAGGGTATCACTACTCAAGCATTATTTACACGTTCAGTAACTTCGCTTAAGTCTCGTGTTTCGTGAACGTTTGACGACAGTTGCAAACATTTGAGTTGCACCGCGTTCGGGATTCAAGTCTTCAAACTAGCAGTCATTTAGTAGACTTCTTTAACAAAATCGGGTATTTTTTTTCGACTGTTGTAATTATTGAAGAAGTTGAACCTGCTTCAACTTCTACGGCCAAGAGACACGCAAAGATCTTACACAGTGATACAATTACAGTGGGCTGCGAAGGGAGTTAGGTCTGCACTTTAAGCACACTTTGTTTAGAAATTCAAATTTTCACTGTTGATTCACTCTACAATCTCTTAAGTGTCTCCGCGTCGACGTCATTTCCTGTGAATAGTAAAGCAACTTCAGCAAAAGAAGAATTAAGGCAACAAGATGAAACATAAATTCCTTTCAGAGATAGGCCTTCGCCTTCGGCTCGGGCTAAAATGAGCCTGAGTAGGGCTAAAAACGTATTTACGCCCGCGAACATTAACTCGAGTTCAAGTGTTTGATCACGGTATCAAAACACGAGAAAGCTAATGAATCTCGAGCTTTCTCGTGTTTTGATACCGTGATCAAACACGCAGAACGAGTTTTTGAAATGGCTTCTCAAATGAAAGACAATGAACCAATGAGCCACCGTTGTGGGACTTGTGGATGTTTTGTGATACAATTTTACTCAATCGTATCGTGTTTCCTGTTTAATTAACATAAATGAAACTCTAGTGTTTCAGACGATTTTATTAAGCACGCGGGGAAAGGTTCAGGCCTCAAAGTGTTAAGCAGCTGGCAACAAGGGTAAAATGCATGATTAAAACCCCCAAAGAATTGTTATAGTTTTTAAGATAAATATGGAGTATAACATGTTTTTTCTATGAAGAAGTATAAATTATAATTATTTGGCAATACATGTTGTCACTATAAATCACTACAAAAACACATGCTTTTAAAATTGTTTGTAAAGATCGAAAATATCTGTCAGTTTTTCCTTTTGTTTTTAGCAATGCAGATAATAAAAATGCTTTGATATTTAAAGTTAGTTACTGGCCCGATTGTGCAAAAATTATTTCAGTTTTGACAAAAAAATTCCATCTTTTTTTAACCTTCTGTTGTTATTGCTTCACCCCGCAGCTGCCTTGGAGATTTCATTGTTAGAAAAATTATCAAAAGCTCGCCCAGCCAAAGTTGAAAGCTGAAGTACTATTACTAAATGTCACGCGAAAGCCAAAATTCCCTCAATGTCTGCCATTCAGCACGACACGCACCAACTTTACTCATGCGTGTCAAGTATAATTTTCAAGTCAAACCGTGTTTAGATGAATCAGATTGGAGAAATTCAAGTCGATCCTTGCTTGAATCTCAAGTCAATCCACTAGACTGCGTGGATTGACTTCAGCTATTCTTTCGATCAGATCGAAAACGTTCAATCTTCTTCATGTAAACACAACATGCAAGGAGAAACAACATGTGCGATTTGACTTGAACACTCAATCCGCTTCATGTAAACAGGACCTTAATAATCTATTTAATTTACTCTCCTGTGCACATTATACAAACTAAATAAAAACATAATAATAGGCTGGATAAAAAGCGTAAATACGTACAGAGTAAAATACATAAAACTTGAAAGTCAGGTCACTCAGATGCCGTCCAGAAATTGTTTAAAAAACACGACGAAAAATATAGAACATACACTGAATATGATACAGTAATCAAAAGCAACATAATGGTGGGTTAATAAGAAACTGGGCTGTATGCATTTGAGGCATATACTCGGCTTCCATGTTCGTTCGTCGTCTGTGTTGTACGTGTTGTTTAGTGCATTATTGATGTATATTAGATACATAGGGACTTCCTACTAATACAGTTAGAGAGAGTGATATCTTTTTGTTGTAATATTATTGGGTCTTATAGCTTGCGTTCTTGCATTTGTAAATTTGATATTTGTAGCAGTTATATGGGTGACACAAGCTGTGAACGCGCTGCCTAGCTCTCACCGCTCAAGTTAATCCCGGTTTTAATCATGCATTTTACCCTTGTTGCCGGTGAAAAGGGGTTAGTACTCTGATGGATGAGCACATTAGGCTCGTGTGAGTAGATTTGTTGATTCTCTCAGTGTTAGTTTATCCAGTTAAAACTATAGTTCCATCAAGGGGTGAGGGTCATTGGGTTATCAGTGTCTAAATATACTGTCATATCTTACTCTCAATAAATATAGTCGCTTATAGGGTTTGTTTTGTATATTTCAATCCTTTCTTCTTATAAAGACAATATTTAGTTGTTTCTCGGTTTTTATAGTAGTATGTGCGAACCTCTGAGCCTTCTTAAATACGACCGCACTTCCCTACATCACACAGTTAACAGTTAACAAAACACGACTTTTACCTTCGGTCTTTATAGTTGAAATTCTGGTGATATCTGTTACGACAGTATGGTATTCCAAGTAATTGAAAGCAACAATTCTCCCTTCTTATCTGGTATAGCTTTTGCCGTCAGGGTTAACAGTAAACTAATTTATAACGGTGTCATCGTAAGACACTATATACTGTTAAGCCCTCAAAAGTAACCACCCCTCCAAATGTAACCACTTGACGAATTAAGGTATCGGCCTTTTTCATGATGCAAAATAAACGCCTAAGTAAATATAAGCCGCCATCTCGAAAGTTCGCTCCTTGCAATAACAGCTTGTTTAGTTGTCTACGTCGGAAAGTATATCTACATAAACACTAAGCTGTTCACATCTTTTCCACACAGACTCTCTAAATTTTTGTGGTCGGATTTACTATCCAGAGTATTGGAAGGGATGCATTGATTAGATTTAAAACCAATGCAGGTGTACGCCTGGTTTATGTTTTTTACAATTGCTTCTTATATCACCCATTCTGCGCATTTAATTTTATTACAAAATTAGTTTAAGGGTATAGCAAATGTTCTAAATAGGGTTTTTCTATTTTTGGGCTTTTTTGTGGTCCTTGTAATGGGTGATGTAAATTTACATAAGTCTTTGTGATGATCTATTACCTCTCGGGGTAAAAAAAAAACCCAATTTTTTGTTGCCTGACTGTCTCACTCCGCTTACCTATAACTATTGTCTTTGTACTGAAGATTCCTAATAACAGCTACTATACATGTTATTCTCCTTGTTCGTAATTTTTCTAGGTTAAACTGTATATTTTAAGCATCATAATACAGGCAGGTGTCATGAAGAAATGGCGTGCTAGACGGCGACAACTAGAAAACCGAGGTATATTTATAGCCAGGTTTGGGGCCGAAGTGAAAATGGTTGTATACATGGCAACTGAAAATTCTAAGATGTAAAGGTTGCTCAGTAATAAGTATAATAAAACCGTTTAGAGTTCATTATCTAAAATGTCAATAGCAATAACCGCCCTTTCGAAAGTAACTACTATAAATAGCTTCACGAATTAAAGTAGCGGCCTTTTTCATGATGCAAAATAAACGCCTAAGTAAATATAAGCCGCCTTCTCGAAAGTTCGCTCTTTGCAATAACAGCTTGTTTAGTTGTCTGCGTCGGCAAGTATATCTACCGATAAACACTAAGCTGTTCACATCTTTTCGACACAGACTCCCTAAATTTTTGTAGTCGTATTTAGCTATCCCGACTACTGGAAGGGATGCATTGATTAGATTTAAAATCCAACGCAGGTGTACGCCTGGTTTATGTTTTTTTACAATTGCTTGTTATGCAACTAACTAACGAACGAACGAACGAACGAACGAACGAACGAACGAACGAACGAACGAACGAACGAACGAACGAACGAACGAACGAACTACAACCAACGACAACTAACTACAACTAACCAACCAACCAACCAACCAACCAACCAACCAACCAACCAACCAACCAACCAACCAACCAACCAAGCAACCAACCAACCAACTAACTAACTAACTAACTAACTAACTAACTAACTAACTAACTAACTAACTAACTAACTAACTAACTAACTAACTAACTAACTAACTAACTAACTAACTAACTAACTAACTAACTAACTAACGAACGAACGAACGAACGACTATTAACTAACTGACTATCCTCTCAGTATAACAGATCTGATTCTCTTCGGTTGCATCGTATTAGAAGATAATCGTATATATTCCATGTGATGCCTGCCTAATGTTTTAATTCGCCAAATACGCCAATGGGGAATCCGCTATATCTTGCCGCCATTTTGTTTTGCCCACAGGTGAATAGTGCAAAATATCCTGAGATTGGAAAACCAATCAGATTGCGTAAAAAAACACTATTCACCTTCGAGGTATATTTTAAAACTCACGAACGGATAACCATTGAACTGACATAGCTATAGCCTGCATGCATGCATATAGAAAGCGTTTCTTAGGCAGCTGGTAAGCTATGACATGGCTGAAGACATGGGCGAGTCTCGAACCAGGTTTCTTATACCGAACTTTTCTCCTGAGAGTTTTTTAGAAGTAGGGTTTTTCCTGGTTTCCGGCATGGCATGATGTGAAAGCCATAGCAGACATACTGTAGTCAGTACTGAGTCGTACGATACTGAAAATGGCAGAGTTTGTAAACATTAAAGCACGCATGCCGACAACGCTAAAGGTGAGGTAATACGGGCAACGTTTTTCTTCAATTTGCAAAGCAAGTTTGTTGCATTGCAAGTTGAAAAGGGTTGTTGCACGTATTACCACCCACCTTAAACATTGCCACGCAACAACGATTCTGTTGCAAGTTAAAAAAAATTGTTGAAAAAAGTAGACTTCCAGTCAGTCTACTTGCTGCAACATGCTGTTTCAACTTGCAACAAAATCAAATGATGTTGCGTGGCAATGTCTAAGGTGGGTGGTAGTAAGTACAACAACGCTATTCAACTTGCAACGCAACAATGTTGCAGCAATTTGTTGCTCGTATTACTTCACCTTAACCCTTTCATATGCGCATCGTTGTCGTCGAACAACTTTCTCTTTTTACTCTGTCTAAAGCCGGTTTTCCACTAGGCGTTTTTTTTTCGCGCGAAGCGACTTTCTTTTGTTCGAATTCAATATATTTCTGATTATTTCCAGCTCAGAGCTCATGCGACAAAAGAAAAAGTCGCTTCGCGCGAAAAAAGTCGCCTAGTGGAAAACCGGCTTAACGCCAGACGATTTTACTCGTCCAGGGGAGAAGTCTCGGAGAGTCATATGCGTGAAAGGGTTAAATCTATCAACAATTCGTAAAGATAAACAGAAAGGGACAGCAATAAAGTGCTCGGACAGCGACCGTGTTGTTTCGTTTATTGTCTACACAGTATAATAAAGCCTGAACTATTAACTTTCTTCACAAAACGCTTAACTTTTTTTGTATTTTAAAATATCGAACTTTATTTCATACATTGAAGTATTCTTGTATTTTACCGAAAAAGTCGTTCATTCAATAATTATTTCTTCCTAAAGCCGGTTTTCCACTAGGCGATTTTTTCGCGCGAAGCGACTTTCTTTTGTTCGAATTCAATAGATTTCTGATTAGTTCCAGCTCAGAGCTTAAGCGACAAAATAAAAAGTCGCTTCGCGCGAAAAACGTCGCCTAGTGGAAAACCGGCTTAACGCAAGTTTTCACCCCGAAAAACAGCCGCCTCTTGAAGTAGCCGTAAAACACTGCATCGGACCTAAATAAGTAAGTTCGGCCTGAGTTCGGGCCAGTCTCATATAAACACTTCTTTAGATGCGGTTTTCTACTTGCAATTAAATTTGCGCAAATCGAATTTTTTTTTTGTCTTGTAAGCTCTCGGCTGGAGCACCTATACGTTCTCTGTTTCGGCAGTATATCTATAACCTTACTACATTTCGGTTGTTGTTTCAACACTGCCTATGCAGCACGCTACTTTTTTTGTAATATTTGAAATGATTATTATCAACGAAAGTGGCATAAAGCAACGAATATAGAAAATTTATCGCGCCATGCCGAGTTTCCCGTTTAAAAGTGTTTATGTGGGGAAATCTTTATTCCGCCTTGCCGAGTTCCTGCGGCTGCCAGTGCCGAGTTCTCATCAAGGCGAGTTATACCCGCCTGTCTCATAAACACTGCGGTGGAAAAAACAGTGTTTGCTCTACCGACCGGGAACTCGTCATGTGCCGAGTAACTCAATTTAAGTGCATGGGGATATTTAATAATATACTGAAGTGAAATTAATTATTAAGTCGATCATTAGTGCTGAATATTCACCGAGCCGCAAAGCGGCGAGGTTAATGTCTATACTCTTCACTATTCACCGACACCGGTGTGAATAATTATTTTAGCCGATATACCTATAGCGCATAAATAAAATAACAAGGAGTTTAACATTTTTATATATTTTCGGTATTTTTATCATTTTATGTAAGGCAGGGCCGCTAGCAACTTGGCGTAATCAATATTTGCCGACTGAACGGTTTTTACAACTTTTGGATATATCAATGCCTAGAAAAATTTAAAGAAACATATACCTGCATATGGACACTTTTGCCTAATTTTGTTGACTTATCTTGTTGTTCTACTATACCTCAGTTTTGTTTACCAACAAAATCTCTTGCTTCTGTAAACAAAGCAAAATTGGTGGCCATTTTGTAATTTCCCCAATTGAATAGTGCAGAACTGCCCGAGATTTAGGAGCCAATCACATTACGTAAAGAGCACTATTTACCTGCGAGGTGCGAGGTATATTCGAGGTATATTCAGTTCATTATTTCAGAATTATTCTCAGAAACATGAAGGGAAAATTTCATGATTTTTTTATTTATGCATGACTTTCATTTATATATAAAACTTCTTTAAAAAAGGCGTTCTGCTCTGGCTAATTCGTCTAAAAAAATAGTCAGTGGCATTTGTTTTAGCTGTCAACGCAACTTCGGCGCGAGTGTTCATAATTACACTGTTAATTTTAGAAACTTAATTGTTCGTAATTATAATAATTTTATCGGGCATTGTGGTGTATTTTGCGGGAGAATGGTAATACAGCGGGCTAAAATATATTCTGAGCTTATCAGTTTTAACAGTTCTAAATCACTACTGGGTTTTTTTTTTTACGGAAAAATACTTGTCAATACTTTGAAGCAAAGATTGCTTTGATGGTTGCGTTTTTCTGCCAAGTAACATGTAAGTTATGAGTTATGTAAATATTTGTTGCAATGAAATACACGCCGACGCGAAGGTGGCAAGTGTTCAAGATACTGCATTTTACCGTATACTGTCTTTGATTTTCTTCTAAATGCCCTCTACATGCAATTATTATAATAGTAATAAAGTTGATGTTCTTGGGCATAAATATGTTTTTGGCTATCAGAGCTAACATTAACCTTCGCCTTCGGCTCGGGCTAAAATGAGCCTGAGTCGGGCCAAAAACATATTTATGCCCGTGAACAAAAACTCTATTGTTATATAAGAAAATGGATAGAATAACTCATTTCGGACTTTTTAATGTATTTATTCGTCACTTTTTTTAAAGTAAACGTATCTCATTTTGCATGAAAAGTCAAAAGTGTATTTGAATTTCAAATCAGTCAGTAATTAATTTTACGCAAATATTAAATTGAAAATTTCAAAACGACCTATCAAAATTTCATCTGTACCCAAAAAGGTTTCAAGGTGTTAAGTAGAGACAGGAGGGAAAAAACCGAAAAATTTTTACGTTTTAAAGTTGAAAAATTGACCAAAATTTGGCAAAAAGTTAAAGTTAACTTTTTTCTTTCATACGACCATTTTCTCATCTTTTGAAATCAGGTCAATATATAAAAATATGGCTTTTTAGCAAAGTCTTTAATTTTGGCAGAAGCACCGAACAGAAGGCTGTGTCTGACCCTTGAATTAAATCTACATAATATTGCATAAAATTAATAATATTGCATTAAATTTACATAATATTGTAATGTTTCTGCATAATCTTAAATATATATGGTAGTTCGTAATTGAGCAAAGTTTCATTTCGAAATTCTCAAAAAACAAAGTTGTATTTTACGTACGAAGTTTGTATTTTGGAGCGCCGCCATTAAATTGGCCGTGTTTGAGAAGAATGAGTTGAAGCGAACTTATGACGTCATAGGCTAAACAAAAACCAAAGATCATTGTTGTTGTCAACAAAAAGGTCATGATTTCATGGGGTTTTTACGAGTTTTGTGATATACTGATATAGGCAAGTTTATCGATTACTAGGCAGAGTAAAAAGCTACAAAATAATAATAGCAACAAATGCAAAAACTAAGCTTCTAAACCTTGTACAGTGATCTTTATTTCAAACCAACGGCAGAACTATTCTTAATGTGGCTCTTTTCGTGCTACAAAAACATACAAAGTTTCCGTACGTGGCGGTCATCTTACTCCAAATTCGTCATCTCCGGTGAAACGGTTAGCCCAACCTCCATGTCAACGCAATTGGAATATTTTCTCACGTGATTTCAGCCTTTGCCAGGGCGTTTGGTCGGCCTGCTTGCTTCCGTCCTCAAACGCCCTGGGGACGAGGATGACACAAGAAGTACTCAATAAGGTTTAAGACGCTAATTTCTTGCATTTGTTGATTACTGAGCTGTAAAACTTTTAAATTTCGTTGTTTTTCTTCAGTGCTGACAACGAAGAAACTTCCCGATAATATAAACTGAAAAACAGACAATAAAATCTACGAAGAATTCAATTCCAAGTCTTAAAATGTACCTTTTATAGTAATCTTAATGCCTTAACAATATCTCGTGTTGTGTATTTGCCATCTTTTGACTGTAATTGTTGTTAAACAGTGGAAACTAAACGAACCGGCAATCCGTTGTTTGCTTTACGGCTTTTCCGACTCCCCCGGTACAGAGTACTTAATATTCCTCGCTTGGATAATCTGACTGTGCTGACGTCAAGATTGCTTATGTCAACTTTGGCATTACGAACAAGTTGTAAGACCGCAATGCGTCATATGTTCCACTACGTAAGATGGCGGCGACTGGCACGAAATGTTTGACTGCTGGTCATAGGGAATGACCTATCCAGTTTATATAGAGATCAGTGGGGTAAGGTCAACTTTTGTATAATACGCGTGCGTCATTACACTGTTAACTGGGATAACTCGGGGTGAAGCGTTCACATGAAGCTAGGGTTATCTCAGGGGCCAGGGATAACTCGGTAGTCGCGTTTTATCACGTGATGGGTCAACTTTGACGCTAGGCCCCGAGTTATCCCTACCCACCGACAGTCCCTTAATCCTTTATTGACCAGGTTTCCGGGAGCTCTCCCCTTGACGAGTAAAATCGTCTGGCGTTAGCCAGAGTAAAATTAATAAGTTGCCAAAAGGCAACTGTGGCCAGTAGGGTTAAGGTGGATTTCCAGTCCTCGCACGAAGCAACTGGCAAGCTCGCTGCGATGATTTTAGCGCTCGTGGCAGATAGTTGGAAATTTTGAACTATTTTTTACTCGCGGAAAGTACTCGCAGTAACTAAATAAATAAATAAACCAATCAAAACAAATTATGTCAACATTTCAAATCATTAGTAATTCATGAGGAAAACTGCACAAAGGAAATCATTACCGTGTCGATGGTTAATTTGCATGGACTTGAAGGAAGAAATTACATAAATTAATCGGACTTTCACCTCGATTTTCTCTTAAAATACCGATTTGTTTGAGATGCTATATCAAACACTCAGAAGAGTGCTTCATCAGGATATCCAAACACCTCGAAGTTTGTTAAAGAAAACTCGGCTATCGCTTCATCAGCCGCGCGAGTTATCGCAACGAGCTGCGTTTGGTGGAAATACAGTGGAAACCGTGCTGTGAGTTGCTTCGTGCGATCGAGGACTGGAAATCCCCCTTTTAGTCTGGTTTCCATATAATCGCTACGATGGCCACGATCGCTCAAAAATGAACTTGGCGATCGCAGCGATCATATGGAAACCACTGACGCAACGATCGCGATCGCCGAGATAGAAAATGCTTTATCTCAGCGATCGTTGCGTTTTATCATAGTTAATAGAAAATATACATGGTTTGGAAGCTCAACAAAAGTCATTGTTTTATGTTTTTGTTCAGGTTTATGGAAATTTGTGCACTTTCACGGTTACTGAACATATTGTGCTTTCTGTATAATGAAGCAATCATCCAATAGCAACGTTTGGGTTCAATCATCCAACCGTACGGTTTAAATATTAATAAACCTAAAACAAAGGATTTAGCACCTTCATGTACCTTTCAACATGAATCGTAGCTTGATTGTTAACCGCTTTGAAGTTTGCTGGGTTTCCAAACCATGTATATTTTCTATTAACTATAGTTTTATATGGAAACAGTGATTTTGCAATCTCAGCTATCTTGGCGATTAGTATGCATCCCAGCCACTGATCTCAAATAATATACTCATTATACTGGATAGAGCATCTATTGGTTCGCGCCTTGCAAAAATTGAAGTCGGAAGTGAGACTAAAAATCTCGCGGGGCCATATCCGGTGGGACCCACTTCGTAGTTATATCACTATTGCTGAATCATAGTTTTCGCTTTAAATGATCGGATTTTTAACGAAAACCAGCTAAATTTTACATCCTTAACAAGAAATTGTACCTGTCGCTATGGGACAACTTAAAAGTGGCTGGGATCATGGAAAATCAGCCGAAATTTCACGATTTTACTGAACGAAAATCAGCACCGGCCACCAGGCTACAGTTTGAAGAATTATTAAAGGACTAAAGTAAGGAACAAATAACATCTTGTATTCACTTTAGCAGTTTGACAGTGACTTTATGACAAAGTAACAATATTACCGTTTCTATATCCGTCTTTTTCAACGTATATTGGATCAGACGATCTGAGGGTTTTATACAACTGAAGATGTTTATTGGAAGTTTGTAGTTATACTTTATTTATTAAACAGGCAAATTTAAAGCATTTAACTCACTGTTTTACTATTATTGATGAAGTCGGATGAAGTCCTGTTACTATAATATTGACGAAGATAATTCCTGTTCACCTAGCATTTATGGTGTGCATTTTCAATATTTGTAATACATTAATTGTCCATTTGTCCTCTTGTATAAAAAAATATATTTTTGCCTATTGGCTAATTTTTTACATGTTACCTGTGTGTTCTTGCTTTATTTTACCCTGTCTATATATATATATATATATATATATATATATTATATATGTGATGAACTCATGGCTGCCTAGGCTTGCTGGAGAGACTTGCCATTGCCAAGGGTTTTCTATTTGACAAAGTCAAATTGTCTGGTATTTGAAAGAGTAGAATCATCTGAGATTGAAGTAAAATTATAATAAAGGGGCATAGTTTGGCCAGCTCTGATTTACACACAGAAATAATTATTTATTGGTTATAATCTACTATATTCTTTTATATTTTATATACTTCAGTGTACTGACACTACTGTACTTTGTGTAGACTGATATTTGAAACAGATAATAAGTCATGAGCTTTTTTCTAAAATAAACAAAGAGAAGGATGATTCCAAACTATTATTTACTACAGAAGTGTTTTCATTTCAAGCTATTTTTTTATACCTCAATATCTTGCATCATACAACTTTTTAGGTTTCATACCCATCTATATGTCTTTTCCTTATTAGATCCACACAACTTTTTTATGCAGAAATTATCACTAGCTGATCTTGACAGAAGACAAGATCAGTCATTAATTTTTTTTTTTGAGATGAGTGATCATAACAATGCATATAGATGTTTATAAGATTTTAGTTTAATTGAAGCTAGTGTAAGCTGCTCTGGATAGTACAAACAATTTTATTGATATTAATTTAAGTTTTCTCTAATACAGTATCAAAGGCAAAGCCGCAAAGGACTAAAATGTCAAAAAATTTAAAAATACTATCTAGCGCCAGTGGTGGCTGGAGCACTGGCACAATCTTCACAGAGCTTGACAACCATATGGTAGATTCTCTTGTTGATGAAAATCATGTTTTTGCTCTTATCAAGTCCATTGCAAAAAGCTACAGCAAAATTCGTTTTTACCATCTTGGAAAGGAAACCACAGCTAACCATTCTGGTACATAAATAAGAAAAAAATTGAATAAGCTTGTCCTCTTCCAGCATCAGTAAGAATCAAAACAAAACTAATCTAAACAAAAAAGGAAAGTAAACTACAGGTAACTGTATTTACACTGGATATACAATAACTTTATCTAAGGACCAATGTTACTACAGGAGGAAACCGGAGGGAACGTGTGCTGTTTGGTAGAGTCAAACTGGAAGCACTCAACTAAACTACTATAAAACAGAACTAAACTACTGTAACAGTTAAACAGTCTTTACACTGGATAACCTTATCAGTCATATCTAAACTGTCCTTCCTAGAGATCTAGTAAGGGTCGCCCCTCATTGGTCAACGTTACTACAAAAGAAAACTGAAGTAAACTAACTTTATTTATACTGGGTACTGATAACTCTATCAGTCATATCTAAACTGTTCTTCCTAGAGGTCCAGCAAGAATCATCCCTCATTGGTCAGTGTTACTACAGGAGGAAACCTGAGTACCCATAAGAAATCTCTGGTGTTTGGTAGAGTCAAACTAGAAGCACTCCTCTAATGTACATCCAAGGTGAAATTTTAATTTGATAAGTGCATCAAGTAGGAGTTAAACCCAGATTGCAGAGAGTAACATCCTTAGATCTACAGTAATCCTGGATGCATGTAACTGGAAAGACTTTTCTTGCTTTCAGCAAACTAGATAAAATTTTAATCTGCTAAATGCACAGTAAAACTGCATTGATCGAGTAGGAATCAAACTTGGGTGTAACTTCGTAATGGCCAGTAAGATGCTCTCTAACCATAATAAACTACCACTAACTCAAAATGTTAACAAAATGAAATACTATCAAGGGACAAGGGCTTGGGCAAAATACATACTGTAGTGTAACCATAATAAAACCATCTGAACTGGTTGAACATTAGCCCAAATTCGACAAAACTATAAAGTTCGAATATTTCATGTGAACAGTATCAACAGCGGGTAAGTTTATTAGTTTAAACAGACACAGTTATGACTTCTTGGGGTTTAATCGGCATGAAATAAATCAAAAGTTAAACAAACACATCATCGTAAATCATCAAATAATACGCGTTACTAGAAAGAAACAAATACACAGGCAGTCACTTCCAGACATTTGTTTACCGACTTTGCTACTTGCTAATGAAGCAAATAAACAGGCAAGCGTATTTTGTAAAGAAAACCACTTTCTAAACAAAAAAATAGTTCAAAACACTAAACTATTACTTAAAATAAGATTACAAACCTCAATTCGGTGGTAACTCTTCGTAACATCCCAGAATTTGGCGAAAAAACGCCGTTCAACTGCTTCCACTCCTATTTACGCCATATTGTATGGGACCCAAGTGGGTCCCACCGGAAATGGTCGCCGCTAATCCATTCCGACTTCACTGCGAACACCGGATGCTCTATCCAGTATAATGAGTATATTATTTGAGATCAGTGATCCCAGTGGACCATTAAAACAATGGCCGCGGTCAACCATGGCGCCTTAGCGATCATATGGAAACAGTGACATGATTGTTGATCGTTGCGATTACCGAGTTAATTTTTGAGCGATCGTGGCGATTATATGGAAACCAGGCTTTAGAGATCAGTGGCTTGCAGCAAGCAAATTTCAGAAAAATAATTCAATATTTTCTATTTTCAATTTTTCAGCCTCCCAGGTGTATCGTACTTCCAAGATGCGTGCGACATATTCCCGGATGGCACCGCCAAAAGGGTTTCACTGCCCTCCATCGTCAACAGTAATTCCAACCAGGCGATTCCGATCGGAAAGTAGTTTCCAATCTCCTTCGGTGCGCTGAGTTTTAAGTTCATCTCATTCCGACGTGAAGTAGCTTGTACTAGCTTCTACTCTTATACTTTGGTGCTTGATTTGGGAAATAAAATCATAATTCTTTTAATTCTTTGAATGTTTGAAACGAGAATTTGTGGTAACACCACGTTTATTACTTCCGCCAGGTTTGTGTTTTTACCTCTGTTTGTCTGTCTGTTCACCTGTTTTCTATGAGTCTGTCTTTCACCAGGATATCCCACAAAATACCCCACAGGTTTTCATGAAAGTTTGTAACCTGCGTAGCAGGCGTTACTAGATTGGGGGACTGGGGAGAGGGCTTAGAAGTAACGCCCCCCAAATGAAATATGATCACGAGCGGCCAATGTCTGAAGCTATTAAATTAACTGTTTGTATTAATTGTAATATTTCAAAATCCATGGCATTTAATTCAGTAAAATTTCGCGTAAATTATTATTTCAATAATTATCTTTGTATAAAAAACAATTATAGTACAAGGGAGTTAAAAGACTGAGAGTTGGTCGCAAATCTGTGGAAGGGATAAATCAATATTAACGGAATATGTCTGCAGTGTCCGACGGTGTCTGTTGACAAATATTTCTAAAACTGTGGACTGGAAATGTATGAAATTAGGTGTGCATGGTAGAGTAATCCTGTTTCTATCAATGGCAACGAATATTCATGAAGAGAACAGTAATGTGACAGCGAGTGTTTACCGAAATAAAACAGTTGTGAAAGGTATATAAATAGTAGTGATTATTTAACGGAAATGTCTGCGGCGTCCCACGGTGTCTGCTCACAAATATTTCTCAAACTGTGGCCTGGAAGTTTATAAAATTAGGTGTGAATGGTAGAGTAACCCTGTTTCTATCAATGGCAACGAAAATTCATGAAGAGAACAGTAATGACAGCGAGTGTTTACCAAAATAAAACAGTTGAGTGAAAGGTATTATTGAACGGAAATGTCTGCGGCGTCCCACGGTGTTCGCTCGCACATATTTTCAGAAATTTTATGACTGACAGAGACATATGAAAGCAAAGCGTCTCACGGTGTTCGCTTTCAAAATCAAAATCAGGAACTTCCTATTATTAAGACATATTCCAAACTCTTGCATGGAGGTTTTAAATATAAAACTTAGTTGAATCAACCGTGGTTGAATGGTATGGGAGTCGAGGAGGCTGACACTCAGCATTTTCATTTGATCAAATCGTAAAAGCACTCCAAGATGCTGTTTAGATATTTCCTTTGATATAAATCGTTTCAGCTTTGTTTGAAAATTAGAATTGAAATTATTAATTTTACTTACTAAACCTTCTTGATTGACAGATTATGGGCGCTAAACGAATCACATTCGGCGTAATCAATAATTAAAATCCCGTTCGTCGCGAACGGGTTTTACAAAACCAAAGAGCTCCACCACTGCAGGCGTTACTTCTCAGCCCTCTCCCCAGTCCCCCAATCTAGTAACGCCTGCTACGCAGGCTAGAAAGTTTGTGGAAAGATTGATCATAGACCAAGAATTCAACCTTTTAAATTTTGTTGAATTTGGTTGAATCTTGGCAACCTCGTTCCCAAGGGCCTTTTTGAAATTGGCCAGTAGAGCGGGAGAAGGCCCTGGTATCTAGTGGACTCTGCATTTTCATTGGTGGATTTTGTTAAACATTCCTCGTGAAACATATTTATGCATAGTTTTGTGCCAGTTATAATCAAATAGCTTCAACGGGGCCACCAACGGGACCAATGGGACCACCATTACAATGAACTTCTCCCACAGGACTGGCATTACTCCAAATGATTTTGCATACTAATTAACTAAATTGCTAATTTATTACACCCAGTATTTCTGGGTGCTGTGACCAGTTGATGCCAGAGTCTTTTCCCACCCTCCCAATTTCAAAAAGGCCCTGGGAACGAGGTTTGGAATCTTGGATAAGAAATAAATATAAATCTAACCACAAGATTCTCCATCTAGAAAAATGCTGGTAAGGCAAAATAATTTTGGGGTCAGCAAACTCGTTTTTGAAATAAATTGGATTAAATGTAAATTTACGGCCATTTTGAAATGTCACTGTTGTCGTCGCAATGGCTGACTAAAACACATTATCTGTTAACAGTGTTTAATGTCTTGAACGTTATTCTATACATAATGTTAGTTTCACTCTTTTTCAAAATATTCATGAGCAGTACTTGCATTTTTGAAGAAACAGTGTGGAGCCACCTTGCCCTTGGATTGGCATTTGCTCTGATAAAGGTCTGAGTCAACAGGCCAAAAGTTCAGCAATGAATAATAAACGTGGTGTTACCACAAATTCTCACTTCCATTAAAATCGTGGTTTGTTGCAAAGAAAGGCATTAGTATCTTTGAATGTTGTACTCAGATAACTTGTAAAAGAGGACTGTATTGTTGTCATTCTAATTACGAAGTAAGAATCTTGATTCCTAATTAAATTCTATTTTATCAGTTCATCACTGTAATTGTTACCTTGATTGGGTTACAACTTGATTTAGGAATCATAGTTGCTTGAAAACAAAATCTCCAATTGTTGTTCTCAGATGATTTGTAAATAGGGGTTGAATTGTTAAACCTGGTTTCCATAAGATCGTCCTGATCATCCTGATCACCTGAATCCATCCAATGAGATTGGGCAATTCAAAATATCTCTAGTCTGATTGGAAAAATTTGGGCAACTGGACGATCAAGATGATCATATGGATCTATGATAGCACTAATCTAGGTTTTACACCATTATTCTTTTGTCAATGTTGCAAAATGGCAACTATTGCATCAAACAAAAAGGTTTTGTTTTGTTTTGAGGCGAGGTGACTGTATTTGCAGGCTAAGTGTTCAGAAGAGAGTCTCATTTTTTTGGTTTAGTGCTTTTCTTTGAAGAAAAAGACAGTTGCAAGGATGTATGCTACAATTAACTACCAGTACTTCCTTCCTTCCTTTTTCTTTCTTTCTTTCTTTCTTTCTTTCTTTCTTTCTTTCTTTCTTTCTTTCTTTCTTTCTTTCTTTCTTTCTTTCTTTCTTTCTTTCTTTCTTTCTTTCTTTCTTTCTTTCTTTCTTTCTTTGTCCCTCCCTCCCTCCATAACTTCCTCCCTTCCTCCCTTCCTTCCTCCCTCCCTCCCTCCATTCATTCAACATTATTGTCAAGAGTACTCGGTAATTTAGTAAGGTTTTGTAAAGCCTTCAACTGCCCTTTAGTTTTAGTAGGAAGCTCACCGATTCGCCAAAATTGGGCACTAATACACTTAGTATATTGGTATGCCTTTAATACTGACCTTGTAAAATGTAAATTATTCAGTCCATATTTAGCTTGCTTTCAACAGGAGTTTCTTGTTATTTTTATTCAAATATTTTCTCCTGTTTTTTTAGCCAATAATGTGCTCATAGCGGTTTGTAGTCCAGTCGTCGGCAATCTCGAGCCCATAGTCACCCCCTTTTCTGTCAGCGGGAGAGCGCGGGGGAGACTCTGGGGAAACTGGATTGATTCTCTGTTTTGATTGGCTCATTTAAATTTATTGAATTCATCGATTCAAAACATACGGATTGTAAAATAATGAAAGTCAAATATATTGCTTAATTCAATAAACATATATATCTTCAAATTTAGACGCCTCATTTTCATCTCCTCTCTTTGTTTGATATATATCTGGGTCTCAGTCGCACAAACAAACTTCATAGCAAAGTTTAAAAGACTTAAAACGAATTTCGAACAACATTAATGTCGCAATGAACAAAACAAACCCTGGTGGGATTTGTCGTTATATTTGATGTATAAATGTGAAACAATTTAAACAACGAAAAAGCATATTTAAGACAATTAAAGAAGGAATCAGTCTTCGCACTCGTATTAAAAGGCTTGTGATCGTCTGATCCAGGACGATATTGGCGTCGTGAATTGATAGTTTAGTAAGTTTACCTTGGATTTCAAGAACGTTTATGTCAAGTGCCAGCACCAGCAGTGTCAGTCTCTCTCCGACAATTTTAACGTGCATTTGATCTGCATTTTTAATATGCAGGGTTCTCACAAATATAGTATTTGCGATTTCAAACAAATATAATGAACACAACGCACATCCTGCACAGCAGATGAGGCTACGATCATGCGCTTAACAACCGGAACCCCTCATTTCAGGGGTAATTCAATCTCGAGCCCATAGTCACCCCCTTTTTGGTCAGCGGGAGAGTGCGGGGAAGACTCTGGGGAAACTGGATTGATTCTCTGTTTTGATTGGCTCTTTTAAATTTATTGAATTCATCGATTCAAAACACAGATAATGAAAGTGAAATATATTGCTTAATTCAATAAACCTATATACAGTATCTTCAAATTTAGACGCCTCATTTACATCTCCTCTCTTTGTTTAATATATCTGGGTCTCAGTCACAATAAAGTTTAAAAGACTTAAGACGAATTTCGAACAAATTAATGTCGCAATGAACAAAACAAACCCTGGTGGGATTTGTCTTTATATTTGATGTATAAATGTAAAACAATTTAAACAACGAAAAAGCATATTTAAGACAATTAAAGAAGGAATCAGCCTTCGCACTCATATTTAAAAGGCTTGTGATCGTCTGATCAAGGACGATATTGGCGTCGTGAATTGATAGTTTAGTAAGTTTACCTTGGATTTCAAGAACGTTTATGTCAAGTGCCAGCACCAGCAGTGTCAGTCTCTCTTCGACAATTTTAACGTGCATTTGATCTGCATTTTTAATATGCAGGGTTCTCACAAATATAGTATTTGCGATTTCAAACAAATATAATGAACACAACGCACATCCTGCACAGCAGATGAGGCTACGATCATGCGCTTAACAACCGGAACCCCTCATTTCAGGGGTAATTCCAATCTCGAGCCCATAGTCACCCCCTTTTTTGTCAGCGGGAGAGCGCGGGGGAGACTCTGGGGAAACTGGATTGATTCTCTGTTTTGATTGGCTCATTTAAATTTATTGAATTCATCGATTCAAAACATACGGATTGTAAAATAATGAAAGTCAAATATATTGCTTAATTCAATAAACATATATATCTTCAAATTTAGACGCCTCATTTTCATCTCCTCTCTTTGTTTGATATATCTGGGTCTCAGTCACACAAACAAACTTCATAGCAAAGTTTAAAAGACTTAAAACGAATTTCGAACAACATTAATGTCGCAATGAACAAAACAAACCCTGGTGGGATTTGTCGTTATATTTGATGTATAAATGTGAAACAATTTAAACAACGAAAAAGCATATTTAAGACAATTAAAGAAGGAATCAGTCTTCGCACTCGTATTAAAAGGCTTGTGATCGTCTGATCCAGGACGATATTGGCGTCGTGAATTGATAGTTTAGTAAGTTTACCTTGGATTTCAAGAACGTTTATGTCAAGTGCCAGCACCAGCAGTGTCAGTCTCTCTCCGACAATTTTAACGTGCATTTGATCTGCATTTTTAATATGCAGGGTTCTCACAAATATAGTATTTGCGATTTCAAACAAATATAATGAACACAACGCACATCCTGCACAGCAGATGAGGCTACGATCATGCGCTTAACAACCGGAACCCCTCATTTCAGGGGTAATTCAATCTCGAGCCCATAGTCACCCCCTTTTTGGTCAGCGGGAGAGTGCGGGGGAGACTCTGGGGAAACTGGATTGATTCTCTGTTTTGATTGGCTCTTTTAAATTTATTGAATTCATCGATTCAAAACACAGATAATGAAAGTGAAATATATTGCTTAATTCAATAAACATATATACAGTATCTTCAAATTTAGACGCCTCATTTACATCTCCTCTCTTTGTTTAATATATCTGGGTCTCAGTCACAATAAAGTTTAAAAGACTTAAGACGAATTTCGAACAAATTAATGTCGCAATGAACAAAACAAACCCTGGTGGGATTTGTCTTTATATTTGATGTATAAATGTAAAACAATTTAAACAACGAAAAAGCATATTTAAGACAATTAAAGAAGGAATCAGCCTTCGCACTCATATTTAAAAGGCTTGTGATCGTCTGATCAAGGACGATATTGGCGTCGTGAATTGATAGTTTAGTAAGTTTACCTTGGATTTCAAGAACGTTTATGTCAAGTGCCAGCACCAGCAGTGTCAGTCTCTCTTCGACAATTTTAACGTGCATTTGATCTGCATTTTTAATATGCAGGGTTCTCACAAATATAGTATTTGCGATTTCAAACAAATATAATGAACACAACGCACATCCTGCACAGCAGATGAGGCTACGATCATGCGCTTAACAACCGGAACCCCTCATTTCAGGGGTAATTCCAATCTCGAGCCCATAGTCACCCCCTTTTTTGTCAGCGGGAGAGCGCGGGGGAGACTCTGGGGAAACTGGATTGATTCTCTGTTTTGATTGGCTCATTTAAATTTATTGAATTCATCGATTCAAAACATACGGATTGTAAAATAATGAAAGTCAAATATATTGCTTAATTCAATAAACATATATATCTTCAAATTTAGACGCCTCATTTTCATCTCCTCTCTTTGTTTGATATATCTGGGTCTCAGTCACACAAACAAACTTCATAGCAAAGTTTAAAAGACTTAAAACGAATTTCGAACAACATTAATGTCGCAATGAACAAAACAAACCCTGGTGGGATTTGTCGTTATATTTGATGTATAAATGTGAAACAATTTAAACAACGAAAAAGCATATTTAAGACAATTAAAGAAGGAATCAGTCTTCGCACTCGTATTAAAAGGCTTGTGATCGTCTGATCCAGGACGATATTGGCGTCGTGAATTGATAGTTTAGTAAGTTTACCTTGGATTTCAAGAACGTTTATGTCAAGTGCCAGCACCAGCAGTGTCAGTCTCTCTTCGACAATTTTAACGTGCATTTGATCTGCATTTTTAATATGCAGGGTTCTCACAAATATAGTATTTGCGATTTCAAACAAATATAATGAACACAACGCACATCCTGCACAGCAGATGAGGCTACGATCATGCGCTTAACAACCGGAACCCCTCATTTCAGGGGTAATTCCAATCTCGAGCCCATAGTCACCCCCTTTTTTGTCAGCGGGAGAGCGCGGGGGAGACTCTGGGGAAACTGGATTGATTCTCTGTTTTGATTGGCTCATTTTAAATTTATTGAATTCATCGATTCAAAACATACGGATTGTAAAATAATGAAAGTCAAATATATTGCTTAATTCAATAAACATATATATCTTCAAATTTAGACGCCTCATTTTCATCTCCTCTCTTTGTTTGATATATCTGGGTCTCAGTCACACAAACAAACTTCATAGCAAAGTTTAAAAGACTTAAAACGAATTTCGAACAACATTAATGTCGCAATGAACAAAACAAACCCTGGTGGGATTTGTCGTTATATTTGATGTATAAATGTGAAACAATTTAAACAACGAAAAAGCATATTTAAGACAATTAAAGAAGGAATTAGTCTTCGCACTCGTATTAAAAGGCTTGTGATCGTCTGATCCAGGACGATATTGGCGTCGTGAATTGATAGTTTAGTAAGTTTACCTTGGATTTCAAGAACGTTTATGTCAAGTGCCAGCACCAGCAGTGTCAGTCTCTCTCCGACAATTTTAACGTGCATTTGATCTGCATTTTTAATATGCAGGGTTCTCACAAATATAGTATTTGCGATTTCAAACAAATATAATGAACACAACGCACATCCTGCACAGCAGATGAGGCTACGATCATGCGCTTAACAACCGGAACCCCTCATTTCAGGGGTAATTCAATCTCGAGCCCATAGTCACCCCCTTTTTGGTCAGCGGGAGAGTGCGGGGGAGACTCTGGGGAAACTGGATTGATTCTCTGTTTTTGATTGGCTCTTTTAAATTTATTGAATTCATCGATTCAAAACACAGATAATGAAAGTGAAATATATTGCTTAATTCAATAAACATATATACAGTATCTTCAAATTTAGACGCCTCATTTACATCTCCTCTCTTTGTTTAATATATCTGGGTCTCAGTCACAATAAAGTTTAAAAGACTTAAGACGAATTTCGAACAAATTAATGTCGCAATGAACAAAACAAACCCTGGTGGGATTTGTCTTTATATTTGATGTATAAATGTAAAACAATTTAAACAACGAAAAAGCATATTTAAGACAATTAAAGAAGGAATCAGCCTTCGCACTCATATTAAAAGGCTTGTGATCGTCTGATCAAGGACGATATTGGCGTCGTGAATTGATAGTTTAGTAAGTTTACCTTGGATTTCAAGAACGTTTATGTCAACTGTCAAGTGCCACCACCAGCAGTGTCAGTCTCTCTCCGACACTTTTAACGTGTATTTGATCTGTTTTTTATACAGGGTTCTCACAAATATAGTATTTGCGATTTCAAACAAATATATGAGAAACGACCTCATGAACACAACGCACATTCTGCACAGCAGCTGAGGCTAAGATCATGCGCTTAACAACCGGAACCCCTCATTTCAGGGGTAATTAAATCCAATTTCCCCAGAGTCTCCCCCGCACTCTCCCGCTGACCAAAAAGGGGGTGACTATGGGCTCGAGATTGGGGGTAATTCAATCCAATTTCCCCAGAGTCTCCCCCGCGCTCTCCCGCTGACCAAAAAGGGGGTGACTATGGGCTCGAGATTGAGTCATCGGCAGCCATTTTGTAAACAATTAATTCGCTGGTACACGTACTTCGTTTAGTGTTATTATAGCAGCACACAACGCGGGCTCATGATCGCACGATGACGTTGGCATCCACGTGCTGATAAATGGAGCACACGCTGGCAAAGCGTTCTGGTAGTTGTATTTTACGTCATCGTGCAACTGGCTTATTGTAAGGCGTGAAATTGGACTATTTGACCCCGCCCCAGACCTGGGTTATAGTGTGCTACGGACAGAAGGAAGAGCTTTTCAAAAGATGGAAATTGTGGAGTAAATAACATACAGACAACAAAATGGAATTTTGTTTTATTATGTCATAACTTAACTATACAAATAAAGCAACCTTATTGGCTGATTATAGAACGACAATTGTTCTGATTGTAATTACTTTGTGCCATGCATCATCTATCATGCATTATCTATATTTTTAGATGTTTAGATTTAGGTTTTTATTTATTCACAGTACTTGTTTATGATAGGCGGCGGAAGATAGGTTTGGTAGGGGGGGGGGGCTGAACGTCGAGTGCCGAAGACGCGAGAAACCTCTAAGGGGGTCCGGGGGCATGCCCCCTGGAAAATTTTGAAATCTAGAGTCTCTGAAATGGCATTTCCTGCGTTTTTGGGGAAGATTTTACAGTATCCTAAACGTTATAAAACGTTTACCGCCCTCATTTTTTTCGGCCTTTCTTAATTCTTGCCTAAGACGAAAACGGCAATTCATTGTTCAAACTTTAAGAAACATTTCGATATGGCTCATTCATAATACTTCTGGTCAGCAGTCATCAAATGCTAATACGTGGAGTACTTCATGAAATGAGTTTTAAGCTATCACACGATCACGATTTTTCTTACGATTGTCACCATGCAGTGATATGGAATTTTTCAAAATGCTGTATACCGAAGATGTATAAATATTCGACATATAATCACCCTTACCTTCGGCGCAAAGGCAGGGGGGCTCAGCCACCACTTTTTTCCACTTTTACAAAGTTGGGGGGGTTCCGCCGCCTATGTGTTTATCCACTTATAGTTTTATTTATCTCAAACTCTAATTATTTACATAGCTAAAACTTATTTATGATACTTATGCATTTTACATGTTAGTTTATAGTTGGTGTGATGTCAAACGACTTTACCGACTGAATAAATGTAGATGTAGATTTAGATCCATCTATACTACCATTACCACCACCACGACTAAAATTACGACCGAAAAAGATGGCGGCGGTACATTTAAGCACAATGCTTTGCGACCTCAAATCAGCTCAAATAACAACTAAACATTGTTTATCATGCTAAGATGGATTAAGTAAGCAAGAACTTCATTCCTACCAAGTTGATCGTTTTAAAACCATATCTTAAAATAATTCTGCAAGAAACAATACTGCATGCAAAGGATTGTGGTTAAATGTACAAGTCGCCATCTTTTTCCGTACGGTCAATTACAACTAGCATCACCACGACTACTATTACGACTACCACCACCACTACCTTTACTAACACCACCACTTCCACCACCACCTCTACTACCACCACCACCTCCACCTTTACTACCACTTCCACCACCATCTCTACTACCACTACCACCTCTACTACCACCAGCATTTCCACTACCACGTCCACCACCACCTCCACCTTTACTACCACCATCACTTCCACCACCTCCACCACCTCCACCACCACTACTACCACCACCACCTCCACTACCACCTTTACTACCACCTCCACCACCACCTTTACTACCACCGCCACCTCCACCTTACCACCACCACCACCACCACCTCCACCACCACTTCTACTACCACCTCCACTACCACCACCACCACCACCTCCACTACCACCACCACCTCCACTACCACCACCACCTCCACTACCGCCACCACCTCCACTACCTCCACTACCACCTCCACCACCACTACAACCACCACATCCACTACCACCTCCACTACCACGGAAGGAGGGAGGTACTACCACCACCATTTCCACCACCACCTCCACCGCCGCAACTAATCACCACCACCACGGCACCTTCACAATTACGATAATCTCCATCACTACTACTACCTCCACCACTTCCTCCACGGCTACCATCACCTCCACCAACAACACTAACACTAACACTAGCACAACGGAACCTCCCCCACTACTACCTCCACCACTTCCTCCACGGCTACCATATCATCACCTCCACCAACAACACTAACACTACTAACACAACCTCCCCCACTACTACCTTCACCAACCACCACTACCTCTTCCACAATAGCCTGGCTACCTCCACAACCACCACCTCCACCTCCACTACCTCCATCACCATAACATCTACCACCACGACTACCTCCACCATGGCAACCACCACCACTACCTCGACCATCATCACCCGTATTTAATCTACTACGATTATATGAAATAAAACTGATAAATTAACAACCTCGTGCCCCGGCCCTGCTTTCAAAATGGAGAGCTGAGAAGGCCATATATATATAGCAAAAGCTAGTCAAATGACTCCAATAATCTTGAAGTATTTTGCTACGTAGTTTATATACTGTTCCGGGGGATCAGTATAATCACTGATAAACAGAATAGTTGGTTTGTATATGTACAACTATTCAGAAAATTATTTAAGATTACCGTATACCTTCAAACAAGTGTCTCCAGTCTAAAAGACGTAGTGCGTCCGCATTATGTTGCAGATAGCTTAACTTCCACATCAAATTAAAGCTTATAAATTATGTGCGACAATTATATGCCAACGATTTTCGATTTTAATGAATCAACGATTTTTTTCACCATCGTTTAGAGGGATGTCGTGATCGCCTTTCACAACCTTTAACTCAAACTGGTTTTTGTTATTTTTTAATTCGATTCTTTCCTGCGAGTAGTACTGATACAAGGCGCTAAAAACAGTGTTGGCGTTTTTCAGTATTTGATTCTAGTGAAAAGTCATACAACATTTTGTAAATTGATAAGAAAAAGCCTGTAGTAAACGCATGGGAATGGCCGTCGACGTAAAAGCTTTCGAAAGTATCGAATTCCACGACAAAGTTTTGTAGGTGATATACAGTATATTTATCTATCATCTCTGAAAATTTCAAAGAACTCAAAACAATCTCCTTTAATTTGTAATTCTTTAAAATCTCCCCTTCTGGAGAGGAATACATTTCAAGAAACAATCGGCACTCGGAAGGGAATTTTCCCTAAAAGTTTACCCCTGATAAAAAACTTTACATTGTCATTTCACTATTTACTTGTATTTCTTGAAGTGGTTCCCTGATGAAAGTATTGTTGGAAATGTTTTTACATAATCCTAAAGATGTTATGGTAGTTGGTAATCGTGCAAAGTTTCATTTCAAAATTCGTTGAAGAAAAGGTGATATCTTACGTGTGAAGTTTGTATTTTGGAGCGCCGCTATTAAAGTGGCCGAGCTTGAGAAGAATGAGTCGAGGAAGCTTATGACGTCATAAACTCAATAACAACAATGACCCTTTTCTTGACAACAACAATGATCTTTTGTTTTTGTTGAGTCTATGACGTCATAAGTTTTCCTAAGCTCATTCTTCTCAAACCCAGCCAATTTAATGCCGGCGCTCCAAAATACACACTTCGCACGTGAAATTCAACGTTGTTTTTGAGAATTTCGAAATAAACTTTGCACAATTACCAAGTACCATAATATCTTTAGTATTATGCAGAAACATAATTACCAACAATATTTTTTATCAGAGAAGCACTTTAACATTTTTTGGTACAAAAATTTAGCATGAAATTTTAACATGGTCCAAAAAAAGTTTGTTCGAAAAAAATTCGTCTCTGAAGGTATACGGTAATTAATAATAATGACATACAAGGCGCCGTATACTCCTAATAAATCAATCCTACCAGTTAATCTTAAAGTTGATAAGTGTCGCTAAAAATTAAGATTATTACAGTTTATACTTATTCAAGGTCATTGAAAGCAAGAAGAAAAGGCCATGAGGACGAGGTTGATAAATTAGTTCAACGTACATCAGTATTACTTTTTACGGATTTTTCTACACATCAGGAAAGATTCGGTTGATTTCAACATAGCCGTGTCCGTTGTGTTGAAATCCCTCACTATTTTCTTGATTCCTGCCACTGTTGTACGACCCACCACCACCACCACACGAATAACCCACATTGTTTCCTGATGCCCCTCCAGAATACCCTCCACCACCTCCTGCACCTCCCCATCCTCCATAAGCACCACCTCCTCCTCCAAATCCACCTACTGCATTATTTTCCAAAGCACGTCCTCCTGCTCCACCTTGTAAGAAACTTTTACCTCCTTCTCCACCATTGCCATACTTTCCACCAAAATTTCTACCACTTCGTCCATTGCTGTAAAATCCTCCTCCTCCACCACCTGTAGCAAGAGAAAATGAGATTGATATGGATAAAAGAACAAAATATTCTCTAAACTTTATATCAATAGAGTATAGAGAATATTTTGTATGCTATGAATATTTTGTTTGCATATCAATAAATCTTTGAAAAAATAAAAGAAATGTTATCGTCTCACACATTGCACTAGGTAAGATTTAGAAACATTGAAAAACATGCATAAAATAATAATAATTGTAATAATAATAATAATAATAATAATAATAATAATAATAATAATAATAATAATAATAATAATAATAATAATAATAATAATAATAATAATAATAATAATAATAATAATGATAATAAAAATAATAATAATAATGGAAACTTTATTTGTTTATGATTTACGTATACTACAATGATAAACCTCTCTTTTACAGGTAGTTTACCAATTTCTACTTGAATTAACACTATATTGTATAAAAATATTAGTATGACATTAAAGTCGGGTCATCCCATTCTTTGTTACGTTTACAAAATATATAGTAAGAAGTCCTTATGCAAGTGTTCATAATTTTCTGAGTATAGTACTTTCTACATCGTTCGTCAAATTTCAGGTCTTTCAGCATTTCAATAAAGTCTACAGCTGACTGATTAAAAACTCCAAGCGAACTGATAGATCAATTTATAAATTTTACTTTTTCATAATTTTTGTGCTGTTCGTTAATAAGTTCTAGATATTTATGTCTCTTACGGGTTGCATTAGTAAGAAGATTAGATTCAAATCCAACAGTCAGTTCGAGTATGTAGATGTATTTGTTTTCGATTGTTATCAGAAGATCAGGGCGTAACTTATCTCCGGTGATAACAGATGGACTGATGAAGCCAGGTAGGTCAGCATAAAGGTTTATAGAGTGTTGTACGGATTTAAGAGAGGTTGCAATGAAGTTAAGAACGGAATCGTGTCGCCACGTAAAACGTCCTTCGTTTAGGTATGTCTTGCATCCATTGACGACGTGGAGCAAGGTTTCGGGTTCCAAGCAGAAAGAGCAGTCGGATGTTGGTGATATTCCCCATTTCAACAGATTCTTGCGAGTTGGGAGCGTATTATTTATGTACCGGATGGTGAAGTTAAAGATATTCTTAGGAAGTTTGTTTTGGACCGAGGACCATATAGAGTTGAGCGAGAGTGTAGAGTATTTGATGATATTGGAGAAGAATGCACCTTGTGAAATGAGGTGATTTTGAAGCCTTTTTTCATTTTCTTTCCTGATAGTGTTCAGTACGTCTTTCGTGTTTTTGTACTTGTCATATTGTACATTTTTGTGATTGCTTGTGGCCATCCATAGGTTTTTGATCTCATCATTTGGTGATGATTTCAAAACTTTCCGAGATATAGTTTGACATTGAAGAAATTTAGTTGATGGGAGAATGATATTTAAGCCGAATTTGTTATGAGGAAGTAGGACGTTGCTAAGAGTTGCGGAAATTGGAAGCTCGAGCCACTTTCGGATATATTTTGACGCGATATTATCTAGATTCTCGTTTACCCAGGTTTTACCTATATCAGAAACGGTGAAGTGCCAAGAGATTTTTGAAAGAACATAGCGATTGTACACTAGAAGTTTGTTTTTCGGATGTAATGGTAGTTCGTCGATTTCATTCATGGTATTAGTCAGTGTGTCATATAATTCAGATTTGTGATCTTCGTCAGACATATTGAAGTTAAAGTAGCGGCCTAAGTGTCGAAAGGATTTACCGTTTTCAACACGTGGTACAAAACAGCTATTTATAAACAGTTTAGGGAGATATTGAACGGATTTTGTTAGTTCTTTTTTAATTCCAAATGTTGAGCATTTATCTACACGTATAATCATATTGGCCCACTGACACCAGATGGTAAAACGGTTTAGTGGCATTTGATTTTCTTTTTCCTGACCAGTGACAACGGCAGCATCGTCGGCAAATTGGAACCAGTGGATTGGGTTGCATAAAATACCATTTTCGCTTAAATTCCAAAATCCAAGTTGACGGTATTTTTCAGATTTGATGTGCTGAATAAATGTATTGAATGACATATTGAATAAGAGAGGGCTAATTATTATTATTAATTTCTTCTATTATTATTATAATAATAATAATAATAATAATAATAATAATAATAATAATAATAATAATAATTATTAATAATAATAATGAATGAATGAACAACTTTATTTCACGAGGGTGACACATGACAGCGATTGGCTGATAAACTTGTGGCCCTCAAATAACAATAATAAATATAATAATAATAATAATAACAATAATAAATATAATAATAATAATAATAATAATAATAATAAATATGCTAAATATAATAATAATAATAATAATAATAATAATAATAATAATAATAATAATAATAATAATAATAATAATAATAATAATAATAATAAATATGATAAATATAATAATAATGATGATAATGATATGATAATAAGCATTAAAGAACATGCATAATAATAAAAATGATGATAATGGCGATGATGACGATGATTATAATGATAATGATGATAATGATGATTATAATAATAATAATAATAATAATAATAATAATAATAATAATAACAATAATGTTATGTAAACACTAGCGTAATATGTAAACATATGAGTGTTATGTAAATATTATGTAAAATAGTAAGCTATACATTATCGGCAAATCGACAAGGTTTTTGTGTGTAAATAAAGTGCTGAGTACGTGACATTTTGGCGACCCCGCCAGGATTCGAAGATGACACTCGGTCTACAAGACGTGCCGTGGAACCAGACGAAAGCCGAGCTGAGAACCATCAAAGTGTCAGCATTTTAGAGGAATTGTTCAAACAACAGATCGAAACATTAATGAGCAAAGCACTCTGTACGGTCAACAGACGGACAGATTCAACGAGATAATACCCAGAACGCAGCCCGGATTGGCCAAATGGAGCAGAGGCAAGAGCAGACAAAGTGTATAGTGCAGGAGTTAAGTCAAGCCATGGTTTTGGTAGTCGCAAGAATCGAGTCGATCAAAAATCGGGCCAAACTGTGGGCATAGTTAGTGGAGGGGGGTGGTCTGGAAGCTCCATTGTCTTTCAAGATTATGCAATGGTCATGTTATTGTGTTCATGTTGGATGGACACGTGACGACGAAGGACTACACAACGAACAAAGGACTTACAACACGTGACGACGAAGGACTACACTAATTAAACCCGAACGTTGCTATTGGATGACTGCTTCATTATGCAGAAAATACAATACGTACCCTGCAAGCAGAGCCTTCTTTTCCTTATTTCTTCGCTGAGAGAGAGAGGAAGAAAAGTAGGCTCTGCTGTATTCGTGACTGGTTTCCATTGCGCATGCATGTCAGTTGCTTGGTTACAATCTCGAACCCAGTCCCAATCAGAGCAGAAAACAAAACGAGAACCGGTTAAACGGGTCTTAAACGGGTTACTTCGTCCTAAAACTTGGACGAAGCCAAACACGAATACAGCAGAGCCTTCTTTTCTTCCTCTCTCTCAGCGAAGAAATAAGGAAAAGAAGGCTCTGCTCGCAGGGTATACAATACGTTCAGTACCCGTGAAATTAGACAAATTGAACAAAACCATAGAACAATGATTTTTTTTCCGAGTTTCCAAACCATCTCCCTCCACTAACTATGCTGTGTGATTCAATAAACGATAGGACCGTAATCGTTCAAGCTGAACTAATTACTCGAATACACGAAAGGCTAAAAGAAGAGCTAATTGTGTCCTTGAAGAAAAGACGAGACGAAACGTTCGTAATTTAGAAGAACAGACGATAGAACATTAATCGCTTGGCTAAGGAAACGTCGAATTTAAAATCCTCTTTAACGTCGTTAACAGAAGCAAACAAGACTCGAAGAACGCTGCCCGAGCCTCGAGTTTCAACTCCTATGGGAATGACAGGGAGTGGTTGGGGTATTGGTAAATTACCTCAAAGCCAAAGTACGCAATTGAGAGATACTGCGGTAAGTGGAAATAATCTTATTCGAAAGCCAAACATGTACGACGGGCAAACCTCTTTGGAGGACTACTACGCTCAATTTTGAATTATTGCCAAAATTAATGGGATGCGACGACCAAAAAATAACAGCTTTCTTAGCGACCAGTCTTAAGGGGCCAGCGCTGCAGGTGATAGAAAATCTCTCAACCCAGAGAAGACAAGACTATGAAGCTTTAGTGACTGCCTTGGCAAATCGATTTGGTACGTCGCACCGAACAGAGATTTCTCAACTAAAGTTTAAGAGCCCGGTTAGAAAGCGTGACGAAGAGTTACCAGCAATAGCAGAAGACATCGAAAGACTGGATCGTTTGGCCTAGCCAGAAGCCCCAAGTGGGATTAACGATACACTCGCCCAGGATCAATTTGTTGACTCGTTGCCAGATGACGTTATGTGACTACGACTCCGACAAAAAAGACCTCCCACCTTACAAAAGGCATTAGCTGGAGCTCGAGTCATTTCAGTTAGCTAATTGACAACAAAGAATTCGAGTTTCTCGGGAAGCAAAGCTAGCTGGAGACGAAGAGACGTCTCGAAATCCTGTAGAGAAGACGGAGGAGATAGGCAAGAAAGTGGAGAATGCCAGTAACCAAATTACGGAATCAATGAAAAGGCTTAAGGCGATGATGCGAAATTGTGTTTAAAACTTAAAATTGCCTACGAGGGATTCCAGACGTGACGGCTGTTGGAGATGTGCTGTTGATCATTTCCGCAGAGAGCGCCCGCAAGCAAGCCCTCCGAGACAGAAAGGACTCGTCCTCGGGAAAGCAACCAGCTTCGGAAAGTCGCGGTCAACGGGGAGGTACGACACCGCCGTCGGAAAACGACGAGTAGCTAGTCTTGGGGGCTGGGGGGGGGGGGGGGGGGAAGCGGAGATCAGCTGGAAAAGGAACAAGTAATGCCCTGGAATTTGTTGTAAATACTGCTTCTCAGCCATCCCACAGAAATGACACATTGTTGAAAACAAATTAAATCAACATAATAACACCAACAATACCATTATTAAGCGCTACAATACCTTGCCCTTCTGGAATGTGGAAAAATATTACCACAGTTACCCTCGGGCGTTGTGGGAACAGAAATAAGAACATAGATTATTCATCGATTAGAACAAATATTGTATCAAAACGATTTTATGTATTCAACTTGCCATTACTATTTAGTAACTTATTTCAAATTCTAAATTTCAAAATGAGGTATCGGCTTTGTGTTAGCCCAGTATTCTCATTTCCCGTCAATTTGAACAACTTTTTTAATGAAACTTAGTTAATGAAACCAATCCCCCAAATTAAAATCTAGGAAAATATTTTCAGTAGTTTCAGAGAAAACTCACCGTCAAGTTCGTCACGCGAGTCACGTCACGTGAGTCACAAGAATAGAATTCAAAGCCGTTGAGACATTCATATTAGTCAAATGGAGTGGATCAAGGAACAAATCAACACAGAATGTTAAATAGATCTGTTTAATTCAAATTCTATTCTTAAGATATTGATTTGACTGCTTTAACACTATTAAAAGCCTTTTTATACAAATTCTCATATAGTGATCTGGAGGTACCTGTGGCATTTCTAAAAATATGCTTCCAGTTGTCCATCTTGTTCTAAATTATCATTGCAAATGACATTAATGGCTCCAACAAACAATGAGAAAACAAAAGATTGACCTTTTGTTATTTAAACTGGCTTTTTGTTATGTTATTCGCCACTCGTCACATTTTTATGTCACGCGAGTCACATTAAACTTGCAACATTATTTCGTTGACTACAAATGTTTTTCCTCAAACTTCATTGGAGTGTCATTGTATCTTGTCTAACTATATGTCTTACAAAAGTTAAAATTAAATATAACTAGAAATACATAAACGCAACAACCCATCGCCCGCTTTATATGCATTTTTAACACAACAACCTCCCTCCCCCCCCCACCCCCCCCCCCCCCCCCCCCCCCCCCCCCCCCCCCCCCCCCCCCCCCCCCCCCCCCCCCCCCCCCCCCTCCGCCCCCCCCCCCCCCCCCCCCCACCGAAAACATCTCAGAAAATTATTTAGCAAAGTTCATGTTAGCTAGCTGTTGTCAGACAGACCGAAAAGCGAAAGAACATGCATAGTCAATATTAAAAAAAAAACGAGATGAACTAAATGACAAATTCTCATTCAAAAACAGATATAAATAGTAGCCAAGAAAAGACACAATGCCAACGACCTAGCGTCCAAAGACAATGCTAGACAAGATATTATTTATGTTGATTTTCATTTTCAAGATTTCTTTCGTCTTAACTCAGCTAAAGTGGTAAATCTCCTACCGTTATTAAACTTTCTTCTGCTCATACCACCACAAACACTGCCAATTCAGTCTACTCTTTTCGGATTGTTTTTCTCGTTCGCGGTTTCTTTTTTCGGCGTTGTTGACAAACAAATATGACAAGGCATCATTCAGTTCTCCTCATGATCTAAAAAGCCGTTTGTTTCAAAATTTCTTCATCGTTCTCTCTCGAGTTAAGTAGAATACACCAGAGCAGAATTTTTTACCAGATTTGAACAGTTTCAGGACACACATCCTTCTTGTTTCAGATACATTTCGGTCGGCATCGTTTTCGGTCTTTATTGTATAAATTTTTAGGCTTTTTTCAGTGGTTTTAAGTCATGTTTTATTGTTGCCTCTTCTCTGCTGTCTCTATTGCTGTCACATCTCTTCTTAGCCTTCTTTCTTTGGTCTTTTCCATACTAATGTTAATAAACATTTTAGCTGAAACCATTTTTTCTGGCAAAGATTTCTTTCGTCATGATCGTGATCGCTGAAAAACTGTATTTCGCAATCCAACCGAACTTATAATGATTATAATTTGCTGACGTAAATTTAAATCATTTGAATAATTTAACAGGTTAGGTACCAGTACCCTGCTATCCGAACTGCGCAAGTTGTGAATTTGATAACATAGTATATATATATATATATATATATATATATATATATATTTACGATTTAAATTTACGTCAGCAAATTATAATCATTATAAGTTCGGTTGGATTGCGAAATACAGTTTTTCAGCGATCACGATCATGACGAAAGAAATCTTTGCCAGAAAAAATGGTTTCAGCTAAAATGTTTATTAACATTAGTATGGAAAAGACCAAAGAAAGAAGGCTAAGAAGAGATGTGACAGCAATAGATATATATATATATATATATATATATATATATATATATATATATATATATATATATATATATATATGATATACATGTTTCAGAATTACTTTCAGGTTTTACATCTCGCGTGTAATTTTGCGTGTAAGTGGACGTTTGTGTCAGTGTGTAGTTGATACACGGTCAAACATTACAATTGTTCGACCGCATGTCGCTAAGGTGATGGCGTTGCAACCATGGCAACCGGCTGTCAAGTGGATTTGGCAAGAAAACGTTTGAGGATTGGAAATGAAGAAGTTCCTTTACGCAGCCAAGCGAAGTCTGGCGAAGCAACGTGTTCTCGGGTTATTGTCCAAAAGACAGTGGCTGTTCCCACAATGAGTGAAGCCAAGTGAAGTTAGAAAAGCAAGGTATCGATATGGGCGAAGCTTGGGCGATGGTAGCACCGCCGTGCTGCGAAAATAGCAAGTTGCTATCGCTAAAGAAAGAAACTGTGGTGGCAATGTACGAGCCTGTGGCTTACATAAGAACCGCCCTAGAAGAGTCTTTAGAGAAGAATGACAGCTCGGACACGCACCGACCGAACTAGAGCTTCCTAAGTATTTGCTGGACTTATTTACTCGTAGTAAATGTTCGATTGGCAAGGAAAACGAAACTCGGTTGAGTAACTTGTTGTCGAAATTTCAAGACGTATTTTCAAAAGGGCCAGATGATTTGCAAAACGGAAGTGACTACGCATGGGATAGATGTCGGACTCGGAAGTGCGTCGTCGATACGACAGCGCCCTAGGGGACTACCGCTGAACCAACGAGAGGAAGCTACCAAATTAATTTAAGAAATGCACGAGCAAGGGGTGATCATGATTGAACCATCCAAAAGTCCCTGGGCCTCGCCAATTGTGCTTGTCAAAAAGAAGGATGGGACTCAGCGATTTTGTGTCGACTATCGTAAGTTGAACGAAGTGACGAAAACATATTCCTACTCTCTTCCGCGAGTAGATTCCACACTGGATGCTGTTAGTGGTTCAAACTGGTTTTCGACCTTGGACTTGAAGAGTGGGTACTGGCAAGTAAAGATGAATGAAAGCGACAAGGAGAAAACTGCTTTTACCGCTGGGGAAGGCTTATGGCAATTCAACGTGACGCCCTTTGGATTGTCAAATGCCCCCGCTACGTTTGAACGACTGATGGAACGCGTGCTGCAGGGCCTACCATGGACAGTGTGCTTGGTATATCTCGACGACATTATTGTGCATGCTGGAACGATAGAAGATGAATTTTCCCGTCTGCAAGCCGTTTTTGAGAGGCTGAAACTTGCTGGTTTGAAGCTAAACCCAAAAAAGTGCAGCCTTTATCAAAATCAAGTGAGGTATCTCGGACACATTGTGAGCGGGAGTGGTATTTCTGTGGATCCGAACAAAATAGATGCTGTTCGCAAGTGACCTGAACCAAAGAATAAGACTGCGGTTAAAAGTTTCCTTGGTTTGTGCACACTAAAGCCTTGTATCTGCTGACGGAGAAAAGACAATGAATTTGTTTGAACGTATGAATGCCAGAGATCGTTCGAGAGATTGAACAAATTATTGACGTCTACGCCTATTTTGGTTTATCCAACTCTGGATGGGGAGTGCTGTGTGGACACCGACGGGTCCGATACTGCAATTGGTGCAGTCCTTTCCCAGATGCAAGATGGGGAGGAGAAGGTCATTGCTTATTTCAGCCGAACATTAAGTCGGGCAGAAAGGAATTATTGTGTGACGAGGAGAGAACTTTTGGCGGTTGTGGCGTCCGTGGAACATTTCAATTATTATCTGTATGGACAGAAGTTTAGGATACGAACTGACCATTCTGCATTGCAGTGGCTGATGAACTTTTGCAACCCCGAGGGTCAAGTAGCTCGTTGGTTACAGAAATTACAGACGTATGAGTTTGTAGCGGAACACCGGTCCGGAAGTCGTCACCAGAACGCCGATGCATTGTCGAGACGGCCGTGCCACGCCGAAGGGTGCAAACGTTGTGTAAAATTAGAATAAAAGTACAAGGCAATGTAGATAATTTTAAAAACAACCGTGTTGTTCAAAGCCCCGATGAATGTTCGGGTGAGTTCCTGATAAATAACGAGAGCTGGCATGTAGAACAAGGAAAAGATGGAAGTCTTCTCACCATTATCAATGCTATGGAACATAATCAACCAAGACCTGAATATTCTGTCATCTCGCGACAAGATGGAGAGGTGAAAACATTGTGGGCTCAATGGGATAGTCTGCGCTGGATAAATAGCGTGTTGTACTGGGTTTGGGAGGACCCCAGCAGGGCAACTGAGGTTTTACAACGAATATTACCCAAATCACTATGGAAACAAGTCATTAATTTTCTTCATGGCCCAAGAACGGGTGGTCATTTTGGCATAAACAAGACGGTTAATAAAATAAAGGAGAAATTCTACTGGCTCCGGTGTCGAGAAGACGTAAAAGATGGTGTGAGCAATGTGACTTGCAGCGCAATGAAAGGTCCTTCTGGAAGGATTAAAGTGCCCTTGGGTTCCTATGTTGTTGGATATCCCATGGAAGGGATAGCTATAGACGTCCTGGATCCTTTACCGATCTCTGAAAAAGGTAACAAGTATCTATTGATTGCCATGGACTACTTTACCAAATGGCCTGAGGCCTATCCTCTTCCCAACCAAGGCTACGACAGTGGCAGAAGTACTGGTAAATGCGTTTATTTCTCGTTTTGGAACACCAATGGAGTTACACTCTGACCAGGGGAGGAATTTCGAATCCCACGTGTTTAGTGAAATGTGCAGGCTCCTGGGGATAAAGAAAACGAGGACGACACCATTACACCCCCAGTCGGATGGGATGGTCACGTTACAATCGAACCTTGAAGCACATGGCAATCTTCGTAAACGAAAATCAGCGGGATTGGGATCAACACATTCCCTTACTGCTGATAGCATATCGCACTGCTTCCCACGAATCTATCTCAACAGGAGTGACCCCAGCAAAGATGATGATGGGACGTCAGCTACGCCTCCCAATAGATATCTTGATAAATATGAGCATGCAGATTCAAGAAAGTATCTCGAGAAGTTACAGGAAAGCATCAACGTTTCCCATGCGTTTGTTCGGAAACGACTGAAATTGACATCGGGCAGAATGAAAACGAACTATAACGTCGATGCCACCGCCAAAAAGCTAAATATTGGGACTGCGGTATGGCTTTACAGACCACAGCGAAAGAAAGGATTGTCTCCTAAATTAGCCAAGCCTTGGAGTGGTCCGAATATAATCATGAAGAGAATAAATGACCTTGTTTACAGAATACGGCTTACTGATCGCAGCAAACCGATGGTTGTTCATCGTAACAGACTAAGAGAATACGTGGGTGATAACCCGCCCAAATTATCACAATTGGAAATCACTCAACCATTGTTCAAGACACCTACAGCCCAAGCGCCTGGATCCCAACTGACGAGTACTAGGACAAGGGAAACGCCAGTCCGATTAAAACCTTGACGATGAAAGCTCGGAAGCCGTTAACGAACAGTATTTAAATCTAATTTGAATGAAGGAGTCAAATAGGGACGCTTGTCCCCTGACCTAAGAGGGGGAGAGTGGTATGTAAACACTAGCGTGTTATGTAAATATATGAGTGTTATGATAATACATGTAAAATAGTAAGCTATAAATTGTCGACGAATCGACAAGGATTTTGTGTGTGTAAATAAAGTGCTGAGTACGTAACAATAATAATAATAATAATAATAATAATAATAATAATAATAATAATAATAATAATAATAATAATAATAATAAAAATAATAATAATAATGATGATGATAATAATAGTAAGCTCCAAACTGGCTTATTGGTTTTGTAATTCGTTGAATATACGAAGCTAGCAATGGCAAAACTTATAACAAAGTGACAGATTTACCTGAATAGCCATTGTCAGCTTCCAGAGCACCACTGCCATTCACTCCACCAGACCAACTTGAACAAAGTGTCTCAGTTTTATCACACTGATTTTTCTTCCCAGATGTCCCAACACTTGCGTCACAATTACTGAGACGAGTTGTGAGGTATTCAATCCCACCTCCACCCCCAGCAATGATCACTGGTTTATTTGATGACGTCACAACAAATGTTCCTCCACCACCACCTGCAGAAAAACTTCTAGTGTTTTCAACACCTTGTTGACCAACCAATATTTTAATCACTTCTCCTTTGTTCAAATCAAAATCTCCTTTCATATATGCACCACGACCTCTTGCAGCAGGTCCATCTCTATCGTAACCACCTGACGCGCCAACCGCTGTGATTTGATACGTTCCGGTGAAAGGAACAGTCCAATATTGTGTGCCATTTACTATTGTCACCATATTCTCGTGATCTTGACCAGCATAGAAACATCCGAGTGACGTTGGTCCAAAACGACCACTTGCTCCAAGATTGGTAAAATTTGCCAGAAAGGTCTCTGAAGAAAGACATAAAGAAAAACAAAGATTATAAATATGGGACCTTTCTTCACGCCAGATCAGAGAGTCGGAACGTTGGGTCATAAACAGCAACTTTTTAAGTTATACGTTCAAAAAACTACCGTAAATTGCGGATTATAAGCTCTGGGCTTATATATTCAATTTCGATAGAGGTTTTGGGTTTATATCCGGTGACAGCTTATAGACGGTATAAAAAAGGACGGTTTTGGAATGAGCTGCTAAGAAATAAGTTGAGACTAACATACGGCATTATCAACATACGTCTTCCATTTACTGATTTAATCAATAATAGTTTTAAATCCCTATTAATTAAGTATCAAATCCCTAATAGTTGAATCAATGTTCTCATTGCATGACTAGCGTTTTACCGACTATTTCAAAGATTATATTATTATTATTATTATTATTATTATTATTAGGATTATTATTATTATTATTATAATCTATATATTAATCAGCCGTGTCTGTCTGTCCGTCCGCGCAAAAGCTAGAAAACCACCGGGTCCATTCAAACTAAACCACTACCAAAACTAAGCCTAAAGTTCGACAGTGTGCAATGGGTGCATGGCTTTTGAAAAGATTAGTGTTTTCACGTTCACCATCGCTAACTAGGCGGCCATTTTGGATTATGACCACAGGTAGCCCAATACTCACAACCATCGCCTTTTACAGAGCGGGGGGAAAGTAATGTAACCATGAAACATGACAGAATAAGTTGTAATAACGTTTCTTGTGTTAATTTTGAAAGGAAGAATATACAAAATAACCGAATCAAACCCGAAGCTGTGCCACACGGCCCACATGAGTGCACTCTATATGGCCACAGGGAGCCCGATCCAGTCACTTCAACAATCCCAACCTAGTACCGAGGGTCTTATCTCCGCTCCCCCGCCCCCGCAGAACCTGGGTGCGAGGTTGCAACAATCCTATGTTGATCTTGCCGCTACCTGTGCCTCTAAACAAAGAGACCTTCCTAAAAACATGTTCTTTATTATTATTATTATTATTATTATTATTATTATTATTATTATTATTATTATTATTATTATTATTATTATTATTATTATTATTATTACTATTATTATTATTATTATTATTATTATTCACCCTTTTACACAGTATCTTTTCAGGTAAAGTATTCAGCTGGATATCAAGTCACGTGCCGTAACCTTAGGTATCCAGCACCCGTATTAATATATTTGCTATTCCAACCTACATGTAAAAACTACCCGCTGGTTTGAGCCAGCACCTGAAACGGGGTCTGATCATCTCAGGCTACCCACGCGTGTGCTTCGATGTGTATTCACGAGTGATGACAACAAATGTATAGGATTTCTCGGCTCGAATCTCAGAACCTATTTCACAGCGGGTTTGAGCCCGCGCCTAAAACGGGGTCTGACCACGATCGAAAATGGCGGCCGTCGAGGCTCGCGAAATACGGGCTGCCCCGTATTAGCTACGCATGCGTTAGAACGAATATCTTGCGTGTAAACGTCATCAATACACGGCCGACAACTCACTTGAGCCAGCACGCACGTGAACTGCAAACTGCCCCATGAAAGTGGCCGATTTTCTATGCGATTTCCGATCGTGCTTCACAGGCTAAGCTAAAACAAGCTTTCTGAAGCATTCCTAACTCTATCGAGATTGGCAGTTTTCGTATGCACTGACTAAACCGGTTGTTAATGGTCTTCAAAGCTCGTATGATGATAATTGGCACAACCATTACCTCCGGATAATGTCACATTCTCTTGAACTCGTATCCCAAATCTTGATAGTTCTCAAGTTTTTCTCTTCCTTTTTTCGTGAATCCTGGTGTTAAATGGACAACTGTCTTCGACGAGGAGACATTTTCGGTTTTTCTTTTTAAGCAATGTAATGTCTGGTCGTATATGCTGTAACTCTTTGCCTGTTTGAATCTTCAAGTCCAACCACAACTATACTTGCTCATTCTCCTGCACACTTTCTGGTTTGTGGTCATACCAATTCTTTGCATAATCAAGATTGTACCCTTTGCATAGATACCAGTGTACAATATGACTGCTACTTTATCATGTCTCTATAGCTTGTTTTGTTTCTGCACCATGACACTACACTAAGACACAATATGGGCTACCGTTTCGTCCCTCTTTCCGCGCATTCTGCACGACAGTGCGATATCCTCATTATCAATGTATTTTCATATGTATCTTCTCCTCAGTGATTGGTCCTGCGCTGCTATCAGCATTCCCTGTTTCTTTCTTCAAATTTCCCTTCTTTATTAGCCACTGCCACGTTTTCCCATCTCTTCCCTCTGATGTATTCATAAAAAACTTGCCGTGAAGATTCTTTCTTTTATATTTCTTCTCTTTTCCTTCTCCAAGCAGATCTTCATTTTGCACTGCAACAATTATTTCCTCGTTGCAATTTTCAAGATGCTTTCTCAAGCTATCTCAAACTTATTAATAAATCATGAGATAATCAGCCAATTACAATGGTTCATTCAATCACCTGATTGAAGCTGGATACTACAGTAAAACCCAAGATATTAGATGAAAACCAGTGTTCATCAAAATTCTTAAGATCTCAATTATCTATGCAAAATAAACAAGTTGCTGTATGAATAAATTTTACACACACTCATGAATAAAATCTCATGAGGGTCTATTTAATTGTATTTTCCAATTGAAATCACTCGATTGAGATGCCATATCAATAACTCGTTTATCGTGTTTTATCAGTGGAATCCAAACACTCGAAAACAATAAAACCATCATGTTTTTTCATGTTTGGATCCCCCAATGAAACACTCAAACTCATTGTTGATATATTACATCAACGTCCACACTGATAAGGCCCCTACCTCCATGACTTCTTTTAAAATACAGCTTGTCAACGTCACTTTTTTATGGATATTATTATTATAATTATTATAATTATTATTATTATTATTATTATTATTATTATTATTATTATTATTATTATTATTATTATTATTATTATTATTATTATTATTATTATTATTATTATTATTATTATTATTATTATTATTATTATTATTATTATTATTATTATTATTATTATTATTATTATTATTATTATTATTATTATTATTATTATTATTATTATTATTATTATTATTATTATTATTATTATTATTATAGGTACTTAATGGTATTGAACTTGAGTTCAATATCAGGCTATATATGATCTATAATATATATTTCCAAAACTTTGTTTCGTGAAATCTCTGATAACTAAGAAACAGAAAATCAATGTACAGTATAGTTCAAGTATAAAAAGTTAGAAATAATCCACCACCTATCAGACTTAATTTTATTGCTTCACGCTGCTAAACATTTTCCCAAACACTGAATTGAACCGGTAAGACATTCCAAGGTTCTGCATGCTTCTTATGAAAAAGGAGCGCTGATATGTTAGTGTTTTACATTTTCATGGACCCGGACCCCCCCTGGAATCTCCGCTTCCCACGCCACTGGATTCTAGTCCAAAATTGTTTAGAATACTGAACGACTTTGCCCTTTTTTGCGTTCAACCCCTGCCCTCGATATCTTCTAGTTGCGCCCCTGCAGAAACAAAATCAATGTAGCTTGGCTATTTAATAGTATAAGTTTGAGTTTAATATACATGGTGTTTGAAAATAATCTAAAAATTCCAACAATTTTACTCAACCAAAATGTTAAACTTCTTAAAATAATTCTGCGCATATGCCAAAATAGAAAATATTTATTGAACTAGAAAAACTAATCACCTGCGAATATGCCAAAATAAAATTAAAAAATATTTGTTGAACCAGAAGAACTATATAATCACCTGTGCAGTTGGTTCCATTTCCAGTAAATCCTTGATTACATGTCCAAGTATAAGAACCAACAGTATTATTGCAAGTGGAATGTTTGTGGCAGGAATTAGAGTTACTACATTCGTCAACGTCTAAAAATAATAGAACAACGTTAATACTTTGTTTACAAAATGTTATCGTAGCAGAAACAAAATCAATGTATTTTAAGAATTCAATAGTATAAGTTTGAGTTTAATAAATATATATTCTCTGTAAAAATGAAACTAAAAAATCCTAGAATATTTATTAACTAAAATGTTAAATTACTTATCAAAATCATTAATAATTCATGAAGAAAATTCAAAAGAAATGAATGTTTAATCAATATCTGTACATCGCATGCAGATTCGTCCTGATTTACATAAGCTTTTTCCTCAATTTATAACTTAGCTAAAATCACTCCAACTTGAAAAATAGTTTGAAAACATGGCAATTTAGATGCGTCCATTTGATAAAGCATTACGCAGCCGATCGGCATGTATCTGATGTACTACGACTCGCTTGCAGCTCGCCTTGTAAATCAGATACAGATCGGCTGCTCATGCTTTATCTATTACTTAAAGTAATTCTGCGTATATGTCAAAATAGAAAATATTTGTTGAACTATAAAAACTAATCACCTGTGCAGTTGGTTCCATTTCCAGTAAATCCTTGATTACATGTGCAAGTATAAGAACCAACAGTATTATTGCAAGTGGAGTTTTGGTGGCAGTGATTGGTGCTCAAATTGCATTCGTCAACGTCTAAAAAAAATAGATGAAAAATAATAAAAACGTTGTTTACGAGTAAAAAAAGTAAAATTTAGTTTAAGTATATATAATGGTATAGATTTGAGTTTAATATCCTATCATCTGGGAGAAATGCAACTGGAAATTCTAACAATTTTTACAAGCCAAAATGTCAAACTGCTAAAACGATTCTACATATTCCAGAATATAGAAATATTTGTTGAACTAGAAGAGATGCATTTTTTAAGCTGCATTCGTCAACGTCTGAAAATAATAGAACAAAGCTAAACCATTCTTTACTGTAATTATTGTAACAGAAACAAAATCAATGTAGCCTAAATATATAAATGTTTGAGTTTAACATCTCAGTTCATTAAATTACCTTTCTCACACTGCGTTCCATTAAAACCAGAATCGCATGAACATAACTTCTTGGATGTTTCACATAGTCCATTATTTTTACACAAAAGACAGCTACAGTTAAATAACTAAAAACGAAGTGAAATAGTTTTTATAATGATGTATTAAGCCACTCTTTGTTAAAATTGTAATTAGAAACAATTGAGAACTAAGAGTAAGTAAAATAGACAATTAAGATGAAAGATTTACCCAAATGTTTTATAATATAAACGAGAATTTGTAGAAAACACTACGTTATTATTTATTGCTACAAATAGCTATAAATAATAAACCTTATTTATTGCTTTAAATAGCTATAAATAATAAACCTTTATTGCTATAAATAATAGCTATAAATAATAAACCTTATTTATTGCTACAAATAGCTATAAATAATAAACCTAATTTATTGCTACAAATAGCTATAAATAATAAACCTTATTTATTGCTACAAATAATAGCTATAAATAATAAACCTTATTTATTGCTTTAAATAGCTATAAATAATAAACCTTATTTATTGCTATAAATAATAGCTATAAATAATAAACCTTATTTATTGCTATAAATAGCTATAAATATTAAACCTTATTTATTACTACAAATAATAGTTATAAATAATAAACCTTATTTATTGCTTTAAATAGCTATAAATAATAAACCTTATTTATTACTACAAATAATAGCTATAAATAATAAACATTATTTATTGCTATAAATAATAGCTATAAATAATAAACCTTATTTATTGCTATAAATAATAGCTATAAATAATTATCAATTATTGGACGAGTCTGAGCAAAATATCATGATTTGTCAGTGGCGAGCTACTAGTTATTTGCCGATGCCGAAGGCAGAGGCAAATAACTGGTAGCGAGAAATAACCATGTTTACGAAAATTATTTGCAGTCAGCAGCGCCATTGCTAGTGCGCATGCTCATAACATTATTTGCAAGAAAAAAATTATTTGCACTCAGTTATTTGCAGGTGAATTAACCAATCAGAATGCAGGATAGAAACGAAATGAATGATAATAAACCTTATTTATTGCTATAAGTAGCTATAAATAATAACTACTTATTGACCGAGCGTGAGGTCTGTACTAGTGAAATATCGGACCGATGTTTTTTTAGTACGGACCGAGACGAGCGCAGCGAGTTGAGGTCTGTGCAAAAAACAGAGGTCCGATATTTCACTAGTACAGACCGAACAAGCGAGGTCAATAAGTAGTTATTATTATATGGCAGCAGCGCTGAGAGGTCCGAATACGGAAATCCTGTAATTTGATTGGTTCATAAGCGGTCGGATATTTCCCGTATCTGCCCGCTCAGAGCGCAATCTGCCGTTCGGGACCGTAAGTTTTATAAACAAAATGGCAGTCATGTCAGTATATGCAACAAGATGGATTATAATTTCAGAACTACTCATTGTTGAAATATATCGTGCAGGTATGTTGTTAGAAATTTTTTAAGCTTTCATTTGATGTATAGTTCGAGTATCCACGTTTTGTGAAAGTTTTTAAAATGTCCAAAATGTTCGTAACATTGTTCGTAATAACATATATTTCTCACAAGTATTTGAATTTCAGATGATTTTTTATTCAACTACTTAACGTACGATCTTGAGCAGTATGTCAAACAAAAGCAATTGAAAAATACTGTTTGGGATAGAAAGTTCAGGATTCTAGCTCAACGGAAAGTACTTTAAAAATGGGAAAATATCTGCCATTTTCGTTTAGTTTGCAAGAAATTAAAGATGGGTCGAGTTTTCACAGAACGTTCACAACATTTATGGCCATATAATAAACTACTTATTGACCTCGCTTGTTCGGTCTGTACTAGTGAAATATCGGACCTCTGTTTTTTGCACAGACCTCAACTCGCTGCGCTCGTCTTGGTCCGTACTAAAAAAACATCGGTCCGATATTTCACTAGTACAGACCTCACGCTCGGTCAATAAGTAGTTATTATTTATTGCTACAAATAGCTATAAATAATAAACGTGGTGTTTTCACAAATTCTCGCTGTTTTACTGTTTTAATGTAAATAAAAACTAAGAAGTTTAATTTGAGCAATATTATTGACTACATTTTCTTTAAGACTATAATATAAGTCTTGATTTGAAGACTTGGTATAAATAATTTTGTTATACACATGATTATAAACATTACAATATTAATATCCTTTATATTATTTTTGTGAATTGATATTTGGTTATACAAACTATAAATTATATGACTGCATGGAGTGTTAAAACCCTTCCTAAAGCACTCCAAAAGAAAGCACTAAAAATGGGAGTGATCTCTTAATGTTGAAAAAAGCATTAAGTGTCGACTATAACTCTTATAAGAGTTTTATAGAAAACTTAACAAGTTTAAACGATGGAAATAGTGGATTAGTGTATACCAAAATATGCGGTAAAGTCTCGCACAGACGACCAAGTAAACAGTTTTATTGACAGGTTCCTTGGTAACTTTTCTTGCCCGTGTCGTCTGTGAACAAGTTTTTTTCAAACAATTGCTCGTGTGTACGGTTGGACAAGTTTCCCTTGACGGCAGTGATCGGGTATAATAAGCTTCGGAGATAAGTGCGCAGTGACGTACTGCGTAATATCTTGTCAACTTTTCCTTGACGACTATAACACGAACAATTTTCCTTGTTCAAAAGCAGGCACGACTAACTTTTAAACAAGGCTCCTTGTCAAGGAAAAACCGGTCAATTTGTGTGTACACACGAACAAATAAAATTTGTCAAAGAAAAATTTGTTAATTTGTCTGGTTAAAAAGATTATTGCCCAGCAAACTATTTTTAAAAGAGGCATTGTTGAATTCAAACAAGAAAACAATAATCAAACATATTACATTTTATTGACTGACGTTTCGTTACTGTCCAGTAACATCTTCAGAATGAAAGGAATAATTTACAGCGGTAGATTATAAATAACTTAACTGATACATAACTAGATGGTGACAGATGCCGTGACAGAAAATACTAATGAGACGAGAAGCGAGAGATCGGAAATAAAACACGGAAGGTTGACAGAAGTATAATGAAGATGAATAATGAGAGAGACATATAAAATAATAATAATAATAATAATAATAATAATAGTAATAAAATAATAAAAATAAAACTTGAAAGCAATAATCAAATTAACAAATAGATTCCATTTTGCCGTTGTCTGTTCAGTTATAGATGCACAGATGACGTCACAACGTGGTAAGAACAAAAAAGTGGCCCACGAGACGCCACATTCTTACCACGTCGTGACGTCTTCTGTGCATCTATAACTGAACAGACAACAAAAAATGGAATCTATTTGTTTTATACAATACAAAAATTTAAAAGGTTTTTATCGAAACTCTTGCCGGATTTTGGGCCATGAAGAAAAAAAAGCAAGTCAGCTGACGTGATCTGACGTGTCCATGTGTCTGTCCTCTAATAGATCATGGCCAACAACCAATGAAAACACGCGTAGCAACCAGGGTATTGTATAAATAAAGATAGAGGGAAAGATTTAATTACCGGAAGCTAAAACAGAAAAGTCGTCAAACGAAATAGGGCGACCTGATAATTTATGGTGTGCGAGCACTGCCGAAAGGCAAGAGTTGGATAAAGCTTTTCCTGTATAAGGCGAGATGCCCATATTTTCGGCAACTCTGACCTGTAAATGTCGCCAATATACAACGCGTCGCATTTTATTCATCTTCATTATACTTCTGTCAACCTTCCGTGTTTTATTTCCGATCTCTCGCTTCTCGTTTCATTAGTATTTTCTGTCACGGCATCTGTCACCATCTAGTTATGTATCAGTTAAGTTATTTATAATCTACCGCTGTAAATTATTCCTTTCACTCTGAAGATGTTACTGGATAGAACGAAACGTCAGTCAATGAAATTTAATATGTTCGATTATTGTTTTTTTTGTTTGATTTCAACAATGCCTCTTTTAAGAATAGATTGCTGGGCAATAATCTTTTTAACCAGATCAGACTTCGATTTCCGCCTGGTGCTTCAATTGCATCGTTGTTAATTTGTGTTGTACACATGAACAAATAAAACTTGTGGGTTTCACCATGTTTTATTTAAATTCTGAGTTTCGGTCCGTATACGCGAGCCGTCTTCAAAGAAGTTTAGTGGGCTGTGACGTGTTTGTTTGCGTCAACATGTATAAATAAACGGTGTTTTTGCGCGTGCGTTTTATCTCTAAATAATCTAGCTATTAACTTTAAATTATAACATTATTTTTGTGCGTTTTAATCTTTGAATGACACCAGGGCAACTCTATTTTAAACACTCTAATCTCTAGCTCAAGTTGTACATCGAGTTCTAATTAGTATTTAAACGAAATCAGACAAAACGCACGCGCAAAACTGAACATCGTTTAATGTTGAAAATAAAACGTGGTGAAACCCACAAATTGTGTACATTTATATGTTTCATTAATCGCCATGCAAAGCTTCAAACAAATAGAACTTGACGAGGAAAACTTGGTCGTCTGTGCGGGGCTTAAGTGTTGGTGTCCGACAAGCAAAAGCTGTTCATTCAAAAAAGACTCGTCATGACTATATAGTCTACTTCTTACAGATATAGCAATTTTCTGTTGGTAAAAATTTCTGTAGTTTCAAAATTAGTTTGAAATTAGTCTTCTATTTTAGCTACGTACTTACTCGTTCTGGTTCAAGCAATATGCAATAATCGTAATCTTTTTCTTGTTTTAAATCTTTAGGTTGTTCGGATGCCAGGGCGTGAAGTAACTCGCAATTTTCTTTTCCGTCAGAAGAGTCGCCTTTTCTGAAGTTTGTTGATCTGCAACACGGCTCCCGATTACACTGAAACATACAATGAATTTGAGACAAGGCATGTACTTTTTTATTCACCACGCTGTTGGTTAAACGATGACCTATACGCAGAACAGAAACAAGAGACATTTTCAAAAGAAAACCTTTTACATTAAAACAAAATTTCTGATTAAAACCCAAAGGGTGTTAGTAGTACAGTGGTTAGCCCATGTGCCTTTCATCTCTGCGTGCAATCTTTAAATTAAAATATTTTGACCAAGCAAAATTTATCCACTATTAAACTCTTGTTAAGGAAACTAAAATGTAGCACATAACGATTCTATATATGACAAATCAAATAATTAGTATTTTAGATTTGACGTACCTGCGTAGCTCCGTAAATCTGCTGCGAATATTTTCTTGCATTTTCCTGAAGAGGGATTATCATGGGATTGAACAAGGTGAAAATTCAACGCCCAATATACCAGAAAGAGAAAGGTCAGGCGAAAGAATAGTCGTTGACCCAACGACTTGATGTAAAAGTTCCTGTCTTTATACATCATTAAATTGGATTCAAGAAAATGTTGGACTGACAATTTTACCACCCTTCTGGATATAGATACAACAGAAATAATTCCCAGCTGTGAACAAAAATCCCTTGGTCGAAAGCGCAACTCGTAGCTTGGCCAAAGCTGCACTGAAAATGAACTTGGATCTGTTTTTCAGATAATTAAATTGAAGCTTATTGATTATACATTCAGCGGTTGACTTTGTTTGTTTTTTGTTGTTTCTTGAAACTTGAGAAATTAAATTAAAAACGTACATACCTGTCAGTTGACTTTCAAAGTTCCTTCCAGTTACCTGAAGTTACTTAAATGTGAAAAAGATAATATAGTAGTATAGCTAAACAACTACTTCCTTATAGAACATAGAGGTTGTATGTACAAATCATCGCGTTCGGAAGTGAATATATTCTGCCTAATTGTAAGACACAATATTACCGCGTGTGTTCTATATAGCGATTATGTCAATGTAACAGTTTTAAAATTAAATTAAAATAGAAATTTTGACTTTGTCATTACACTGCACCGGCTACTCGGTTTCAACTCAGAAACGTTTTCCCAAACAGCAATTTTTCTTTGCCTATTAAACAAAATAAAAGTTGAAAGTGCTTAATGTTGTATTATATTTCGCCGTTTAAAGTTTACAACTGTACAAAGATAAGTTTTGTTTAGTGAAAATGGGCGTCACGCAGCAATTTATTAATAATCATTCATTGGCTAATGTAGAGTTGTACAATAAAATAACTTTAAACACAGCTGTCCTTAACAAAGTTCTTGTTAAAAAGCCGTCAGAATGTTCTGCACAATACATAATTCATTTGTTTGGGAAAAATTTACAAAATTCTAAAGTTATGTCAAGTCATTTTGAATAATTTACAATATGAACTAACCAAACATAACTAAAATTTCCAAAAATTGTCTAGAAATCTATTACAAATGACGATTATACTATACAGTCATTGTAACAAAATAATTTCTTGGTGTAGTTGCTAGTCTAACACTAGACAGGTGGAGATGACCGCTCTGTCTAGTATAGATTAACTGACAGTGTGTTTGTTCAGTAAGTAATTATGAAAATATTTCCTGCCCACTCGAATAACGTTTTATAAATTTAAATACATGTATTCCACGCCTCCTCTATATCGACTCAGATCATATCTTATATACTTCCTAGCGTTTCATTGTTACGTGATGGGGCTGCCTGTCTTTGTAATTTCTCTAAAATAAACTGAACTAACTAGTAAACTAGTCTAGATAAACAGTACAGTCTTAAATATATAAACAATTAATTCATTTAATTTTATCAGACAGTTAATATACGTTTGTGAAGACAGATGGCGACTAACGAGTTATTCCCTTTCAGACAAATATTAACTCGGCCTGTATTGTGTTTACATTTAGATGTGTATTATTATTCATTTAAAACCCAAGACACAATCCATTATGTGACAAGTTTTTTGTGATAAGTTTGTGTTTGCTTGTATATTGCAAATATATGCAAATTTGTATATATGCCAATTTTTTTTAAAAATATTTCTTTGGCAATTGCGCTTGGTGAAAATGAGCTGTTGTCCTTCTTTTTTTATGGCTAAAACATTTTGTCTTATTTGAAATTTAATTCACAATTCGTTATTCAGAAATTTTGTCAAAAAGTTTTGGGAAAATTAGTGGCCATCCTCTTTCCTGCGCATCACCTGCTCAGTGTTTGCGCAAATATCGCTGCCAAACGTTTGCGCATGCGTGCATTTGCTAAAGTAAATCTTGCAAGAGAAGTGGGAACTAGCCGTGGCAATAACAACCAGACAGTGAAGACTCGACTATTCAATTGTGTTTTAAAAAAAGGGTAATGAAAATTACGAAGGGGTCATTTCAGAATATGTTACAATATTGACAAAGAAGCCATGCACAAATTACCTACCTTATCTTTTTGATAGTATGCTTATAATTTTAACTTTTGTGTCAGACTCTCGGACCAGTCCAAATATTTCAGTGTTTTCCCGCTTTTTTCGAGATATGAGCTCGGATGTCGCGCAGGCGCAGGCGCTAAACGTTTGGCAGCGGTGTTGTTTGCGCAAGGCTAATATACAATGCACCACCAGGGGATCTTAATTAGAGTGTTTGCCGTATTCTAAAATTAATATATGGGGTCTGTTTCTTTCAAGGAATAGATATTTAAATACTATTTTAGCTTGAGTTGCTTAATTTTCTGATTTGGTTTTCCAGTTTTTGTACTGCAATGACTGGTCTTTACCGTATTGGAAAGACCGCTCAGGAAACAATCAAATTGCCGGAAAGTTGCCTTAAAACAGAGCTATATAATAAAAGTTAAACGTGAACCCATTAAATGCATGCAGGAAGATGAAAAAAAAACAAAATCAGAAACAAAAAGCTACATTAATTTACGTTTAAATCATCAATGCAAAACGTATCCCTATACAGAAGCCAAAATAAAATGTTCCAAGAAAAGAACTTCGAAATTTTTTTCTTTCTGAGCTCCGCCTGGACTTTGCCGAGCCAATCACCATAATGATGCGATATATCCAATAGCATCCGGCATTATATTTCAATGTCACTTTCTAAACGAAATCGTTCAACACAAAACGGAAAGGAATGCTGACTAAACTCTTTACGATTATAAAGTGAGCATTTCTATAATAACGAAGCTGTTTGGTGTGAACTGTGTTAGTCTAAAATTGGAGTGACCTGATTTTCATCTATGTCCTTTTTAAAGAATAAGGCAGTCCTTTCCAATTCTTACCATGTGGCGTGTGTGGACCACGAGGGGATATATCTGCAAATATACAGTAATATAAAATGTTTAGACTAAATAGTAAACAGCTACAGTGCACAGTAGACATTGCATAATGTGGTTAGGTACTTACGTTTATTCAAAAATTAATTAAATTACATAATCAAATTAGGATTGTTGACCAAAAAAAGCTAACCAAGTGCTATTCAATGACTGCAGACTCTTCCTGTTAAGTCATGGGACTTTTCAAGACTTTCAGACATTCCCTCGTTCTTCGACTGAAGTAGTGCTTGTCGCTGGCTAGAAGAGAACAATCCCCCCATTTATATGGTTTTCAAACTCCCGTGTTTTGTTACATCAGATTTTGCAATTAAGCTGAGCTTTTTCGGAACAAGTCTTATGTTCCTTCAGACGAGTTAAGAGATTCCTACCCGAGTCGAAGTTCAGCAATAAATAACAAACGTGATGTTACCACAAATTGTCGAAATCGTGGTTTGTTGCAAAGAAATGCATTAGATCTATCATTGTTGTACTCAGATAACTTGTAAAAGGGGACAGTGTTGTTGTCGTTCTAATTACAACGTAAGAATCTTTACTCCTAATTAAATTCTATTTTATCAGTTCATCACTTTAATTGTTACCTTGATTGGGTTGCGACTTGATTTAGGAATCATAGTTGCTTGAAACTAATGTCTTCAATTGTTGTTCTCAGATAACTTATAAAAGAGGACCGTATTGCAAGTCAATATTCTAATTGCCAAAAAGCAAGGATGTCAGATTCTAAGGGCCTGTTTATATATGGAGTCGAGTTACCCGGTCAGCCGAGTTACCCGGTCAGCCGAGTTACCCGTTCAGCCGAGTTACCCGGTCAGCCAAGTTACCCGTTCAGCCGAGTTACCCGGTCAGCCGAGTTACCCGTTCAGCCGAGTTACCCGGTCAGCCGAGTTACCCGGTCAGCCGAGTTACCCGGTCAGCCGAGTTACCCGGTCAGCCGAGTTACCCGTTCAGTCGAGTTACCCCGTCAGCCGAGTTACCCGGTCAGCCGCGTTACCCGGTCGGTATTGCTGGGATAAACTTTAGTACGTTCTGTTAACATGGGAAAGAGTTGGCAAGTTGTGATATTTGAGATGATTAGCATCAACAAATGTGACATAAACAACGAATATAGAAAATTCATGCCGCTATGCCGAGTTACCCGGGAGGGGGGATGTTTAGTATGGGGAAATGTTTATCCCGCTTTGCCGAAATCCCGGCTACCAGTACCGACTTCTCGCCAGGGCGAGTTACTGGTCTGTCTCATATAAACAATGCGGTGGGAAAAACAGTGTTTGTTCTACTGACCGGGAACTCGCCAGGTGCCGAGTAACTCGGCTGGCTGGGTAACTTGCCTCCATATAAACAGGCCCTAACTCCCAAAGTAGCCCCCCCCCCGTTACCTTCGACATTAGCGCCCATCAGGGTTGCTACTTTAGAGTAGCTAGTTTCAAGAGGCCGGTATTTTCAGGTGACAAAAAAGTGTTGGTGTGACAGCTAGATATTTGATATATTTATGATGCAAATACGAATAAATTACCTGGCTCTCTACTTGAACACTAAAATTTTCTATTTTCCAGAGACTTAAACCAAAGTCAGTAAAACTTGTCAAACATATTTATTATACAGAAGGTAGTACATTTACAGTTTTATTTCCATGACAACAAGGTCACGTGACTGGCTGGCGGCCATATTGGATTTAAATTTGAGCTTTCTTGCATACAGAGAAAAACAGTAAAATTTGCTATAAAAACAACCTCAAATCATCCAAACTATTATTACGTTTACCATGCTAAGTTGAAAAGTAGTTATCAATACATATAAACAAAAATATGAAAGAAATGATAATTTAGCAAAAACGATTTTGCTAAAATGTTGCATTTATCGTAATTTGTTACAAACTTTCTAGTTAGCATGGTAAACTAGATACTAGGCATCTGGATCATATTACGTTGTTTTTATAGTACATTTTACTGTTTTACCATGTATGCAAGAATGCTCAACTTAAATCCAATATGGCCACCAGCCAGTCACGTGACCTACAGATTTTCTACCCACTGTGTAATAAATATGTTTGACAAATTTTACTGACTTTGGTTCAAATTCCTAGAAGATATAAAAATATTGATTTTTTTGTCTGGAGCCATATGTCTTAATACCCTTGAATATAATATATACACATGTTTGCCAAGTTTGTTTCTGTTTAGTTATAGATGAACACAAATTTGAACTTGGTATTAAATATCTTACATTACATATATACGTGCATGCTTGCATGCACATGTTTATATACCGTGGTTTTAGAAGCTCTCAGGGTTTGTGTCTAGAGGAATCATGTCAGTTCATTACTGTTTGTAAGCATCTTTTTCATGAGATAAAAATTATATCGGGTTAAATGTAACACGTTACTTTCGCTTGGTCATCACTTTCGGGAGGGCCGCTACTTTTGGAGATTATTGGAGGTATCGAGAATTTGATGTTACTTTGGGGAACTTTACGGTAGATTATTAATTACTAGATTTAAAAACTAAAATCATAATTGGTTGAAACTGGTATCTTTTATTATTGTACTCAGATAGTTTGTAAAAGGAAGGTCCAAAGTCCACTGTAGCAAAGAAGATGGCAGCATCGTGTACGCCTTTACCATTATACGTTGCATTCAGTGAAAATTATATCTCTGAATTAAAAGGTAAGCACTCAACGACAGAGTGACGCACCCATTTTCGAAGATGTGTCCACTTGACGTATGGAAATTAACCAAACCAGAATGGGTCTTGGGTTTGGGGGGGGAGAACCTCGGTCTCCTAGGGGGTCCGGGACATGCCCCCCGGAAAATTTTAGATTTCTATTTTAGAAACACTATTTCCTGCATTTTGAGGCAAGTATTTAAGAGTAATCTGAAAGCCATAATTACCTTGAAATCAAACCAGAACATACAATGATACACGTCAGAATATTTTTAGATTTATTTATAAACAAGCTTAAGTCTTAAATGTAAAAACAGGTTGGAGGCATTCGATCCTCAGTATTGTAATTTATAGTATACGCATGTCTGCAATATATATAACACATCACTATCTACTAACTTGGACTTAAAACAACTATCCCCCACCCCCTACAAGTTTCTCCACGGATTTAAACTTTTCACGAGAACGGTCTTGGAGACCATTGGGGGGGGGGGGGGGGGGGGGGGGCGAAAACCCCTTGGATACGCCACTGTGGCCTGTATATTGATACGCCACTGTGGCCTGTATATTGTAGAACAAGAACTAACAAAACTTTACAAACTCCAAGCTGAAAGTACTATACTAACTAACAACAGCTTGACTAGAGCAAGAACTAACAAAACTAAACACCATATTTTTTATCTTTTAGTGATGCAGATGGACTTCGATGTCTTTACTATTTAGTGCAGGATCTAAAATGTCTCGTCTTCTCTCTCATTGGTCTTCACTTCAAAATCAACTCCAATTTAAACCATCGTGATTTCTTAAGAGAAATGCTGTCTTTTTAGGAGTAGCATTTCTTCAGCCCACAGTTATTGGTTGCATCTATTCTCGATGATTCCTCTTGTCACATCTTCATTGCTATATCTTTGATCTGCATCTATGATCTGCACTAAATAAGAAACAGCTATTCTGCTGTCTATACTGCCAATCTCTGCTGTACTACGCAAGAAGGAAATGGCTGTCTGGCTACCTTTTTAGACCTTGTTCGAACCAACATACTTTCTGCTAATTTATTTTGTAAATTTTTTTCTTTGTCTCTCAGAGTATAACTTACTACAGTAGTGTATTATGATTGTCAGTATGCTATGCACTTTTTTTTTACATTTTACTTCGATGAAGGGCTCTGCTCGAAATGTCAACGCAGCGACGAGGTAGCAATATGATCTTTATTTCGGACGGTACAATGTAACAACACAGGATATAAGGAATAAGATAAAGTTCAATACTTAAACTAAAGTTCAGTTCAGTTCAATGTCTTGAGTTGCTTCTTCTTCTTCTGTTTCTTGCTGTTCTGCTCTGCTTTTTGGGCTGGCCACTCTTCGATCGGTCTTTTCACAACTGCTCGACTCCAAGAAGGGAGGCTCCTTTTATAATTTTCTGGTGTACAAAACCACGCCTTGTACATGTAGGTGTGTAGGAATTGACCAATCAGGAGCATCAGACCATAATACTTTGCAGCATTGGATGAAGGCGTTGTCAATCGATCTCAAGTACAGAGGCAAAACGTTTGAAAAGTTTTTCCTTATATTAAACTAATATATTTCTTGACTACATTGATATGATAAAAAAGTAGATGTCATAAGGTAGAAGACTGTTATAATATTTTACAGTTTCATTGAGTATTTATGGAACAGTTCAACTTTGAATAATCATTACGTAAGTTGTCGTTTGATTTATGTAAACATTACGAAGCTTCTTCTTGCCCTAAAATCATGCTAAATTCACCTAGCTTACATAAACAAATTTGTGCCTGCCCTAGATCATACTGACAGGATAATAGAAAAAGCTTTTAAGAAAACTGTTGACAAGCTAGTAAATAAACTTATGACAGAAGCATGTACCTAATTATATGAGAAGAATGCTAGATATAATCAGACTATCGCGACATTTTGATATAGTGATAAAGCTACAAGAAGACTAATTAATATTTACGTAGCTTTGGTTATTTTCAGCTATTTGTTTGCATTGCGGCACTCTACAATAGAATAGCCAGAAGCAGCTAGAAAGCTTAACTATAACTTAATATATCTGTATGTTGTATAACATTCTCCCTTTCTTAAATTCAAGCCTCCTGGCTTGACAAAACTTACAAAAAAAATAAAATTTGGTGATAAAGATCCTAATTACCTACTTAACTAAATACACAGATAATCCCTAAAACAAATAGCACTAACGTAGCTGTCACGGACACTCGCCTAATGTCAAACTAGATCAATGGCTATAAGTGGACTCTAGGGGCGATAATATTGACACGTTTGGTTAATGAACGTGCTGAGGACATTACAAAATAGAACATTCAGGTGAAAACAGGGGCTATAATGAGCTTGTTTTCCTAAACTGAAGTTTGCCTGATAGAGGAGTTTGGGAGAGATGATTGTGATGGGCAGCGGGGTAAACCACAGTCGACACAACAGTCTGGTTCGTTAAGAGAAAATGTAGATTGTTTCAGTTCATCATGTGAACGTTGGCCGTCAGGTATGTCGGTTTTAGATTTGAAGCAAGTTTTGTTGTAGCGTACGTAGTTGTAAATGTAAAAGAGTACAAGTAATAATAGTGCACCCCAAAGCAAAGAACATGCACTTAGACCTCCAAGAACATCGTGGAAAAAGGAACCCGCGCCTTTCGATGCATGCTCAAACGCGTCATCGGATGATTTTATGATGGTACTGGTCGCTTTGCCAAAGCTAGAGACAACTTTTTTTATCAAGATCACCTACGCCATTTAATCCTTCGTGCATTGCGTTTCCTATTGCGCGTATTATGTGGCTTCCCCCAGTACTAAGGCCGGACAAGGTTATCCCAATAATACTACCTATCCCATGTGCAATATTATTATCAGTGTCGCTATCTCGAATATCGTTTAATTGTTGGATAGTATCTTGGCTGCGTGCTAAGACATCAGTAGATGACCCCCCCCACATCCGGCGTACAAAGGGATGCCGCCTCATTAATATTCAACATGACTCACGTATGACTCAAGAATGACTCATGCCTGTGACATGATTGGACAAGATTGGGATAATTATAGTATACGTTTTGAAGGTCTCGGCGCCACGTTCTTCGCGTTCAAATTCACTCGCTTTTTTTAAGAAAATTCCAGGATAAAGTTGCTCAGAAAGAACACAAACATACAATTTAAGCCTTTGGTTTGACAGTATAACAGTTTCAGGAAACCCTTGCTTGTATTTCGCTCTTAAAAGACAACTCCAACGTTCCATCAAGAAGAAATCAGAATTTCGCTGACTTTATTGCCGCTAAAATGGTTCTTCTCCAAAAGATACCAGGCCACACATGAAGAAGGATCAAAGATAGAGAACAGTTTTGTAAATGGATGATATATCAGAGAGAAACGAAGTAAAGTCCGTTTAAACTTGGAATTTGGGTGCGGTTGATATTAAGATTCAAGAATGACGTTAAACATTCAACGCATCATCCACTGACCACGATCCATCGCATGCTCACCCCGCCTTTTCCACCAATCAAAATTCACCACCTCACCCCGCGTCGAAAAAAAAACACATTACGTCACTCCCATTTCGTCCAATCAAAAAAACATTACGTCACCCCCCATTTCATCCCATTGATAAGAAAAACATTACGTCACTCCCATTTCGTCCAATCAAAACATTACGTCACCCCCAAATGTTGATCTTTATTCTGCATCACCCAAGAACTTCATAGTCATTCAACTTTGTTAAACGGAAACATGCGCCCCACAGGGTATTGTCAAGGTGGAAGCCGTATTTAGAATGATGTTGAATACGATGTTGAAAGCGTTTGGCCAAGCCTTACTCATTTTAAAAGAAAATATGGTTTACTAGGTAAAATATGCATCGCAAATTCCAAGCAAAATAAAGTACTATTTTGCGACGTCATTTTCTTCGAAACAACACAGAAAACATCAAAACAAAGATTTTTTAACTCGAACACTCGATTGTGGCTAACAGCCAGAATTGAAATACCTTCCGACTTCCGCTTCTGTAGTTGGTTGTGTATATTACTGTATTTCTGTAGCCGCTACTGAAGCGCGAGGAAAGTCTAGCGATATAAGTCGCCAATTCTTGATGAATATTCTCCAGTTGGTATCAATTTGGGGTAAGCATCCATTGTATTATGATCAAATGCCATTTAAAGCTAAATTATACTATTTATATGTACAGTTTTCAGCAAAAAAATTTTCTCAGGCTTCGATAGCGGCTACAGAAATGCAGTAAATTCATCGTTTCAAATGAAAACGCTCGGAAACGACACCGTGTGCACATTGCCTTACCCCTGTATTCCAAAAGCTCACTCACACTCACACTCAATAAGTGGCCCCTCACTCTCACCCTCATTGAGTATGAGACTACACTCACTCTCTAACCCTATTGAACCGAATGGTTGGAGTGAGTGTAGTCTCATACTCAGTGATGGTGAGTAGAGAGACTCATTGAGTGTTGAGTTGCACTTATTGAGTGCGAGGGGCCCACTCATTGTGTACGAGTATGAGTCAGCTTTTAGAATACAGGCGTTAGTTTCCTATCCAGTCTTTTTACAATCCACGGTTGTGTACCATAGCTGCTCAGATTTATTGTTAAAACGTTTTTTTTTCATGGTAACTTTATCGTGTTGGAAAACCTCCTCTGTTGATACCCCTGTTGCCACGAATGGAAAAGCCGATACCACGTGTCAACCCGCCTCGGCCTCCGGTCCCTCCACGTCCCCCAATGCCCCGAAGGACCACCTAGGCCCATTCCTCCACGGCCTTTTCCACCGTCGCCTTTGTTCTTCGCTTTCGGAGACTTGGGTCGGAGATTCTCGATTTCCGGCGTATCGCCGACCAGCAGTTGGTCGGAAGTGCCTTCGAAGTACGAGTTGTACGTCTCCATTGAGAAATTCGAACTCGATAAGTCTGGCCCAACGGTTAGCCAACCTTGGTTGGAAAAGAGATCACGGTTATGTCACTCGCAAGATAGTTGTGGAAGTCTACAAGAGGAGAGCTATTCTCCACACAAACACATTCTTTAATCACTAACAAGACGCCTGCTCAGGCGTTCACTCGGGCTACTGAATTTCGGCAATTATTGGCGGTAGCCTTGACACATCTAGAAAATCTGCGGAACAGCGTGCGCATATTAAGTGTTTGTTAAAAAGTACAAAACTCTCAGAAGCAATCATTAAGTAATGTGTTAGGTAGAACCGCTCTGAAACTGTGATTGTACAGTTAGAAGTGACTCTGATTGTTAATTTGCGAGTATTAAAGGCACAGCGTCAGGTATTAAATTACCGCTTAATTAATAGTTTTGCGCGAGACAAAAATTATATTTGTGTGCAAAGGAAAGGAATAATATTCATAAAACAGTAAAAGAGTAAGTCATTAGTGCATTTTCTTACGACTATGTAGTCCAAGTTTTGAAGTGTGTAATATTCACCATAATTTTAAACATGTGAACTTGAATTTGTCTATGAAGTTTTTCAAGTTTGCATCATGGTGACATTGTGCCTTTAAATTTACGACGGTACAGTACGCACTCTAGTAAGATTACACCTTTTCTATATATACAGTGGAACCCCGCTATCTGGAACCCTCAAGAGAGGTAAAGAATAGTTGGAGATAGCGGCAGTTCCAGATAACGGGGTCAATTATACAGTAAAACAGTGAAGAAATATGTTGAAGGGAAATCAACTCTTGTTCGAGATAGCGAGGTTTTCGAGATAACCGAGTTCGAGATAACGAGCTTCTACTGTAGTCTTATATGAAGTAGTTAAATTTCTATTAAAGTGTAAACAACAGGCCCGTTTAGCCGAATAATTAATAACTTCTTATTAACCGAGAGCGCGGTCATTACGGAAAATTATCAGACCGAGGTCTTGACAGTACAGACCGAGCCCATAAGGCGAGGTCTGTACATAAAGACCGAGGTCTGATATTTTTCCGTAATGACCAAGCGGACGAGGTTAATAAGAGGTTTATTATATGGCATTTTGAAACAACACATCTTACATTTAATACCTTGCCACACGCTACTGTCATTGACATAGACTCATCGTTTTCAATGTTGTTGCTCTTGTTGTCATCGCTTTCGGAATCCTAACACTCACTGCCAGATTGCTCATCGTCCCACTCATACATAATTAATTTAGTCCTCAGGTTATTGAATTCACTAATTTTTTGCGGTAAGATCATTGTTTAGTTGCAAACAACATGTCTGCCAAAATCCGTAATCGACCGGTCGATTACGGAAAATTATCGGCCGGCACGTGACGCGTCTCAGCCAATGAGAACACACGATTTCAACGGAAGTAACTTGTGCCATATAATAAACGATGTTAACGATCTTAATACTTTCAGCAGACAAAACCTATAGTGCTGAATTCGGCAGATTCAAGCGATGGTTCTGATATAGAATTCATGTAAATCGTACTAACAGAAAATATTTGAAGTACTAAACGAGCAGGCGCGTGTTTTACCAGATATAAAGACACGAGGCGAAGCCGAGTGTTTTTATATCTGATAAAACACGAACTGCGAGTTTATTGAACGGCTTCAAAAAACGAACCACTTGGTAAGTTCATTAGACAAGGTTATTTTTAGGGTGAGGCGGTTAATCGATAAACCGAAAAAACTCAATGTTTTTTGAAAACCGATTTAACCGATGTTGCTTTTGGAGGAAAACCGAAAAACCGAAAAAATCGAAAGAAAAATCGGTATTTCAATAAAATCGAACCATACTTACACGGGTTTTTGTTGCGTTTACACACGGAATTGATGGGAAAACGACTGAAGAGATTTGCGTCTTCGAAATACCGTACGTTTATTGCCAGCGTATGATCTCCGATATAAGAACGGAAATTACGGAAAGGCTTCGATTCAGATTCGCACGAGCTTGAACGCATAAGCGGATCAAACGAAGATGAATTTTGATTGGCTCAAATGAAGGCGGACCTCTGCGACGACAGGTCTAAAGTAAAATTGGTGTATGACTCATAAACAGTCGGAGCGTAACATGAATAATTAACCAATTTCAGTCGCTTTCAATGTTATATCGCATATATTTTCTGACTCGTGCTCTTTCAGCTTTGCCTTTTTAAGTAACCGTTCGTTGAAACTTGGAATACTTTGTTACGCTGTCCGAAACTGTTGGTTACTGGTAACATTTCTCTGCCAAAATGAGCCAAACTGCTGTTTGGCATTTCTTCAAGAAAGCCGAAAAACCAGACGATTCTCCTGAATGTAAAATTTGCACGCGGTCCGTAAAAAACAAGGGAGGCAATACATCGAATTTGATGCAGCATCTTAGAAGAATCCATCCTACCCAATATGCCACGATGACGCCGCCGGGACGAAAGGCAGCAGTGAGTCGGCCGACGAACGCTAGCAACGCGGCTTCATCATATCCGAAAAGCAGCCTACAGTAAAGAGCCTCTTCGCCAGCAACGCGCCATTGACACCTAGAAATAAGCGTTCAAACTTACTACGCCAAGCCGAGAAAATCAAAGCTACAGTTTATGTAAATCAGGAGGTATCTTTATCGGATATAAAGACACGATACGGTCATGATTTTCTTTTGTGTTTTCCTTTTGAAACAATATAGACGACTCAAATGTAGACGACTAGACATATCTAAACATATTTTTTTGCATTATTCGGTGCTTATTATATACTTGCGTTTTGTAGTTAGTTGTTGGACCAAACAGCAAGGCGTTACTAGGTAAACAGTACGTATATGTTCTTTGATATACTGATTGTATCTGTAGTCCTCAAGTCAAATAGGTATTGATGTCAACACGGCATTTTTTCGCGTCTGTAATAAATTCGTCTATTCTGTCTTCATGGACAAACCTTGTCAGCAACATTACTGATCAACTACTGATGAATTACCAATACCGTCGGAAAACACCTCAACCCAACTCGATCAAAGGCAAAGCTGTCCGAAAAAGCGAAAATTCCAGCACGCAAACATGCCCTACAATTTCGCAAGGCCTGACGCGATGATGCAATAATGCAATTGGAACCCAAAAAAGCCAAAACCGTCCTAGACTCGGCCTACCATACGCAGCCCGAGTAATAACCCTCACTGTCATGCATTTATTTATAATAAACTACCATATTTCAAAGTACCTGGTCGTAAAGTGCTCAATGATGTGAAATATTTCCTTCTGGTTTTTCAGTGCTCTCGACTGGAGGCTTAAAAAAGAAAAAAATATGACTGGTTAAAAAAGACGAGTGGGAAAAGCTCACTCTGTCCGTTCTGAGCGTCAACCCTTGCAATAGATATAATATATAACAATAGTGTATTGACCACTTTCAATATATAATTGTATTGTGTGGCATGGTGTTGTATGGTGTGTTATGGTATATGGTATGGGATATGGTATAGTGTGGTATGGCGCCGTGTGGTATTGTATGGTGTGAAATGGTGTGGTATATGGTGGTGTGTGGTATGATGTGATGTGGTAAGGTGTGGTATTGTGTGGTGTGGTGTCATTGGGTATGGAGTAGTACTGTACTATTACACTGTACTGCACTTGCATTGCAATCCAATGTAATGTAAGGTGAAGTAGTGTAATGTGCTGTAATGGCAATGATGACAACGACAATGATGATGATAAGGAAGAGGACGAGAAGGAAGAGAAGAAGAGGAGAAAGATAAAAAGAGGAGGGAGACGGAGAGAAAGAGGAAGAAGATAAAGAAAGAACGGAAAAGAAAGAACGGAAAAGAAAGAGAAGAAATAAGATGACAGTGAATACATTACCACTCAACATCATAACCCACAAGTCTCATACCTCTTCAGTAATGATCAAGTCAATGTCGACATTTGCATGAATAAAATCAAAGTCAGTACTTCGTCTAACCATTCCCCTGATGCCCATCAAGCAGTGCTCCTTCGTGTGTTGAAGGATAGCGTTCGGTTCAAAAAACTAATGACGTTCCCGGGATTTTTCTTGTTTGTCTTGATCCAACAGATATCTTCGCAGCGACGGAAGCCCCACTTGCAGAGACACTGTGTGAATAAGGATTGTAACAGACATTTAGTAGACGTTCATCGTTCAAAATTTTGAAATATTCGTACGAAGAGCAGTGACTTCCTCCCATACAAAATTTGAAATATTTGTATGAAAAGCAGCGAATGCCGTAGCTACAAAATATTTGTACGAAAAGCAGTAGCTGCCGTCCGTACAAAATTTTGAAATATTTGTACGAAGAGCAATTACTGCCGAGCGTACAAAATTTTGAAATATTTGTACGAAGAGCAGTAACTACCATCCATACAAAATTTTGAAATATTTGTACAAAGAGCAGTGACTGCTGAGCGTACAAAATTTTGAAATATTTGTACTATGAGCAGTGACTGCCGTCCGTACAAAATTTTGATATATTTGTATGAAAAGCAGTGACTGCCGTCCGTACAAAATTTTGAAATATTTGTACGATGAGCAGTGACTGCCGTCCGTACAACATTTTTATATATTTGTATGAAAAGCAGTGACTGACGTCCATACAAAATTTTGAAATATTTCTATGAAAAGCAGTGACTGTCGTCCGTACAAAATTTTGATATATTTGTACAGAGAGCAGAGGCTCCCAAGTGTACAAAACTTTCACATTTTTGAATGGAGAACAGTAACTGCCATCCATACACATTTTTCAAATTCTTGTACGCTCGGACGTGGCGTACAACATTTTCAGATTTTTGTACGAGTCTATGTATATCAAATTGTCACTTTATAGAAAAATGTTATTTCTTAATCTACCTTTCTTCCTTCATCGAGACCTTCATGTGAGCCACACCACAAGAAAACAAAAGAACGCTGGGCGCTATCTCATCAATTTCAAGTTTCATAATCTGGAACAAAAAAGAGAAAGATAGAAAGGTGAGTATAGGGAAAGTACTTAGGGAGAGTTTGAAGGAAAAAAGAAAGAATGTAGAATGACGTAGAGGAAGGAAGGAAATAAGGAAGGAAAGAAAGAAGGAAGGAAAGAAAGAAAAAAGAGAGAATGTAGAATGACATAGAAGGAAAAAAGGGAATAAGGAAAGGAAGTGAAAAAAAAAGAAAGAAGGAAGAAGGAAAATAGGGACGAAGGAAGAAAAGAAAGAAGAAAGGAAAGAGAGAAAGAAGGCAAAAAGGAAGATGTAAACAAAGGGACAAAGAAAGAAAATATAAGCAAAGTAGAAAGGAAGGAATGAGAAATGGAAGAAAAGAAGGAGGAAAAAAAAGGAAGGAAAGAGGAGGCATGAATGCAGGAACAATAATACATGGAAACAGAAAAAAACAAAAACAAGAAAGAAAACAGAAAAGGAAAGGGAGAGGCAAGAAAGAGGAAAAAACTGATAGACAGGAGAAAGTAAGGATGGGTAACACGAGCGATGGATGGGAGGAAGGAAAGATGGATGATATTCGAAGGTTGCAAGTCAGGTTCTCTGATGAAAATATTGTTGGCAATATTTTTGGATAAATTCCTAAAGATAGTAGTTAGTAATCGTGCAAAGTTTTAGGTTAATTACTGTATGTATGGAGTTTTTATTTTGAAACACCGCCATTTAAAGTGGCCGAACTTGAGAAGAATGAGTCGAGGAAGCTTATGATGTCATTAAGACTCAATAACAACAATGACCCTTTTTACTAACGAGTTCATCGTGAAAAATAGAATAAGATGAACTTATGTGAAAATAGAGAAAAAGGAGAGTGTAAATAAGACCTTTCTTATAAATAATCGGTAAGAAGCTGTCGAAATTAGTAAACAGGCTTGTAAATGTTGGTTTTCAGTAAACCGAAGTAATGAAAGAACCATTGGAGCATTGCAAATTAATATCAAGAAATGGAAGTGACTATGAACTCGAGAAATGGATATCTGGCTAAATTTTTAGATCATTGTTTTTGAATTTTTTTGGATAAAATATTTAATCCTCCGGTTAAAATCCTCACAGCTCCTACATGTAAACTCTTAGTTGCTTTATTGCTTTTTGATGGTCATTAGAAAGTCATTTCTCTGATAAATAAGCACTTTTATACTTTAAAAATTGATTACAGCCTTCAAAACACAAAATGCCACCCTGTTAACCTCTGAGAAGACAGCAAATTTTTGCTGAGCCCAAACTAGTTTTTTTTCTTTGAAAAACAAAACTCAAACTCTGTTGTAAAACACAATTACAGCATTACAGCAACATTAAATGTGACTACGACAAATACTTTCCAAGATGTTTAAACTCGTTTCAGTTCAAACATTAGTGTCCTACTAATTGGTTGCTAAATTAAGAATAGAAACTTGTGCTTTTTTAACAGGCTTTCATTTTGGTAAAAATGTTAAGAAAGAGGTGCTGACCGAGACCTAATTTTGATTTTTTTTGAAGGCTGAAATAGATGTAAAAATTAAGTAGACTGTTATGCAGGTAGTGTTTTAGATAGAGCAAAGTGAAAAGATGGTAAACTCCTGAGAATAGTTTCAATAATGAAATACTGACGTTTCAAGCAGAGTCCTTCATCAGAGTAAAAAATAGAGTGCTGTTAAGGCAGTGTTTTAGATAAAGCAAAGTGAAGAGATGGCGAACTGCTGAGAATAGTTTTAATAACAAAATAATGACATTTTGGGCAGAGCCCTTCATCAGAGTAAAAACTAGAGTGCTGTGTAGGCAGTGTTTTAGATAGAGCAATTAGTGAAAAGATGATAAACTGCCAATATTTAATTTTAATAACAAAATACTGGTGTTTTGATATTAAGTTGTGTCAAAAATTTTAAATTCCAAACTTCATTTATACCATGAATATTATTTTCCAGCATACAACATAATACTACAGTATTAAATAAATAAATTCTCACATAATTGCAATTAGTCTCGTGTGATCTGTATAGATTCCTCATATCCAATATGGTGCCCAGTTATATTTCTAAAATACAAAAACGAAAATTCATTTTAATAACTTGAAAAGTTAGATCAGCAAACCACTGCAAACGGCACACTATTTTCACAAAATGCTTGCACAAAATGGCAGCCAAAATTGGACTCCTACCATGCATTTTACAAACTTCCTACTCTGGGCGATACTCATTAGCAATATAACATGACCATTCTGATAGGAGTGGAGGATGGCATGGTGAATTGATGGTAGAAGGGTGTACCTTAATTATTGCCTCATATTACTGACAATATTATTATTGCAATTAATTTAACAACAGTTATGCAGGCAACCCCCCCCCCCCCCCCCCCCCCCCCTCACACTCCTAATGTTTTTGGAGTGTTTTCTAGATTTGTCCAAATCCGATAAAAGATTTCCGGGACAGGCAGAGTGACAGATGGCCATTCTGAAAATCAATATTTAAACAGTTGTAACTGTAACAACACACTTCAATTAAAGCAGGAAATGCCATTTCAGAGACTCAAAATTCAAAATATTTTTTCCAGGGGGGGTACACACCTGGACCATCCAAAACATGTGTCATTTACAACGTATTACCCCATTCTGCCACCACCCAACAAAAAAAATCCTACGGTATTCTCAAAAGTAGAGAGGTGTCCTCACCCAGGGTAAGTGTGATTTGGTGTGATCATTAATTATGGTGGGAAATTGTGTAAAGTGTCAGTGTGGTAAATTAGAGAAAATGTTAATTACCTTGATATGTTGAACATAATTTGATTGATCCAGATGACATCACACATATCAAGTCACAGAGTCGAATGTTAATTAGTAAGGGTTGTAAACAAAAGCTCAAAGGTGACAGTGTGTTGAGAATTTCTTTAATATCTTCATTGTTTAGTCAGTAAGAAGCCTTCTGAAAGCTCTACACAGAGACTGAGACCTTCAGAAAGAAGAAAGAAACATTAAATAACTCGACAACTGACGTTAAATGACTTTTCTTCTTGCAAGATGCACACGTGCTCTCCAAGCATGCCTTCACAACTCGTTTTTAATTCGATATTTAAGAAGTAATTTAGCCTCTTACCTCAGGTTATTCTGCGTCTAGATACACTTGATATATCTTTATTCAAATACTTTCTAAAAATATTTCATTTTAGTCGTGTTTCGAACGAGTAAAATCAAGCTAAACTATACACTAAACGATTCAACCAACTCAATAACTGCAACATTCTATTCATTCCAATTTATAGCCATTTAATTCATCTGCACAGCGGTATTCTCAAGGAATTGGTGTAATCACTAATGAATTACGAAAATTAATTGTACAGGTCGCCCAAGAATACCGTATGACAATCTCAGTGAATAAGGAGTTAGCTACTCTCATAAAAAGGCGGAGGTTAATTAACCCAAAATCATAAAAAAATATTTTTTTCTTCGTTATCATGCCGCTTTAACTATTAGGTTAAACGTGAGTTTATGTTGTTTGTGTTGATTCGAAATTTTTTTCGTGTGAAATACGAGTTTTAAAATACTAGACATTTATTGTTGTTTTGGTTACCCTGGAAACGCAAGCCAGCATTTCTTTTTTTATGGTTGTTTTCTGGACAAAAAATGGCCCAGTTGGCCAGTTTCCTGAGGAGTGGTTCCGTGACTTGTTAGACAGCTTACACGAAGTTCCAGTTAACCAACCGCAGGTCAGTTCATTCAGTTTGGTAAAAAATATTCGTGCATGAAACAAAGCTAGTTGGTCAGCCCGTCCCTCCCTCCCTCCCTAATTTAGTAAAGGTTTTGTAAAGCCTTTAACTGTCCTTTTAGCAGGAAGTTCACCGATTCACCAAAATTGGTAACTAATACACTTAGTATATTGGTATGCCTTTAATACTGACCTTGTAAAATGTAAATTATTCAGTCCATATTTAGCTTGCTTTCAAGAGGAGTTTCTTGTTATTTTGATTCAAATGTTTTCTCCTGTCTTTTAGGCAATAATATGCTCCATAGCGGTTTGCATAAAGCCAAAATAAAGATGGACAATATCGTCAAATTTGTTTTTTCCAAGTTTGTCGTCAAGTTTCAGTGAGTCTCAAGATTTTAGCAATCTTTTCGATACCCTACAACATAAACCCTAACCCTAATCAGAAATCTGGTTTACCCAGGTCCCTCTAGCTTTTTGGAAAAACATATTTGATGACATATTTTTTAAAAGGCGCCGAAGGACTGGACGCGTCCTTTGAGTCATGCCTTTTAGCCTAAACCCTAGAATACTGGCAAAGCATTCTGGTATAGTTGTAGTCACCCAACGCCATCTCACGTCATCGTGCAAATGGTCTATTTCACGCCTTAATAAGGCATTTGCACGATGACGTAAAATAGCTTTGGCTGACGGCAACAACCAGAATGCTTTGCTAGCGTCCACGTGCTGATAAATGAAGCACACTGGCAAAGCATTCTGGTAGTTGTAGCTGTCACCCAACGCTATTTTACGTCATCGTGCAAATGGCTTATTGTAAGGCGTGAAATTGGACTCTATGATCCCGCCCCAGGCCTGGGTAAAGCCTGGTTTCCATATAGCCGTAAGAGCCGGCGGCATGGCTGCGGCAAGGGGCGATGGTCCAATCATAGACAGTGATGAATTAGCCAGCAATAAAAAGCTGTATGCGATTAGACCATTGCCCCTTGCCGCAGCCATGCCGCCGACTCTTACGGCTATATGGAAACCAGGCTTTATAATGTGCTACGGACAGAAGGAAGAGCTTTTCAAAAGATGGAAATTGTGGAGTAAATAACATACAGACAACAAAATGGAATTTATGTTTTATTATGTCATAACGTAACTATACAAATAAAGCAACCTTATTGGCTGATTATAGAACGACAATTGTTCTGATTGTAATTACTTTGTGCCATGCATCATCTATCATGCATTATCTATATTTTTAGATGTTTAGATTTAGGTTTTTATTTATTCACAGTACTTGTTTATGATAGGCGGCGGAAGATAGGTTTGGTAGGGGGGGCTGAACTTCGAGCGCCGAAGGCTCGAGAAACCTCTAGGTCCGGGGCCATGACCTCCGGAAAATTTTGAAATCTAGAGTCTCCTGAAATGGCATTTCCTGCGTTTTGGGGGAAGCTTTTACAGTATCCTAAACGTTATAAAACGTTTACCGCCCTTATTTTTTTCGGCCTTTCTTAATTCTTGGCTAAGACGAAAACGGCAATTCATTGTTCAAACTTTGAGAAACATTTCGATATGGCTCATTCATAATACTTCTGGTCAGCAGTCATCAAATGCTAATACGTGGAGTACTTCATGAAATGAGTTTTGAGCTATCACACGATCGAGATTTTTCTTAAGATTGTCACCCTGCAGTGATATGGAATTTTCAAAATGCTGTATACCGAAGATATTTACATATTCAACATATAATCACTCTTACCTTCGGCGCAAAGGCAGGGGGGCTCAGCGCCCCTTTTTTTCCACTTTTACAAAGTTGGGGGGGGGGGGGGGGCTTTGCCCCCAGCCCCCCCGGTTCCGCCGCCTATGTGTTTATCCACTTAGAGTTTTATTTACCTCAAACTCTAATTATTTACATAGGTAAAACTTATTTATTATACTTATGCATTTTACATATTAGTTTATAGTTGGTGTGATGTCAAACGACTTTACCGACTGAATAAATGTAGATGTAGATTTAGATCCATCTATACTACCATTACCACCACCACGACTAAAATTACGACCGAAAAAGATGGCGGCGGTACATTAAACCACAATGCTTTGCGACCTCAAATCAGCTCAAATAACAACTAAACATTGTTTATCACGCTAAGATGGATTAAGTAAGCAAGAACTTCATTCCTACCAAAGTTGATCGTTTTAAAACCATATCTTAAATAATTCTGCAAGAAACAATACTGCATACAAAGGATTGTGGTTAAATGTACAAGTCGCCATCTTTTTCCGTACGATCAATTACAACTAGCACAACCACGACTACAATTACAACTACCACCAACACTACCCTTACCATCACCACCACTTCCACTACCACCTCCACCACCACCTCTACTCCTCTACTACCACCACCACCTCCACCTTTACCACCAACACCACTTCCACCACCATCTCTACTACCACTACCACCTCTACTACCACCACCACTTCCACCACCTCTACAACCATAAACCACTTCCACCACCTCTACTACCACCTTTACTACCACCTCCACCACCACCTTTACTACCACCTTTACTACCACCTCCACCACCACCTTTACTATCACCTTTACTACCACCGCCACCACCTTTACTACCACCGCCACCTTCACCTTTACTACCACCACCACTTCCACAACCACCTCCACCTCTACCACCACCACCACTTCCACCACCACTTCTACTACCACCTCCACTACCACCACCTCTTCTACTATCACCTTCACTACCACCACCACCTCCACTACCACCTCCGCCACCGCTACAACCACCACATCCACTACCAACTCCACTACCACGGAAGGAGGGTGGTACTACCACCACACCATTTCCACCACCACCTCCACCGCCACAACTAATCACCACCACCACGGCACCTCCACAATTACGATCATCTCCATCACCACTACCACCTCCACCACTTCCTCCACGGCTTCCATCACCTCCACCAAGAACACTAACACTAACACACCTCCCCCCACTACAACCACCACTACCTCAAGTGTCTCCAGTCTAAAAGACGTAGTGCGTCCGCATTATGTTGCAGATAGCTTAACTTCCACATCAAATTAAGCTTATAAATTATGTGCGACAATTATATGCCAACAATTTTCGATTTTAATGAATCAACGATTTTTTCACCATCGTTTAGAGGGATGTCGTGATCGCCTTTCACAACCTTTAACTCAAACTGGTTTTTGTTATTTTTTAATTCGATTCTTTCCTGCGAGTAGTAACTACAAGGCGCTAAAAACAGTGTTGGGGGTTTTCAGTATTTGATTCTAGTGAAAAGTCATACAACATTTTGTAAATTGATAGGAAAAAGCCTGAAGTAAACGCACGGGAATGGCCGTCGACGTAAAAGCTTTCGAAAGAATCGAATTCCACGACAAAGTTTTGTAGGTGATATACAGTATATTTATCTATCATTTTAAAAAAATTTTAAAGAACTCAAAATGTACAATCTCCTTTAATTTGTAACTCTATAAAATCTCCCTTGTGGAGAGGTACATTTTCAAGAAACAATCGGCACTCGGCACTCGGAAATTTTCCCAATTTTACCTGGTCAAAAACTTTACATTGTAATTTCACTATTTACTTGTATTTCTTAAAGTGGTTCCCTGATGAAAATATTGTTGGCAATGTTTTTTACATAATCCTAAAGATGTTATGGTAGTTGGTAATCGTGCAAAGTTTCATTTCAAAATTCGTTGAAGAAAAGGTGATATCTTACGTGTGAAGTTTGTATTTTGGAGCGCCGCCATTAAAGCGGCCGAGCTTGAGAAGAATGAGTCGAGGAAGCTTATGGTATCATAAACTCAATAACAACAATGACCCTTTTCTTGACAACAACAATGATCGTTTGTTTTTATTGAGTTTAGGATGTCATAACTTCTCCTCAACTCATTCTTCGCAAACCCGGCCAATTTAATGCCGGCGCTCCAAAAGACAAACTTCGCACGTGAAATTCAACGTTTTTGAGAATTTCGAAATAAACTTTGCACAATTACCAAGTATTATAATATCTTTAGTATTATGCAGAAACATCACCAACAATATTTTTTATCCGAGAAGCACTTTAACATTTTTGGTACAAAAATTTGGAAATTTTTAACATGGTCAAAAAAAGTTTGTTCGTTTCGCCTCTGAAGGTATACGGTAACCAATTATGATGACATACAAGGCGCCGTATACTCTTAATAAATCAATCCTATCAGCAACCTCGTACCCAGGGCCATTTGTAGGGAACTGGGCCAAGATGGCGTATAAAACAAAATGGCGGGAACAAATGGCCGTGGTGGAGGCTAGCTCAAAATGCGCAGTATATTGCGTATTTTATGAACTAGAACTCAGTTCTTTACTGAGTAATTATACCTAATTCTAATTATTGCATGGTTTAAAATATAATTTCCCGTGCCGTGTGCAGGAACAACCGACAAGGTCAAAATACAATTTAAACAAAATACAAAATCAAAAACCGTCTGATTTACGCCAAAAGCTCTTGACCAATCAGAGGCTGAGATAGCCTGGCCTCCACCAGGGCCATTTGTTCCCACCATCTTGGCCCAGTTCCTACAAATGGCCCTGGGTACGAGGTTTCAGCTAATCTTAAAGTTGACAAGTGTTGCTAAAAATTAAGATTATTACAGTTTTTACTTATTCGTGGACAATGAAAGCAAGAAGAAAAGGCCATGAGGATGAGGTTGATAAATTAGTTCATCATTATTTTTTATGGATTTTTCTACACATCAGGAAAGATTCGGTTGATTTCAATAGCCGTGTCCGTTGTCTTCAAATCCCTCACTATTTTCTTGATTCCTGCCACTGTTGTACGACCCACCACCACCACCACACACGAATAATACGCACCGTCTCCTGATGCCCCTCCAGAATACCCTCCACCACCTCCTGGCCCTCCTGCCAATCCTTCAGCACCACCTCCTCCTCCAAACCCACCTACTGCATTAAAGTACCTAGCACGTCCTCCTGCTCCACCTTGTAAGAAACTTTCACCTCCTTCTCCACCATTGCCATACTTTCCACCAAAATTTCTACCACTTCGTCCACTGCTGTAAAATCCTCCTCCTCCACCGCCTGTAGGAAGAGAAAATGAGATTCATATGGATAAAAAGACAAAATATTCTCTATACTTTATATCAATAAAGAAAAGAGAATATTTTGAATGCTATGAATATTTTGTTTGCATATCAATAAATCTTTGAAAAAATAAAAGAAATGTTATCGTCTCATACATTGCACTAGGTTAGATTTAGAAACATTGAAAAATATCCATAAAATAATAATAATAATAATAATTATAATAATAATAATAAATATAATAATAATAATAATAATAATAATAATAATAATAACAATAATAATAATTATAATAATAATAATAAATATAATAATAATAAATAATAATAATAATAATAATTAATAATAATAATAACAACAATAATAAATATAATGATAATAATAACAACAATAAAAAATATAATAATAATAATAATAATAATAAATATGATAAATATAATAATAATGATGATAATGATATGATAATAAGCATTAAAAACATCCATAATAATAAAAATAATGATAATGACGAGGATGATGATAAGCTATAAATTATCGACAAATCGACAAGGTTTTTGTGTGTAAATAAAGTGCCGAGTACGTAACATTTTGGCGACCCCGCCAGGATTCGAAGATGACACTCGGTCTACAAGACGTGCCGTGGAACCAGACGAAAGCCGAGCTGAGAACCATCAAAGTGTCAGCGTTTTAGAGGAATGGATCAAACAACAGATCGAAACATTAATGAGCAAAGCACTCTGTACGGTCAACAGACGGACAGATTCAACGAGACAATACCCAAAACGCAGCCCGGATTGGCCAAATGGAGCAGAGGCAAGAGCAGACAAAGTGTATAGTGCAGGAGTTAAGTCAAGCCATGGTTTTGGTAGTCGCAAGAGTCGAGTCGATCAAAAATCGGGCCAAACTGTGGGCATAGTTAGTGGAGGGGGATGGTCTGGAAGCTCCATTGTCTTTCAAGATTATGCAATGGTCATGTTATTGTGTTCATGTTGGATGGACACGTGACGACGAAGGACTACACAACGAACAAAGGACTTACAACACGTGACGACGAAGGACTACACAACGAACAAAGGACTTACAACACGTGATGACGAAGGACTACACTAATTAAACCCGAACGTTGCTATTGGATGACTGCTTCATTATGCAGAAAATACAATACTTTCAGTTGCCGTGAAATTAGACAAATTGAACAAAACCATAGAACAATGATTTTTTCCGAGTTTTCAAACCATCTCCCTCCACTAACTATGCTGTGTGATTCAGTAAACGATAGGACCGAAATCGTTCAAGCTGAACTAATTACTCGAATGCACGAAAGGCTAAAAGAAGAGCTAATTGTGTCTTTGATGAAAAGGCAAGACGAAACGTTCGTAATTTAGAAGAACAGACGACAGAAATTAATCGCTTGGCTAAGGAAACGTTGAATTTAAAAGCCTCTTTAACGTCGTTAACAGAAGGAAACAAGACTCGAAGAACGCTGCCCAAGCCTCGAGTTTCAACTCCTATGGGAATGACAGGGAGTGGTTGGGGTATTGGTAAATTACCTCAAAGCCAAAGTACGCAATTGAGAGATACTGCGGTAAGTGGAAATAGTCTTATTCGAAAGCCAAACATGTACGACGGGCAAACCTCTTGGGAGCCCTACTACGCTCAATTTTGCATTATTGCCAAAATGAATGGATGCGACGACCAAAAAATAGCAGCTTTCTTAGCGACCAGTCTTAAGGGGCCATTGCTGCAAGTGTTAGAAAATCTCTCAACCTAGAGAAGACAAGACTATGAAGCGTTAGTGACTGCCTTGGCAAAATGATTTGGTACGTCGCACCGAACAGAGATTTCCCGAGTAAAGTTTATGAGCCAGGTTACAAAGCGTGACGAAGAGTTACCAGCAATAGCAGAATACATGGAAATACTGGATCGTTTGGCTTACCCTGAAGCCCCAAGTGGGATTAACGATGCACTCGCCCGCGATCAATTTGTTGACTTGTTGCCCGATGACGCTATGCGACTACGACTCCGACAAGAAAGACCTTACAGCTTACATCTTACAGCTTACAAAAGGCATTAGAGTTAGCGCTGGAGCTCCAGTCATTTCAGTTAGCTAATGGACAACAAAGAATTCGAGTTTCTTGGGAAGCACAGCTAGCTGTAAACGAAGAGACTTCTCGAAATCCTGTAGAGAAGACGGAGGAGATAGCCAAGAAAGTGGCGAATGCCAGTGACCAAACTACGCAATCAATGAAAAGGCTTGAGGCAATGATGCGAAATTGCCTTAAAAATTTAAAATCGCCTACGAGGGATTCCAGACGTGACGGCTGTTGTAGATGTGCTGTTGACCATTTCCGCAGAGAGTGCCCACAAGGAAGCCCTCCTAGACAGAAAGGACTCGTCCTCGGGAAAGCAACCAGCTTCGGAAAGTCGCGGTCAACGGGGAGGTACGACACCGCCGTCGGAAAACGACGAGTAGCTAGTCTTGAGGATGGGGGTGGGGGCGGAGATCAGCTGTAAAGGGAACAAGTAATGCCCAGGAATTTGTTGTAAAAACTGCTTCACAGCCATTCCACAGAAATGACACATTGTTGAAAACAAATTAAATCAACATAATAACACCAACAATACCATTATTGGGTGCTACAATACCTTGCCCTTCTGGAATGTGGAAGAAAATTACCACAATTACCCACGGGCATTGTGGGAACAGAAATAAGAACATAGATTATTCATCGATTAGTACAAATATTGTCACTTTTTAAGAAAAGTGTCCTATTTCTTGTATCAAAACTAATTTTATGTATTCAACTTGCCATTGCTATTTAGTAACTTATTTCAAATTCTAAATTTCAAAATGAGTTATCGGCTTTGTGTTAGCCCAGTATTCTCATTTCCTGTCAATTTGAACAACTTTTTTAATGAAACTTAGTTAATGAAACCAATCCCCCAAATTAAAATCTAGGAAAATATTTTTAGTAGTTTCAGAGAAATCTCACCGTCAAGTTCGTCACGCGAGTCACGTCACGTGAGTCACAAGAATGTAATTCAAAGCCGTTGAGACATTCATATCAGTCAAATGGAGTGGATCAAGGAACAAATCAACACAATGTTAAATAGATGTGGTTAATTCAAATTCTATTCTTAAAATATTGATTTGACAGCTTTAACACTATTAAAAGCCATTTTATACAAATTCTCATATAGTGATCTGGAGGTACCTGTGGCATTTCTAAAAATATGCTTCCAGTTCTCCATCTCGTTCTAAATTATCATTGCAAATGGCATTAATGGCTCCAACAAACAATGAGAAAACAAAAGCATTGACCTTTTGTTATTTAAACCGGCTTTTTTTTATGTTATTCGCCACTCGTCACGCGAGTCACATTTTTATGTCACGCGAGTCACATTAAACTTGCAACATTATTTCGTTGACTACAAATGTTTTTCCTCAAACTTCACTGGAGTGTCATTGTATCTTGTCTAAGTATATGTCTTACAAAAGTAAAAATTAAATATAATTAATATGTTGCCAGGAAAATAAATAAGAATGCCAATGATTGAAACTTTCTCATTTCTGGCGTCACGCGAGTCACATGGCCATAAGTCATTAAATCAAAGGCTTAAAATATAAATTTTTAGGAATTAAATATATTACTTAAATTATCTCCCCAGGGTTTCCTTATCTAAAGCAAGCTTGCTTTGTGTTAAATTAAAAGTGGCAGAAAAAAACTTTTTTAACCTTAAAATTTTGTGACTTTCTCACGCTAGTCACAATGCATGGAATGGCTGTTCAGTTAGAGAAACATTGATAATGGAGGTTAACGTGGAGGGGAAGTTTGTCTCAGTGTGTAGTCGATACAGGGTCAAACATTACAATTGTTCGACCGCATGTCGCTAAGGTGATGGCGTCGCCTAAAATTTCCCAAGTTGAACTGTTTTGCGTACAGTCACAGGAGAAACAGCTCCAGTCATTGGACGAGGGAAACTGAAGATAGCAGTAGGAGGTCACGAGATGGAACATGATGTCTGGATAGCGGACATAGTAGAAGAGGAATAATTTAACTAGATTACCTTATGGCAACCGGCTGTCAAGTGGATTTGACAAGAAAAATTTTGAGGATTGGAAATGAAGAAGTTCCTTTACGCAGCCAAGCGAAGTCTGGCTAAGCAACGTGTTCTCGGGTTATTGTCCAAAAGACAGTGGCTGTTCCCGCAATGAGTGAAGCCATTATTTCAGGAAAGTTGGAAAAGCAAGGTATCGATATGGGCGAAGCTTGGGCGATGGTAGAACCGCCGTGCTGCGAAAATAGCAAATTGCTTGCTGGCGGAACGCTGGTCGATCTGTCTTCAGAAAAATTACCTATAAGAGTCATGAATTTAACCAATGGCCATCTATCGCTAAAGAAAGGAACTGTGGTGGCAACCTGCGAGCCTGTGGCTTTCATAAAAACGGCCCTAGAAGAGTCTTTAGAGAAGAATGACAGCTCGGACACGCACCCGACCGAACCAGAGCTTCCTAAGTATTTGCTGGACTTATTTACTCATAGTAAATGTTCGATTAGCAAGGAAAACGAAACTCGGTTGAGTAACTTGTTGTTGAAATTTCAAGACGTATTTTCAAAAGGGCCAGATGATTTGCAAAACGGAAGTGGCTACGCATGGGATAGATATCGGAAGTGCGTCGTCGATACGACAGCGCCCTATAGAAGACTACCGCTGAAGCAACGAGAGGAAGCTACCAAATTAATGTAAGAAATGCACGAGCAAGGGGTGATCATGATTGAACCATCCAAGAGTCCATGGGCCTCGCCAATTGTGCTTGTGAAAAAGAAGGATGGAACTCAGCGATTTTGTGTCGACTATCGTAAGTTGACATGGCTAGAAATCCAGGACACTCAGCGGCAGTGGCCTGTGGGCTCATATTTAGATGGTAATATTAATTTGAAAATTCTGAAGGCTAAATATCGATCATTTCGGCTATAAACAGAAGTCTATAGCAATAAATTAAAGTAGAGTTATTCGCTAAAATGTCTTATTGATCCATTTCTTACCCAAATATCAAATTACAAAAGGTTTAATCGTCTAGACAGGCCTGTACACTCATACTCACAAAAATTGCCGCATAAATTTCGGTTATTATTTCCGAATCCACAGTCATATTTCATAATAATAACAGCGGTTAAGACTCTGGCAACCTAGCAACATCTCCATAAGACATGGCGGACAAGAACCCGAAATTATCGAGGAATGCATTGCTTCTTCACGCCGAGTTCAGTATTTATCTCGGCGCTTGATGGATTAAATTACAACAACTCGGCTGCAATAAATCGTACATTTTAAGGTCTTTGGGAACATATTAAACAACGAAAAAGTGGAACGAACAACTCCGCAAAACAAAGTAACGTTCATCCCGAGCAAATTCAGACGTTCGCATCGTGGACAAACAACACAGAAGCAGCCAAAATTGGAGCTCCAAAATAAGTGATATAGCAGATTAATAGACTTTAAACAGCGAATAAGAGGTATGTTTGTGAGGGGCTCGGGAACCTATTTAGGACGCTCCAAACTTAATAGAAATTGTAGTGCTGAACGATTGTTCAATTTGGTGAAGTTTTGGACGTTTGCATGTCGGAATTTACAATAGTAAATAACCGAAAATGATTGTTCTTTATATTTCCTTAAGAAATCTATTGAAGGACGCCATATTGAATTAATTAAAAAGGGATTCAGTGCGCATGCTTTGCCGCCATGTTGTCCTCGATTTCTGGCCATGACGAAGTGACGAAAAGAGATTCCTATCCTCTTCCGCGAGTGGATTCCACACTGGATGCTGTTAGTCGTTCAAACTGGTTTTCGACCTTGGACTTGAAGAGTGGGTACTGGCAAGTAAAGATGAATGAAAACGACAAGGAGAAAACTGCTTTTCCCGCTAAGGAAGTCTTATGGCAATTCACCAGGACACCCTTTGGGTTGTCAAATGCCCCCGCTACGTTTGAACGACTTATGGAACGCGTGTTGCATGGGCTACCATGGACAGTGTGCTTGGTATACCTCGACGACATAATTGTGCATGCTGGAACTTTAGAAGATGAATTTTCTTGTCTGCAAGCTGTTTTTGAGAGGCTGAGACTTGCTGGTTTGAAGCTAAATCCAAAAAAAGTGCAGCCTTTTTCAAAACCAAGTGAGGTATCTTGGACACATTGTGAGCGGGAGTGGTATTTCTGTGGATCCGAACAAAACAGATGCTGTTCGCAAGTGACCTGAACCAAAGAATAAGACTGAGGTTAAAAGTTTCCTTGGTTTGTGCACTTATTATCAGCGATTTGTTCCACACTTTGCAGAAACCACTAAAGCCTTGTATCTGCTGACGGAGAAAGACAATGAATTTGTTTGGACGTATGAGTGCCAGAGATCGTTCGAGAGATTGAACAAATTATTGACGTCTACGCCTATTTTGGTTTATCCAACCCTGGATGGGGAGTTCTGTGTGGACACCGACGCGTCCGATACTGCAATTGGTGCAGTCCTTTCCCAGATGCAAGATGGGGAGGAGAAGGTCATTGCATATTTCAGCCGAACATTAAGTCGGGCAGAAAGGAATTATTGTGTGACGAGGAGAGAACTTTTGGCGGTTGTGGCGTCCGTGGAACATTTCAATTATTATCTGTATGAACAGAAGTTTAGGATACAAACTGACCATTCTCCATTGCAGTGGCTGATGAACTTTCGCAACCCCGAGGGTCAAGTAGCTCGAAATTACAGACGAACGTTTGTAGTGGAACACCGGTCCGGAAGTCGTCACCAGAACGCCGATGCATTGTCGAGAACTTTGTGTAAAAAGTAGAAGAAAAGTACCAAGGCAACGTAGGTGATCTTAAAAACAACCGTGTTGTTCAAAGCCCCAGATGAATGTCTGGGCGATTTCCTCATAAATAACGAGAGCTGGCATGAAGAACAAGGAAAAGATGGAAGTCTTATCACCCTTATCAATGCTATGGAACATAATCAACCAAGACCTGAATATTCTGTCATCTCGCCACAAGATGGAGAGGCGAAAACATTGTGGGCTCAATGGAATAGTCTGCGCTGGAGAAATAGCGTGTTGTACCGGGTTTGGGAGGACCCCAGCCGGGCAACTGAGGTTTTACAACGAATAGTACCCAAATCACTATGGAAACGAGTCTTTGATTTTCTTCATGGCCCAAGAACGGGTGGTCATTTTGGCATAAACAAGACGGTTAATAAAATAAAGGAGAAATTCTACTGGCCACGGTGTCGAGAAGACGTAAAAAGATGGTGTGAAAATGTGACTTGTGCAGCGCAAGGAAAGGTCCTTCTGGAAGGATTGAAGTGCCCTTGGGTTCCTATGTTGTTGGATATTCCAATGGAAGGGAAAGCCATAGACGTCCTGGGTCCATTACCGATCTCTGAAGTATCTAAAATATCTATTGATTGCCATGGACTACTTTACCAAATGGCCTGAGACCTATCATCTTCTCAACCAAGAGGCTACAACCGTGGCAGAAGTACTGGTAACTAAATGAGTTTATTTCTCGTTTTGGAACACCAATGGAGTTACCCTTTGATCAGGGGAGAAATTTTGAATCCCACCTGTTTAGTGAAATGTGTAGGTTCCTGGGGATAAAGAAAACGAGGACGACACGTTTACACCCCCAATCGGACGGAATGGTCGAACGTTATAATCTAAGGTTTGAGCACCAGTTGGCAATCTTCGTAAACGAAAATCAGCGGGATTGGGATCAACACATTCCCTTACTGCTGATAGCATATTGCACTGCTTCCCACGAATATACAGGAGTGACCCCAGCAAAGGTGATGATGGGACGTCAGCTACGCCTCCCAATAGATCTCTTGATAGGTCCATCGTCAAATGAGCATGCAGATTCAAATTCGAAGTATCTCGAGAAGTTACAGGAAAGCATCAACGTTGCCCATGCGTTTGCTCGGAAACGACTGAAATTGACATCGGACAGAATGAAAACGAACTATAACGTCGATGCCACCGCCAAAAAGCTAAATATTGGGACTGCTGTATGGCTTTACAGACCACTGCGAAAGAAAGGATTGTCTCCTAAATTAGCCAAGCCTTGGAGTGGTCCGAATATAATCATGAAGAGAATAAATTACCTTGTTTACAGAATACGGCTTACTGACCGCAGCAAACCGATGGTTTTTTCATCGTAACAGACTAAGAGAATACGTGGGTGATAAGCCGCCCATATTGTCACAATTGGAAGTCACTCAAACATTGTCGAAGACACCTACAGCCCAAGCGCTCGGATCCCAGCTGAGGAGTACTAGGACAAGGAAAACGCCAGCCCGATTAAGACCGTGACGATGAACTCGGAAGCTGTTAACGAACAGTATTTAAATCTAGTTTGAATGAAGAAGTCAAATCGGGACGCTTGTGAGCTAAGAGGGGGAGAGTGTTATGTAAACACTAGAGTGATATGTAAATATATGTGTTATGTAAATATTATGTAAAATAGTAAGCTATAGATTGTCGGCGAATCGACAAGGTTTTTGTGTGTGTAAATAAAGTGCTGAGTACGCAACAATAATAATAATAATAATAATAACAATAATAATAATAATAATAATAATAATAATAATAATAATAATAATAATAATAATAATAAACTCCAAACTGGCTTGGTTTCGTAATTCCTTGAATATATGAAGCAATGGAAAAACTTATAACAAAGCGAAAGATTTACCTGAATAGCCATTGTCAGCGTCCAAAGCACCACTGCCATTCACTCCACCAGACCAACTTGAACAATCTGTCCGACTTTTATCACACTGATTTTTCTTCCCAGATCTCCCAACACTTGCGTCACAATTACTGAGACGAGTTTTAAGGTGTTCAATCCCACCTCCACCCCCAGCAATGATCACTGGTTTATTTGATGACGTCACAACAAATGTTCCTCCACCACCACCTGCAGAAATACTTCCAGTGTTTTCAACACCTTGTTGACCAACCAATATTTTAATCACTTCTCCTTTGTTCAAATCAAAATCTCCTTTCATATATGCACCACGACCTCTTGCAGCAGGTCCATCTATATCGTAACCACCTGACGCGCCAACCACTGTGATTTGATACGTTCCGGTGAAAGGAACCGTCCAATATTGTATGCCATTTACTACTGTCACCATATTCTCGTGATCTTGACCAGCATAGAAAGATCCGAGTAATGTTGGTCCAAGACGACCACTTGCTCCAAGGTTGGTAAACTTTGCCACAAAGGTTACTGAATAAAATACATAAATAAACTTAATTAAAGGAAAACAAAGAGTATAAATATGGGCCCTTTCTTCGCACTAGATCAGTTGGGTCGTGAACAGTAACTTTTTAAATTACGTTCAAAAAATTACCGTAAACTGCGGATTATAAGCTATAGGCCTTTACATTTTTGCAAAAGTTTTAGCTTATATCCAGAAGCGGATTATATAAAATAACCGTTTCTGCATGAGCTGCTAAGAAATAGGTTAATACTAACTTACGACATTATCAACATACGTCTTCCATTCACTGGTTTAATCAACCATAGTTTTAAATCACTATTAATTAACCATCAAATCCCTATTAATTGTATCAATGTTCTCATGATTGCACGACTAGCGTTTTACCGATTATTTGAAAGATTGTATATTATTATTATTATTATTATCATCATCATTATCAAAACTTTATTTCGTGAAATTTCTGATAGGTAAGAAACAGAAAATCAATTTATATAGCTCAAGTATAAACTGTTAGGTTACACTAGAAAAGTTTTTAATATTTTGCCCAATAATTTTTTAGAATTAACAAATGCGTGTAACTGGTGCCATATGCATATTGCAAGAACTTGAACTACGTAACGTTAGTTACTAAATGGGCTTGCGCCCTCTTATTTGTCTGAAATTTTAGTTAACCACTTTGGCTCTATATATTATAATTTACGTACATCTGATCAAAACCTTCAGGTTCCAACCATTAGAACTGAATGTCACAAGAAAAGTTTCGCAGTAACTGGAGCTAAAACCTGGAATATCGTCAAAAAGCAATCATGATGTGTAAAATATAGCCTCCTCTGCAGGCAACTCTATAGCAAGCCGAGCGCATAAGGGACGGGTGAGGGACTAGGACTCCACAGGGAACCTGTTTTGGGAAGCCACTATAATTATATGAGCTCTTCTATTATATATGTAATGCAATGCAACGCAATGCAATGCAATGCAATGTAATGCAATGTAATGCAATGCAAGGTAATGTAATGTAATGAAATGTAATGCAATGTAATGTAATGCAATGCAATGTAATGCAATGCAATGCAATGCAATGTAATGTAATGTAATATAATATAATATATTGAAAATAACAAGACTGCGTGTAGCTACACGTGAGGAATTGATCCAAAATGCTGCTCTATTTCTGGCTTTAATAGTTCTCTTGGGAGCATGTTTATCGAATATGATTGTGAATTTGTTCTTCCATTGATTCCATGCAAGCTTCATTGATATCTGAATAACTATTCAAATTAGGCCATTTAGCCTTTTTTAAATCTTGAATAAACAAATCAGTTCTAAAACGTTTATAATTTCTAGTCTCGACAAACCTGGGATTTCCACGGGGGATGCCAATTTTACGAATTGGGAAAATTAAATAATAATCGCTAATTGATAAAGAATTATAAACACCCGAAGTCACAATACTATCCTTTCTATTAGTAACTAGAAATACATGAACGCAACAACCCCTCGCCCGCTTTTACATTCTTTTTTAAAACACCCACCCCCTGATTAAAATATGCACTCCTAATATACAGCCAATACAAAAACAAACAGATATAAAAACAAATGTTGTTAAACCCTTGGGATATTAAATTATACAACTTATGGATAGGTCGATAGGATGAGAAAACTGATTTAAACCATTTAATGAAAGTTGAACATATCAAAGCAAAATTTAGATTTCATTATTAAATTCTGGTTGTAAAAAATATATTGTTTTTAGGAGGTTTCAAAAGGGATTAATTTTAGCAAGCCTTTAAATGGCTTCTCTATGCATGTACATTTTGCAAAGGCAGTATTAAAAGTAATTAACAGCTCAGAAATTACATTTATAATGGAGTCTGAGATAAAAACAATTCAGTAGAATCGGATTCCAGAAAGAAGAATTCAAAAGACAACGTTTCAGTCGAAACACAGCCAAGAAAACCAACAAAGCCCATGCGTATTTTTAATAATAAAAAGTGCATGCACGTCCACCACGGTTAATATAAGCCTTAAAGGTAGTGTTTTAAGTTAGCTTTAGTTAAGCTGACTTATGGTTTGGATGAGCAAAGGGAAAGCACGAAAACGTGAAGCTGAATATTGTTTAGGTTAAGCGAAAACTTGAAAACAACAAGAATCTAGCCTGCGTGCAGACGCTCCTTCCCCCTCCTGGAATCGGGAAACGGAGGTCTGCGAAACGGTAACCTGAATGTCAGGCCTTTATTTGTTCCCGCCTTCCGCTAAACCCGGTAGCGCGGGCAGAGGTGCGGGCGAGCGAGAAGGCGAGAAAAACAAAGGCCTGAGGAAACTCTTAACAAAACTGTCTTCCGCCCACTTTGCTATTTTTAAACATGAACGAGTATGATTGATATGAGTTGTCAAAAGAACAAAGCGTATGTTTTTGATTTCATCCCACAGAAATATATAGTCTTTCTCCGCGTCTGGTTTTAGTCCAGACTAGTCTAGGTAGAATTGCAATAAATACACGAGCTCGAATTGAAGGCGTTTGTCCATGGTTCTAGACCCGATCTAGAGAAGAAGTCGAAGAATTGGAAAAATACGATAAGAAACCGAGAAATTTGACAATTTGAGAGTATACATATATATTGATTCAAAATTCCACCATAATAAAAAATAAACACGATTTGATAGCTGCCTTGATATAGTTTCGACTAAATTAATAAAATATATAATTTTATAGCACAGGCTAGAACGTTGGAGAAAAGGATCGACTGGATATTGATGTTTTATATTAAAAACAAACGCAATAGTTTGGGAATTATTTTATACAGTTTTAGAATTTAAATTTTAGAATGCAGGTTGATACATAATCATAAACACGTCTCAACCGTATAAACTCAGTCATCTACATAGTGACTAACTGTTCCAAGATTCCCGTTTTGTAACTTACGGGTCCACTTTAATTTCTGACAACCATTCTTCAGCACTGCCATAAACAACTTGGACTTTCGCATCGGCTTCGCCTTCAGTAGCCATCGTCCCTGATCATCGAACGAAGGACCCAAGTAGACTGCTTTTCGCAAGGTCTCCACCTGCTACAACGAAATTCCTCACCGTGCCATGTTGAAGTCGATGAAGTTCAGAGAACACAAATGGCAATATCTGCTTTATCAGACTTTTACCAAAACCAGTGGGCAAAACAGCAAAGACATCTTGGCTGTCAACAGCGAGCTTTCGAATGCACGTCGTTTGTTCTGGTTTCAAAGACTCATAGCCGAAATGTGTCAATGAATTTAACAAAGCAGTTTCGAAAAATCCTCCTATGGTTTGATTTTCCGACATAATAAATGATTAAATGAATGAATTGGTCACAGAAACGTACACGATAAACACATTCGAGAAATGGTGATGACCTTGTCACGGTGTGCACCTTGACGGTGCACCTTCGGGCAGCTGTTTATCTGAATGAACCAATCAAAATCCTTACTTCAATTAGTCAGCCAATCAGAGCTCCCGTCCATGAGATGGACGGTGTCCCCACAGTTTTGTTAAGAGTTTCCTCAGGCCTTTGTTTTTCTCGCCTTCTCGCTCGCCCGCACCTCTGCCCGCGCTACCGGGTTTGGCGGAAGGCGGGAACAAATAAAGGCCTGACATTCAGGTTAGCGAAACGGCGTTAGTAATCGTGTTCCTGGTCACGTGAACCAAAATAATTAATTTTATATGCTAGCATAATTACCACACCAATACTGCCATTTGCAAGCCACCATTATTAGGCTTGCGATTATTTTCACGTTTGTTTACGTTTGAAAGTTGCAAGTTTCATCTGAAAACGTTGAACATTTAAAAAATAATCATTCAACTTGCGGCGTCATATTTTGACAGGTTTCTTTGAAATGACGCCGCAAGTTGATTGATTTGTTTTTAAATTTCAACGTAATTTCTGGTGAAATTTGCAAATACAGTGTTTATTTTTGTCGACAGTTCTGTGCTGAGAGAAATTATATTGATGATAGAATGGATGAACTGGCAAAAAGTCAACAGCGTTTGGGTGCGAAGAAATTGAGACTTGTTGGTGTCGATGTTGTTATTTAATATTCCAAGCTGATTGCGATTCATATTGTCTGGAACGGTAGCAAGTCATTTCGACGGAGAACTCGTGTGAGTACTCGCACAATCGATTTCTCACGACTGGCATGGAAGTGTTGAACGATGTAAATCGTAGAGGTCAGCCTCGACTTTTCGCAGATTATTTTATATTACACCGCGGTGTTTTTTTAAGCTCCTCGACACAATTAAGACCCGCAAATATATGGTGACTTCGAATGAACAATAAATTCAAGCGTATAGTACTAATTCTTCTTTCACTTTAAATGCACCTTTACCGTCAACCAAGGTTTTTGTCGTTATGCTTCAAAATTTCACAAGAGCAGAGAATGTACATGTTGACATTTCAAAGTGGACAAAGGAAGACAATATAGACAACCCGCATAGCACTTCCTGATCATCAGAAATCTGACCAATGAAATATCGGCTACTTTAAATTATCCTTTGTCAACCAATCACATACAGTTAGTCCTTAAAATCCAGTGACGACTCACGTGACCAGAACACGATTATGAACACCGTTTCGCAGACCTCCGTTCCCGATTCCAGGAGGGGGAAGTAGCGTCTGCACGCAGGCTACAAGAATCCTACCGTTAACCACGTTAAGATGATTTGACCATGGACTCACGGAGTGTCTTCAAACCAGGGCTACATACACTGCAGATCGAGTTTTTGTTTACCATACGGCGTTTGGTTTCTTCAAGTTCTCTGGTTTCTCTTCAAGATATATTAAACGGGTTGTTGGTATCCTTTTCTTCGTGCTCCATTTCATTTCGTTTCGTTTAAATAAACGAAAGCAAAACACTATTTGTTTGAGAGTTTATAGTTTTTTTCGTCGCTAGTCACCAGTGTCCAACTATTCTTACCGCGTGACACCGTGCCATACTTAAGAAATAGAAAATGGCCGCCCGTGTTTATATAGCCTGATGCAAACACGAGAGTGAGTTGGGAGAATTCGAAAGTTTATGTGAACACGAGCAGTAGGCGAGGGTTTACATAAGTACTTTCGAATTCTCCCAACTCACTCGAGTGTTTACATAGCCTGATATAAACACGGTAATTGACCAATCACAGCGTGCGTAAGACGCAACCTATTTTATATATATATATATATATATATATATATATATATATATATATATATATTTTATAAAATAAGGTGTCCTCTACGCACGCTCTGATTGGCTGGGCCCCGTGCATTTATAAGAGTATGAAGATCATGAATGACGTAAAATGGCGTGAAGTGGCGTAGGATGGCGTCACCTGGCGGGAAAAGCTAGCGAACCTTCAAAACTATCCCACTTTTAGTTTATTTTTTCCCCTCTTATTTTATAAAACAAATAAAACATACCGCTCCTGTGCATATGTACTCTTATAAAGGTTCGTTTTGACGTGATTTGAACACGAAAGAAGTGTAAAGGAACTCGGCTATCGCCTCGTGCCTCTACTCAACTTTTTCCGTGTTCAAATGACGTCAAACGAACCTTTATAAGAGTACATATGCACGGAGCTTTATGTTTTATTTGTTAAATATATATATATATATATATATATATATATATATATATATATATAAACTATTTCCAGATTTCGTCTCCCTCGCTTTTCTCCACGCGTGTAAAGTGGACTACACGCATGTCGAGATTAGCACCCTCACCGGGCTCCGGGCCTTCGGCCCTACGCCCGGGCTCGGGGATAAATCAATCAATTAAACTCGATGAGGAATCCGAAACCCTGGTTTCCATATAGCCGCAAGAGCCCATCCTCGTTCCCAGGGCCTTTTTGAAATTGGGAGGGCGGGAAGGCATCGCCGGCTGGTCACTGCAACCAGAAATACTGGGTGTAATAAATTAGCATTTTAGTTTAGTTTAGTACGCAGTCCCAAAACCATGCACAAAAACATGGCACAAAACCATGGGAGAAGTTCATTGTAATGGCGGTCCAATTGGTCCCATTGGCGTCCCGTAGAAGCTATTTGGTCGTTAACTGGCACAAAACTATGCTTAATTATCTTTCTCCAGGAATGTTTAAGAAAATCAAGCGACCAATGCAAACGCAGAGTCAACCAGCCGATGCCAGGGCCTTTTCCAGCCCTCCCAACTTCAATAAGGCCCTGGGAACGAGGTTGGCAAGAGTCGCCGGTTTGTCGGCGTCCTGCCAGCGACTTAACCTGCGACCTAAAGCCTGGTTTCCATATAGCCGTAAGAGCCGGCGGCATGGCTGCGGCAAGGGGCGATGGTCCAATCATAGACAGTGTTGAATTAGCCAGCAATAAAAAGCTGTATGCGATTGGACCATTGCCTCTTGCCGCAGCCATGTCGCCGGCTCTTACGGCTATATGGAAACCAGGCTTAACGCCGGCAAGAAATTTTCAATGGGAACAGATTGCGCCGGTATGCCGACGGTGCCGCAGTCACATCGACAGCGGCACTAGAAAAGTTGAATTTGGTTCAACTTTGAACGTTCCTGCGGTGTCGCCGACCTACCAATTTTTTATGGAAACGTCTGACGCCGACATGCCGGCGAGGCATACAGCCGTCTCTCTAACATCATGTGATCAGTGTTAGCCAATCGAAGTATGGGTAGGAGGCGCCATAAATAATGTCATCATTTTTTCAAGCCACGCGTGCCAGCAACGCCGCCGAGCTTCTAGCCAACCATGCCGGCGATGACTGCGGTCGACAGGACGCTAACATGCCGGCGGCTCTTACGGCTATATGGAAACCAGGCTTAAGCTGTCGAGTCTCCATCATGTTAACTAAACGAACCGTATGGGAATCAATTGAATTGCTTGCTAAATTACAGTTTATATCAACCATAATGGAAATATAAACAAATTCAGTCTTGGCTTTTTAAATAGCCGTCTCGAATTTATCAAGATATTCGTACGAGGAATGAGGTGGCCGATAACAGCAACAAACCAAAAACGAAGAGTTTGGTTTACGTATTTCTAACATTACCATTTCAAGATCAACGTCTTCAATATCTGTTCTCCGTTTAATGTTTATATATAGAATCTCTTATGAAAATACAAACACCACCACCATTCCTATTACGGTCGCAATAACATAACCCGAAAGTTTAACTTCATTGTCCTGAATAGTATGATCTAATCTCGTTTAATTTATTGCAAGAATATCTAATGGAAGTCCATCCATTAGTACTCTCACTTTTTAAAGGCCATTTTGAACCCTCGAGTCTATTTAAGCATATTGTAAAAACACACTGGGTTATCACTAGCAGAAGACATTTGCATGATCTTCTTTTTCAATCATAGTCTCTGCTGCAACATTGGTATATCATATATGCTTTAGTGCTGATCTAAAATTAAAGCTTAACTGATAAACACCTTCTCGATTTAAGTGTAAACCATCACGAGAAAAACATTGTTCAGTAATGTTTTCATGCGATACAAACGACCACTTATTTGTAACGCATAATTCCTTAAGCTTAGTTTTCAAATCTTTAATTTTTGAGTTCAGTTTCTTGTTCTTTCTGCGAGTAAGTCCTGATATATGTATTTTTGTTGCTGGTATTTGTTTAATTTTCTGCAATTTTCTCAGCAATTTCGTCTGGATTTTGACTTGAAATGTCATTGGTTCCGACATGTAAAATAAGCTCATCAGGTTTGCGTTTAAGATATGGATTAATAAAATCCCTCATGCCATCCACTTTACAGCCTCCAAATGATTGTGAAATAACATGAGCATCTTGAGTAACTTTAGGACCAACTACAAATTTAGTTATTGGATCACCTAAGATTCTAACTGATCTTCTATTTGTTTCATCAAATTTATCTGCAGTATAGACTGTCTATCTTGGACTTTCGTCTGTGTTATTGTACTTTCACCATTCTGCTGTTGCTTCGACTGTTATGTATAGATGGTTGTTTGGTCGACTGTTTTGTAGATGGTTCTTTGGTCGACTGTTTTGTAGATGGTTGTTTGGTCGACTGTTTTGTAGATGGTTGTTTGGTCGACTGTTTTGTAGATGGCTGTTTAGTCGACTGTTTTGTAGATGGTTGTTTTGGTAGATGAGGGCGTCGTCGTCTGCTTTTTCTTTTTGGTGACTTCAGTGCACGGTGTTTAGATAGATGGATGGATAGATGGATGGATGGATGGATAGAAAGATGGGGTGGATACTAAGATGGATGGATGGATAGGTGGATAGATAGATGGGTGCATGGATACTGAGATGGATGGATAGATAGATAGATAGATAGATGGATGGATGGATGGATGGATGGATGGATAGATACATGTGGTCATAAGACAACTATAGATGTTATGTATATTATAGCCTGAGTGGAGCTTGACATATTTGCTCTAAATGTAACGTCAGTCACTAGTGGAATATGCAACTAAGCTATGGTTATATAGACAAACCTGTACATACCTAATTCGTTAAGGCAAAGTATACGGTATTGGCGAACTCTATCCTCAAGGCTTTCCTTGATGAGCTTGCAACAGCTGGACGACTGATCATCAGGGTTATCGATGCATTGTTCGAGATAATCATGACGGTCTTCATAATACTCTCTCAATCTTTTCTCACAAAAGCTTTCCTCTGCACCGTTAGCAAGTACCAGTCTTGTAGATCGCAAACAATAGAACAAAGTGATTATAAAAAGCGATCTTATCAAAATGAGATTTCGCCTTTTGATTTTGCTCTCTTGGGCTGACATATCTTCAATGGCTAGTCGGATCTTAAGGACGGCTTCGAATCTGTGAAGAAAAGTTTTATTTAAATGTTTAGAATATGAACTATTAAAGATTATAAAAATGCCGATCACATTTTGCTGTTGCTATATATTTATAATCTTTGACACTTTCTGACAGGAATTACTTAATATTATATAACCAACTAAACTACTAAAGTTTTATCTTTTTCTGCTAAAGTTGGTTTGCTGTTTACAGGAAATGACGTTAAAGTCTCTTATTTCCATACAGTTGCAAACATTTGAGTTGCGTGGCGTTCGCGGGATTCAAATCTTCAAACTAGTCATTTAGTAGACTTCTTTAACAAAATCGGGTATTTTTTTTTCGACTGTTGTAATTATTGTAGAAGTTGAACCTGCTTCAACTTCTACGACCAAGAGACACGCAAAGATCTTACACAGTGATACAATTACAGTGGGCTGCGAAGAGAGTTAGGTCTGCACTTTAAGCCAACTTTGTTTAGAAATTCAAATTTTCACTGTTGAATCGCTCTACAATCTCTTAAGTGTCTCCGCGTCGACGTCATTTCCTGTGAATAGTAAACCAACTTAAGGAAAAGAAGAATTAAGGCAACAAGATGAAACATAAATTCCTTTCAGAGATAGGCCTTCGCCTTCGGCTCGGGCTAAAATGATCCTGAGTAGGGCTAAAAACGTATTTATGCCCGCGAACATCAATTACTCTAATGTTATAATACTTCAAATATCACAGCGTATATCTAAGACATGCACGTTAAACTGTTTAACAAGATATAATATTAAGCTATCCAGTAGAGTGTGAACGGATTACGGTGAAACTGAATGTCTTTTCAGTCCATTCTCTAAAAATCAGTTAACACCTTGTGAGCTCAACAGCACTTGCATGAAAGCCATGTTGTCGTAAATTATAAAGCTGACAGAATATATATACATGTAGCTTATCTTAAGTATTAAAACCCGCAAAGAATTGTTATAGTTTTTATTTAACTTTTTAAAAGTTAAGATAAATATGGAGTATACAACATGTTTTTTTATGAAGAAGTATAAATTATAATTATTTGGCAATACATGCTGTCACTATAAATCACTACAAAAACACATGCTTTTAAAATTGTTCGTAAAGATCGAAAATATCTGTCAATTTTTCGTTTTGTTTTCAGCAATGCAGATAATAAAAATGTTTTTATAGTTAAAGTGAGTTATTGGCCCGATTGTGCAAAAACTATTTCAGTTTTGACAAAAAAATTCCGTCTTTTTTAACCTTCTGTTGTTGTTGCTTCACCCCACAGCTGCCTTGGAGATTTCATTGTTAGAAAAATTATCAAAAGCTTACCCAGCCAAAGTTGAAAGCTGAATTACTCTATTACTAAATGTCACGCGAAAGCCAAAATTCCCGCTGTTTTAAAGATGGTCATGCATATGGCGAAAGTTTGAAGTTTTTCTTGGAGCTGAAGGAAGATTGAAAACTTTTTAACTTTGCTTTTCGATCATACGCCTTTTGCGAGAAGGAACAAAAAAGAACATATACAGGGCACTCTTTCAAAGATATCTTAGGCCATTTTTACATGATTGACAGTCCAATCGGATCAAAAAACGCGAGTGAAGTCAATCCGGGCACATGTTTACATAGAGAATCCGATCTGCTTGGAACTTTGTTTTCGGTTTTGGAACACAATTTTCTGTGCTTCCCTCAATGTCTGCCATTTAGCACGACACGCACCAACTTTACTCATGCGTGTCAAGTATAATTTCCAAGTCGTTTGACTTGGCGTTTGACGTGTTTAGATGAATCAGATTGGAGACATTCAAGTCGACACTTGCTTGAATCTCAAGTCAATCCACTAGACTGCGTGGATTGACTTCAGCTATTCTTTCGATCAGATCGAAAACGTTCAATCTTCTTCATGTAAACAAAACATGCAAGGAGAAACAACATGTGCGATTTAACTTGAACACTCAATCCGCTTCATGTAAACAGGACCTTAATAATCTATTTAATTTACTTTCCTGTGCACATTATACAAACTAAATAAAAACATGATAATAGGCTGGATAAAAAGCGTAAAATACGTACAGAGTAAAATACATAAAACTTGAAAGTCAGGTCACTCAGATGCCGTCCAGAAATTGTTTAAAAAACACGACAAAAATATAGGACATACACTGAATATATATATACAGTAATCAAAAGCAACATAATGGTGGGTTAATAAGAAACTGGGCTGTATGCACTTGAGGCATATACTCGGCTTCCATGTTCGTTGGTCGTCTGTGTTGTACGTGTTGTTTAGTGCATTATTGATGTATAGTAGATACATAGGGACTTCCTACTGATAAAGTTAGAGAGAGTGATGTCGTTTTGTTGTAATATTATTGGGTCTTATAGTTTGCCGTCTTGCATTTCTAAATTTGATATTTGTAGCAGTTATATGGGTGACACAAGCTGTCAGCCCGCTGCCTAGCTCTCACCGCTCAAGTAAATCCCGGTTTTAATCATGCATTTTTACCCTTGTTGCCGGTGAAAAGGGGTTAGTACTCTGATGGATGAGCACATTAGGTTCGTGTGAGTAGATTTGTTGATTCTCTCTGTGTTAGTTTCTCCAGTTAAAACTATAGTTCCATCAAGGGGTGAGGGTCATTGGGTTATCAGTGTCTAAATATACTGTCATATCTTACTCTCAATAAATATAGTCGCTCATAGTGTTTGTTTTATATATTTCAATGCTTTCTTCTTATAAAGACAATATTTAGTTGTTTCTCGGTTTTTATCGTAGTATGTGCGAACCTCTGTGCCTTCTTAAATACGACCGCACTTCCCTACATCACACAGTTAACAGTTAACAAAACACGATTTTTACCTTCGGACTTTATAGTTGAAATTCCGGTGATATCTGTTATGACAGTATGGTATTCCAAGTAATTGAAAGCAACAATTTCCCTTCTTTTCTGGTATACCTTTTGCCGTCAGGGTTAACAGTAAACTGATTTATACGGTGTCATCGTAAGACACTATATCCTGTAAAGCCCTCAAAAGTAACCGCCCCTCCGAATGTAACCACTTCACGAATTAAGGTATAGGCCTTTTTTCACGATACACAATATACGCCTAAGTATATAAAGCTGTCTTCGTGTGGTAACCGGCCACTTCTTATATCACCCACTCTGAACATTTAATTTTCTTACAAAATTAGTTGAAGGGTAGCAAATGTTCTATATAGGGTTTTTCTATTTCTGGGCTTTTTTGTGGTCCTTGTAATGGGAGATGTAAATTTACATAAGTCTTTGTGATGATCTATTACCTCTCGGAGTTAAAAAACCCAATTTTTTGTTGCCTGACTGTCTCACTCCGCTTACCTATAACTATTGTCTTCGTAGCTACTGAAGATTCCAAATAACAGCTACTATACATGTTATTCTCCTTGTTCGTAATTTATTCTAGGTTAAACTGTATATTTTAAGCATCATGCTGGCTATTGTGATATATAAATATTCATAAAAAATAATACAGGCAGGTGTTATGAAGAAATGGCGTGCTGGACGGCGACAACTAGGAGACAGGTATATTTATAGCCAGGTTTGGGGCCGAAGGCGAAGAGAAAATGGTTGCATGCATGGCAACTGAAAATTCTAAGATGTAAAAGATTGGTTAAAAAATACAACTTCTCGTAATGTTTACGAGTAATAAAATTTTTATGACTACATTTATTTAAAAGTTGCTCAGTAATAAGTAAAATAAAACCGTTTACAGTTCATTATCTAAAATGTCAATAGTAATAACCGCCCTTTCGAAAGTAACTACTATAGCTTCACGAATTAAAGTTGCGGCCTTTTTCATGATGCAAAATAAACGCCAAAGTAAATATAAGCCGCCTTCTCGAAAGTTATCTACGTCGGCAAGTATATCTACATAAACACTAAGCTGTTCACATCTTTTCGTCACAGACTCTCTAAATTTTTGTATCAATATAGCTCTCATGCATATAGCACAGCATATTATATATATATATATATATAGAGAGAGAGAGAGAGAGAGAGAGAGAGAGAGAGAGAGAGAGAGAGAGAGAGAGAGAGAGAGAGAGAGAGAGAGAGAGAGAGAGAGAGAGAGAGAGAGAGAGAGAGAGAGAGAGAGAGAGAGAGAGAGAGAGAGAGAGAGAGAGAGAGAGAGAGAGAGAGAGAGAGAGAGAGAGAGAGAGAGAGAGAGAATTATCCTGTTTAAATAAATGTACTAACTAATTATAACTAACTAACTAACTAACTAACTAACTAACTAACTAACTAACTAACTAACTAACTAACTAACTAACTAACTAACTAACTAACTAACTAACTAACTAACTAACTAACTAACTAACCAACCAACCAACCAACCAACCAACCAACCAACGACCGACCAACCGAGCGACCGACCAACCAACCAACCAACCAACCAAAAATCAAATGTTGTTGCGTGACATTGTTTAAGGTGGGTGGTAATAAGTGCAACAACGCTATTCAACTTGCAACGCAACAATGTTGCAGCAATTTGTTGCTCGTATTACTTCACCTTAAGTAGATCTATCATGCTCATAGTTGTCGTCGAGCAACTTTCTCTTTTTACTCTGTCTAACGCCAGACGATTTTACTCGTCCAGGGGAGAAGTCTCGGAGAGCAATCCCGTATTTTGCGGGAGAATGGTAATTAAGCGGGCTGAAATATATTCAGAGCCTATCAGTTTTAACAGTTCTAAATCACTATTTGTTTGTTTTTTTCTGTTCATTCTATAAAAATCAGTTAACACCTGGTGAGCTCAACAGCACTTGAAAGCCATGTTGTCGTAAATTATAAAGATGACAGAATATATACATGCAGCTTATCTTAACACGTTGAAGCCTGACGAAGAGTGTGTAAAGTTTATTCTGGCTAACGCCAGACGATTTTATTCAGCACGGGGAGGGCCAGCTGGCCTCAAAGTGTTAAGCAGCTGCCAACAAGGGTAAAATGCGTGATTAAACCCCCCAAAGAAATGTTATAGTTTTTATGTAACTTAAGATAAATGTGGAGTATAACATGTTTTTTTTATGAAGAAGTATAAATTATAATTATTTGGCAATACATGCTGTCACTATAAATCACTAAAACAAAAACACATGCTTTTAAAATTGTTTGTAAAGATCGAAAATATCTGTCAGTTTTTCGTTTTATTTTAGCAATGCAGATAATAAAAATGTTTTAATAGTTAAAGTTAGTTATTGGCCTGATTGTGCAAAAACTATTTCAGTTTTGACAAAAAAATTCCGTCTTTTTTTTAACCTTCTGTTGTTATTGCTTCACCCCACAGCTGCTTTGGAGATTTCATTGTTAGTAAACTATAATTATCAAAAGCTTACCCAGCCAAAGTTGAAAGCTGAATTACTCTATTGCTAAATGTCACACGAAAACCAAAATTCCCGCTGTTTTGAAGATGGTGCATATGGCAAAAGTTTGAAGTTTTACTTGGAGCTGAAGGAAGACTGAAAACTTTTTAAGTCTGCTTTTCGATCATACGCCTTTTGCGAGAAGGAACAAAAAAACAACAGGGCACTCTTTCAAAGGCTAGACTAAGTAAATATAAGCCGTCTTCTCGAAAGTTATCGCTCCTTGCAATAACAGCTTGTTTAGTTGGCTACGTCGGCAAGTATATCAACATAAACTCTAAGCTGTTCACATCTTTTCGACACAGACTCTCTAATTTTTTGTAGTCGTATTTACTATCCAGAGTATTGGAAGGGATGCATTGATTAGATTTAAAACCAATGCAGGTGTACGCGTGGTTTATGTTTTTTACAATTGCATGTTGTTTTACTATTGCATATATATATAAAAAATTATACTGCACGAAAAATTGGATTTACCTTGCGAAAGAGTAAATGTGTAACAAATGTGATATAATTTACTGTAGAGTAAACGGGCGAATACCGTATTTACTCAGTATTTGGCAAATACGGTATTTACAGTGTTTACCCTACATTAAATTTGAGTAAATATTACATTTAGTGTATATTATTTTACTCTTTAGCAAATATTGGTAAACCCAATTTTTCGTGCAGTATATATATATATATATATAATTTAAAGATTTGTAATCCAGGCACAATGTGTTTGAATTTGTGTTCTCTGGATTTAGGTTTTTTAAAAGTTTCGAGCTTTCAACTCGGTCCTTCGAGTCTTCGTCAGAAATAAGGTGGTTAGAGTTTGGATTCTTCGTTTATATTATTTGAATATTGTTGTGATATTCAATACGAGCGTCTGATTGGTTTGTTGTTTGTGGTAGATTTTTCCCAGTGGTTGGTTCTGATTGGTTATTACTTCAGAGGAGGTCGAATGTTGAGTGTTTTAGTTGATGGTATAGATAGTAAGTATTTCAACGTGTCTGTTAAACGTGCGTTTTTCTGTACTGTACCATGCTTCTTTGAACCTTTGAACCTAGGCTTGGCCTAGAACTTTCGTTTGAGACCGGTTGAATGTGTGGCCATGGTCGTCTCCATTGATTGCCGGAAAGGATTTGTGATCATGTCGTTTGATTGCGTTCCTGCATGCATGTGTTCGGTTAGTCTTGACTCAACTTTCTTGGATGTTTCGCCGATGTATTTTAGTGGGCAGTCGTTGCAAGGGAACATGTAGATGGCGTTGCGTCGGTCAGTTGTGGTAATTCTTTCTTTATGTTTAGTAAAGTTTGTGTAATGGTTTGTAAGCTACTTCTATGTTGTGTTGTCTGAGAAATCTGGTTGTTATTTCGGATATGGTCTGAATGTATGATAGAACTACTTTTTTTTCTTTTCTGGTGTTGCGTTGTTTGGGTGTTCCGTAGTCTTAGTTTGTGTGTGATTTCTTTGTGTCGTGAATTTGCTTAAAGTTTTTTTGGGTAGTTGTTCTTTAGGAATGTCTGGTATAGGTAATTTCGTTCATTCTGTTTAGATTGTTGTGTGCTGCAGTGTGTGACATAAGTCTATGGGACAGATATGTCGACGACGTATTGGCAATAGTAAAGACAAACAAAATTAGCAACTTACTACAAACGATTAACAACACCACTGACAACATTCGTTCACGATAGAAAAAGAACATGACAACAAACTCGCCTTTCTTGACGTTTTACTAACGATGACTAATGACGGCACCATCCACACATACAGAAACTCTGACCAAATACTGAATTACCACAGCAACCATTATACCCAATACAAGATCACGCAGTTGTGTCAAAACACTGCTCAACAGAATCGACACACACTGCAGCACACAACAATCAAAACAGAACGAACGAATTTACCTATACCAGACATTCCTAAAGAACAACTACCCAAAAAACTTTATACGCAAAATCACGACACAAAGAAATCACACACAAACTAAGACTACGCAAACAACGCAACACCAGAAAAGAAAAAAAGTAGTTATATCATGCATTCAGACCATATCCGAAATAAAAAAACAGATTACTCAGACAACACAACATAGAACTGAGTAGCTCACAAACCATTACACAAACTTTACTAAACACAAAGACAGAATTACCACAACTGACCGACGCAACGCCATCTACATGTTCCCTTGCAACGACTGCCCACTAAAATACATCGGCGAAACATCCGAGAAAGTTGAGTCAAGACTAACCGAACACAGGAACGCAATCAAACGACATGACCACAAATCCCTTCCGGCAATCCACGCAGACGACCATGGCCACACATTCAACTGGTCTCAAACGAAAGTTCTAGGCCAAGCCTCAACAAGACATGCCCGCGAGTTCAAAGAAGCATGGTACAGTACAGAAAATCACACGTTTAACAGACACGTTGAAATACTTACTATCTACCATCAACTAAAACACACTCAACATTCGACCTCCTCTAAAGTAATAACCAATCAGAACCAACCACTGAGAACAGCAACCAATCAAAAATCTACCACAAACAACAAACCAATCAGACGCTCGGATCGGATATCACAACAAAATTCAAATAATATAAACGAAGAACCCAAACTCTAACCACCTTATTTCTGACGAAGACTCGAAGGACCGAGTTGAAAGCTCAAAACTTTTAAAAAACCTAAATCCAGAGAACACAAATTCAAATGGATTACAAATCTTTAAATCATATATATATATATATATATATATATATATTGTTCACAATTTGTGAACAATCTATAAATGGTGTTGAAAGTGGGTTGGGGAGGATTGTTGATCATTGCGCATTCATTAATAGCGCATTCCTTATGTCCAGCAATCAAAATTTTGAAGCCAGATCCGTCATCTTACTACTCCCTGTCCAGTATTATTTGCGGTCTTAAGTGTAGCAAGAGTTTACCGGGGGAGTCGGAAAATATGACATATGCCAATTTACAGTTATCACTGGAAAACAGAAGAAAAATACAAGCAAATACAGTCCGAAATAATAATAATAATATTAATAATAATAATAATAATAATGTAAACTTTATTTATTGATCATTAAACGTAGAAATTACAATGATAAACCTCGCTTTTACAGGTAGTTTACAACTGACTATTTGAACTGATGTTACATGAGAATAAAAATCTTAGAATGTCATTAGTTTCGGGTTATTCCATTCTTTGTTACGTCGACAAAATACATAATACAAAAGTAAAAGAACAAATAGTAAAATAACAATTACAATGGAATCTTCTCAAGGCAACACACAGAGCAATACATAGTTCCAACTGGCCGAGTTATCTAACATTAAACATTGTAAAGCCTACCAGAACTTTGAGGTCAAATTCGGGCATCTCCCTCGAGATTCCCATGATCTCACATACATTTCAAGATCAAGCTGCTAAGCTTTTTAATAACTTACCATTAGAAACGCGTAATATTAATTATAATGATTCGCGAATACACTTTTAACTATTTATTGCATGAAGCCAAATTTCGCTTTGACAATATATAGAGATACTGCTTTTTTTTATAATTGATATTACTTTTTACTTTCTATTTTTACTTGTCACTATAGAAATTATATAGCTATTTTATTTATTGTATAGATAGATATTTCAGGTGAAGAGCCACCTTTGTGGATATACTGAAATAAAGTCGTTATTATTATTATTATTATAATACAAGGTTCTTATTGATATGTTGATGATTTTCTTTACGATATACTTTCTACAGGGAGTGTCGAATTTAAAGTCTTTTAGCATTTCAATGAAATCCATTGATGACTGTCCGAAAATTCCAAGTGCACTCAGAGATAGATTTATGAACTTAACCTTTTCATAGTTTCTTTGTTTTTCGTTAACTAAATCGAAATATTTGTGTCTCTTACGGGTGGCGTTGCGGTGAAGATTGGACTCAAATCCGACGGTGAGCTCAAGGACGTAAAAATAACAATAATATAATAATAATAATAATAATAATAATAATAATAATAATATTAATAATAATAATAATAATAATAATATTAATAATAATAATAATAATAATAATAATAATAATAATAATAATAATAATAATAATAATAATAATAATAATAATAATAATAATACGAATATTTATACAGGATGGACACTTCAACAGTTTTAAGACTGTTGTTATCAATATGTGTCTTGTAGAAAATTGTCAACTACATACTTCAAGGTTTTGGAAAGACTTATCCTTTAATACCAAAGGTATATAAATAGTTTCATAATGAAGTTATTAACTGATTTCATGTTTTTTTTTCTACCAGTTTTGTGATATACTGATATAGGCAAGTCTATCGATTACTATATAGGCGGAGTAAAAAACTACAAAATAATAAAGAAATACCAAATGGTTTCCGTGTTTGGATACTCTGATCCAAACACGCGAGAAATTGCGAGACTGGAGAAAAGCGTAATTTGGTATTGGTATTTCTTTTATAAAATAATCACAAGTGAATATGATATACTGTCCGACATTTTCGTTTTGGCGGGAATTTTCCGTGTTTGGATACTCTAATCCAAACACGGCAATTGACCAATCAGGGCTCGCGTAGTATACATGTTATTTTATAACACGTTTTACCGCCTAATAATAGCAACAAATGCAAAAACTAAGCTTCTAAACCTTGTACAGTGATCTTTATTTCAAACCAACGGCAGAACTATTCTTAATGTGTAGAATATATACATTTCAAGACCAAACCGGGACCAGTTGCGAAAAATGCAACTACACAGGCCTTCCGGCAGGAATTGAACCCACGACCTTGCGATTCTAGTGCAATGCTCTGACCACTTGAGCCACGGAGGGCGTTGCCGAGAGCTTGATCGCGAGTTCTGAACGCGAACACTCGAATTTTCCTTCACCTAAAATCCCTAGAACATGCTATGTAATCGAGTGAAATGCCTAATATTAATTATAATATTCTTAATGTAGCTCTTTTCGTGCTATGAAAACATACATCCGTGGCGGGCATCTTACTCCAAATTCGTCATCTCCGGTGAACGGTTAGCCCTACCTCCATGTGAACGCTTTCACCCGAGTTATCTCGGAGGGTGGGGTCAACTTTTGTATAATTACGCATGCGTCATTACACTGTTAACTGGGATAACTGGGGCCAAATTTAGCGTGCCAGCTGTATGATGACGTGACCACTACCTAAGATAAGATGGTCGCGACTAAAGTTCATAAGCTTTCGTAGATTGAAAACAGACAAAAATTAATTAAAAAAAGATTTAAACGAATGTAAAGCCGGTTTTTCCACTTGCGAATAAATTGGCGCGAATCGAATTTTTCTTTCGTCTTATGAGCTCTGGGCTGGAACTAATTAGCAATCTATTCAATATTTACAATAGAAATGTTGATTCGCGCGGAAAAATTCGCAAGTGGAAAACTGGCTTTATGACACATTTGTCAAGAAGTACTCAATAAGGTTTAAGACGCTAATTTCTTGCATTTGTTTATCACTGAGCTGTAAAACTTTTAAATTTCGTTGTTTTTCTTCAGTGCCGGCAACGAAAAAACTTCACGATAATATAAACTGAAAAACAGACTATAAAATCTACGAAGAATTCAATTCCAAATGTACCTTTTACAGTAATCTTAATGGCTTAACAATATCTCGTGTTGTGCATGTACTTGCCATCTTTTGACTGTAATTGTTGTTAAACATTGAAAACTAAACGAACTGGCAATCTGTTGTTTGCTTTACGACTCTCCCGGCACAGAGCACTTAATATTCCTCCCCTGGATAATCTGACTGTGCTGACGTCAAGATTGCTTATGCCAGTCAACTTTGGCATTGGGAACAAGTTCTAAGACCGCAATGCGTCATATGTACCACTACGTAAGATGGCGGCGACTGGCACGAAATGTTTGACTGCTGGCCATAGGGAATGACCTATCCAGTTTATATAGAGATCAGTGGGGTAGGGTCGACTTTTGTATAATACGCATGCGTCATTACGCTGCTAACTGGGATAACTCGGGGTGAAGCGTTCACATGAAGCTAGGGTTATCTCAGGGCCCAGGGATAACTCGGTAGTCGCGTTTTATCACGTGATGGGTCAACTTTGACCCTAGCCCCCGAGTTATCCCTACCCCCCGACAGTCCCTTAACCCTTTATTGGCCAGGTTTCCGGGAGCTCTCCCCTTGACGAGTAAAATCGTCTGGCGTTAGCCAGAGTAAAATTAATAAGTTGCCAAAAGGCAACTGTGGCCAGTAGGGTTAAGGCGGATTTCCAGTCCTCGCACGAAGCGACTGGCAAGCTCGCTGCGATGATTTTAGCGCTCGTGGCAGATAATTGGAAATTTTGAACTATTTTTTACTCGCGGAAAGTACTCGCAGTAAATAAATAAATAAACCAATCAAAACAAATTATGTCAACATTTCAAATCATTAGTAATTCACGAGGAAAACTGCACAAAGGAAATCGTTACCGTGTCGATGGTTAATTTGCATGGACTAAGGAAGAAATTACATAAATTAATCGGACTTTCACCTCGATTTTCTCTTAAAATACCCATTTGTTTGAGATGCTATATCAAACACTCAGAAGAGTGCTTCATCAGGATATCGAAACACCTCGAAGTTTGTTAAAGAAAACTCGGCTATCGCTTCATCAGCCGCGAGTTATCGCAGCGAGCTGCGTTTGGTGGAGATACAGTGGAAACCGTGCTGCGAGTTGCTTCGTGCGAGGACTGGAAATCCCCCTTTTAGTCTGGTTTCCATATAATCGCTACGATGGCCACGATCGCTCAAAAATGAACTTGGCGATCGCAGCGATCATATGGAAACCACTGACGCAACGATCGCCGAGATAGAAAATGCTTTATCTCAGCGATCGTGGCGATCGTTGCGTTTTATCATAGTTAATAGAAAAGATACATGGTTTGGAAGCTCGACAAAAGTCATTGTTTTATGTTTTTGTTCAGGTTTATGGAAATTTGTGCACTTTCACGGTTACTGAACATATTGTGTTTTCAGTATAATGAAGCAATCATCCAATAGCAACGTTTGGGTTAACAATCACTCAACCGTACGGTTTAAATATTAATAAACCTAAAACAAAGGATTTAGCACCTTCATGTACCTTTCGAAATGAATCGTAGCTCGATTGTTAACCGCTTTGAAATTTGCCGGGTTTCCAAACCATGTATATTTTCTATTAACTATGGTTTTATATGGAAACAGTGATTTTGCAATCTCAGCGATCTTGGCGATCAGTATGCATCCCAGCGGACCATTAAAACAATGGCCGCGGTCAACCATGGCCACCTTAGCGATCATATGGAAACAGCGACAAGATTGTTGATCGTTGCGATTGCCGAGTTAATTTTTGAGCTATGGTGGCGATCGAAGCGATTATATGGAAACCAGGCTTTAGAGATCAGTGGCATGCAGCAAGCAAATTTCAGAAAAATAATTCAATATTTCAATTTTTCAGCGTTCCAGGTGTATCGTACTTGCAAAATGCGTGCGACATATTCCCGGATGGCACCGCCAAAAGGGTCCCACTGCCCTCCATCGTCAACAGCAATTCCAACCAGGCGATTCCGATCGGAAAGTAGTTTGCAATCTCGTGCGGTGCGCTGAGTTTTAAGTTCATCTCATTCCGACGGGAAGTAGTTTGTACTAGCTTCTACTCTTATTATACTTTGGTGCTTGATTTGGGAAATAAAATCATAATTCTTTTAATTCTTTGAATGTTTGAATGGTGACAAATTGGTAACAGAAGCGAGAATTTGTGGTAACATCACGTTTATTACTTCCGCCAGGACGTTATGTTGTTACCTCTGTTTGTCTCTCTGTTTACTTGTTTTCTGAGTCAGTCTTTCACCAGGATATCTCAGAAAATACTAAACTAAACTAAACTAACCTTATTAATACTGGATAACTCTATCAGTTATATCTAAACTGTTATCCTCAGAGGTCCAGTAAGGGCCCACCCTCATTGGTCCAGTGTTACTACAGGAGGAAACCGGAGTACCCGGAGGAAACCTGTGGTGTTTGGTAGAGTCAAACTGGAAGCACTCTTCTCACATGCGGCCAAGGTGAATTTTTTTAATCAGATAACTGCATCCTGCAGGAATCGAACCTGGCTCGCAGAGGTGAATGGCACATGCATTAACCACTGTGCCACCAACACCCCAAATCACTGTGCCACCATCTACCCCACGCGTTTTCATGAAAGTTTGTGGAAAGATTGGTCATAGACCTAGGATCAAACCATAGTCAATCGAGATGTGGTCTGGAAACTCAGCTAAAGTCTTTGGTCTGTCTTTTTGTTCGCCTTTATGCATTTTTGTGCACGGTGCATGGTCACTGAACACATCGTATTTTAGTATAATAAACGAATTATCCAATAGCAACGTTTCAGTTCAATCACTCAACCGTGCTATTTAAATATTAATAAACCTAAAACAAAGGATGTGCACGGTGTAAGGTACGGTTCATCATAAAATCCCAGCTCATTATAGGCGCTTTGAAGTTTGCCGAGTTTCCTGACCATATCTCGATTGACTATGATCAAACATTTCAATTTTGGATGAGTTTGGTTGAATCTTGGATGAGAAATTAATAAAAATCTGACCACAAGTTCATCATGTAGAAAAAATGCTTGATTCACTCAATAGGGCCGTTTATACGAGAGATGATATGCAAGCCGCGTCCTGCGTAAGCCACTTCTTAAGACGCAAAACACCGGTCCTACTAATCACTGCCCGATAGTGGTGTAGCCAAGGGGTCGCCCCCCCCCCACCCCCCACCAATGGTCTCCAAGACCGTTCTCGTGAAAAGTTTAAATCCGTTGAGAAACTTGTAAGGGGGGGGGGGGGGTTACATTGTTTTAAGGCCAAATGAGTAGACTAGTAATGTGTTATATATATTGCAGGCATGCATATGCTATACTTAAATTAATACTATAATACGACTTGTTTATAAATTAATCTAAATATATTCTGACGTCGTATTCTACGTTCTGCTTTGATTTCAACAAAATTATGTAATTTATGGCTTTCAGATTACTCTTAAATACCTGCCTCAAAATGCAGGAAACAGTGTTTCAGAGACCCTAGAAATCCAACATTTTCAGGGGGAGCATGCTCCCGGACCCCCCTCGGAGATTAACGTTCTCGCCCCCCCCCCCCCCCCCCCCCCCCCCCCCCCCCCCCCCCCCAAACTCAAGACCCTGGCTATGCCACTGCTGCCCGAGACTGCCCAGGAGTAAAAAATGACCGCCCGAGACCTATTAACTCGTTCTTTATCCAGTAATTAATTATTTTGTTATTAATAATGTTGTTAAACCATATGTTTATAAAGGGAAACAAGATGGCAAGGCATTAGAATTTTTATTTTGTCAGTGGTCATGGTCATGGTTAGCCTAATCTCTAGCTCTTCCTTGGTTAACGCGTTCAGGAAGTGATCCGAACGGACCCGCTGGGAAACGCCTAGCAAAATTCGTAAACACTTTCACTTTACAGCTTTGGTTGTTTATTGAGGAAGAGTTGTGATATTATGATGTTCTAAGTGTTTTTCGACATTTAATATTCCATCTGCATAAAATAATACAAGCCAGTGCTCACCTTGGATCGACGAAGTTTCACTAGCCTAGCTTTCCTTCTGCAACCGCCAAAAGTTGAAAGTTAAACAGTTACATTTTCATTCCAAGCTCCAATTGGAATATATTCCATAATTCCCTTCTTTCAATCGCCAAGATCTTTGGTAAAATCTTCACAGACATCCTTGTGCTTTCATACTGTCACTCAGTGTTGTTTACGGTTGGTGTACTAGTTCCAAGGAACACTCGAAGGGTCAGAACGATTCTGGGCAGGACCTTTTTGCGAATGTTGCTAGGCCTTCCCGTTTCCAGCCTCTCCCCAGTCTTCCCAAGAACCCAAACCGACTACGCGGCCAAGCACATGACGGAAACGAAAGGTGGAGAAACTAGGCTAGGTCATGGTCATGTCGAATTTCCAATTTATTAGTTAAATAGATGTTCAAGTTTCGTTTTTTATTGATTGTAACATCGTTCAGCTGATGTTTCGAAGTGTTGAAATAAACCTCGGTTTTCGGGTCTGGTATACTCTGAAAAAGACACTATTTCAGCACGGGTTTTTCACGGAAGCACTCGGTTTCAAAAATCAGAAAAACAAATACATTAATCATTGCCGACTGCGATTAACATTTCAATGGCGCTGCGGGAGACATTTCAAGATCGAGCTTCGCTCAATTGGGCTATACTGATCGAATAAAAAAAAACTCGTATTTATTCACCATATATAAAAATACATATATACGCAACATTGCATGTGTACAGTATTTAGTAGAAATACAGTATTTCGAAACATCAGTATTTCGTTCCTCGAAATTCACGGCAGTTTTCAGCTTTTCCATTTTGCTATGTTGAAAATATTAGCCCATCAGCAAGTTAAGATTGCCGTTTATTTTCATATATACGGCAAATCACAAACGGAAGCTTTCAGTCTTAACATACAAATCGGCTCAGAACTCAGAACTGCTGATTTCGAACTGCAGTTTGCGGTGTGCTGTAAATGCGGATCTATTCTTTATTATATACTGTAAGGACTCTAATATAGATGTATACCGTCTCTGGCAGTAATAGGCAATCTCGGGCGGCCATTTTTTACTCCCGGGCAGCAGTGGCGGACACTTGACGAAATATTGGGGGGGCGAGTGCCGAAGGCACGAGCCTTCTAGGGGGTTGCGGGGGCATGCCACCCCCCGGAAATTTTTTAAAATTTGATCTCTGAAATGGCATTTGCAGCATTCTGAGAACACATTTTGTAAAAAATTTTAGGTTTTCAAAACACTATTTTAATGGTGCATTTTGTTATAAATCACATGCTAAGCAGAAAAAAACAACATTTCAGAGAAAATATTCTAGATGATTATCTACATTTGTGAATGGAATTGCAAGGTGGTTTAATTAACACGCCAATGACAATGTAAAATTCATTCGCTAAGCGAGTGAAATCCACATATTTCTTTTAAAATAAATAAATATCAGAATTTGATCAGTCTATGCATAGTTCGTCTATGACTCCGTTCTGCGCACGCTTTTGTTGGTTAACATATTTTATTCTCGTACAAATAAAAGTAGAAATTCTACTTTTATTTGTACGAGAAACATGTTTATAGGCATTGAATTTTGAAATGAAATGTGTAACGGAATTTTGATATTAATTTATTCCGTTTATAGTTGAACAATTCTATTAGCTTATAGCCTTATATGGTGATAATTAGGTTGTTATTGTACAAACGACACGTCGCCACCGTAGCAACGTCAATCAACCTGCCTAGAAACGTCATCACGCAACTGTTGTAACGAACGCGATAAATTATTCGCATTAATCAACCTGAATCCGCAGTAATAAATATTTAAACCAGAGAACGCTTGAAAATTCACAACTATAGATATAGTTCTTGAAATGAAAACTCTCTTGTGCTTCCACTTTTCAAAATGAAAGCTTCAGCTAAAATATTGGGGGGGGGGGGGGGGCAGTCCCAGGCAGTCCCGGACAGTAATTAGTCAAGGTAGAAAAGGTACAAAGACTTGTGTGCGCTGAGTTTCAAGTTCATCTCATTCCGACGGGAAGTAGTTTGTACTAGCTTCTACTCTTATACTTTGGTGCTTGATTTGGGAAATAAAATCATTGTTCTTTTAATTCTTTGAATGTTTGCATGGTGACAAATTGGTAACAGAAGTGAGAATTTGGGGTAACACCACGTTTATTACTTCCGCCAGGACGTTACGTTTTTACCTCTGTTTGTCTGTCTGTTCACCTGTTTTCTATGAGTCTGTCTGTCACCAGGATATTTCACAAAATACCCCACAGGTTTTCATGAAAGTTTGCAGAAAGATTGATCATAGATCAAGAATTAAACATTTTAAATTTTTGTCAACTGAATTTGATTGAATCTTGGCAACCTCGTTAATCTCAAGGGCCTTTTTGAAATTGGCCAGTAGAGTGGGAAAAGGCCCTGGTATCTAGTGGGCTCTGCATTTTCATTGGTTGATTTTGTTAAAAATTCCTCGTGAAACATATTCATGCATAGTTTTGTGCCAGTTATAATCAAATAGCTTCAAAGGGACCACCAACGGGACCACCAACGGGACCACCATTACAATGAACTTCTCCCACAGGACTGGCATTACTCCAAATGATTTTGCATACTAATTAACTAAATTGCTAATTTATTACACGCAGTATTTCTGGGTGCTGTGACCAGGTGATGCCAGAGCCTTTTCCCACCCTCCAAATTTCAAAAAGGCCCTGGGAACGAGGTTTGGAATTTTGGATAAGAAATAAATATAAATCTAACCACAAGATTCTCCATCTAGAAAAATGCTGGTTGTTGATTACTTAAATGTCTTAAGGCAAAATAATTTTGGGGTCAGCAAACTCGTTTTTGAAATAAATTGGATTAAATGTAAATTTACGGCCATTTTGAAATGCCACTGTTGTCATGGCAATGGCTGGCTAAAACACATTATCTGTTAACAGTGTTAATGTCTTGAACGTTATTCTATGCATAATGTTAGTTTCACTCTTTTTCAAAATATTCATGAGCAGTACTTGCATTTTTGAAGAAACAGTGGGGAGCCACCTTGTCCTTGGATTGGCATTTGCTCTGATAAAGGTCTGAGTCAACAGACCTTGTATGAAAAGCAGTGACTGCCGCCCGTACAAAATTTTGAAATATTTGTACGAAGAGCAGTGATTGCCGTTGCTACAAAATTTTGAAATATTTGTATGAAAAGCAGTGACTGCTGCCCGTACAAAATTTTGATATATTTGTACAGAAAGCAGAGGCTCCCAAGTGGCTCTCACTTGCCAGAGGCTCCCCACATTTTTGAATGGAGACCAGTAACTGCCGTCCATACACATTTTTCAAATTCTTGTACGCTCGGACGTGGTGTACAACATTTTCAGATTTTTGTACGAGTCTATGTATATCACTTTATAGAAAAATTTTATTTCTTAATCTACCTTTCTTCCTTCATCGAGACCTTCGTGTGAGCCACACCACAAGAAAACAAAAGAATGCTGGGCAGCTATCTCATCAATCTCAAGTTTCATAATCTGGAACAAAAAAGAGAAAGATAGAAAGGTGAGTATAGGGAAAGTATTTAGGGAGAGTCAGAAGGAAAAAAGAAAGAATGTAGAATGACGTAGAGGAAGGAAGGAAATAAGGAAGGAAAGAAAGAAGGAAGGAAGGAAATTAAGAAGGGAAAAAAGGAAATAAGGAAGAAATGAAGGAAAAAGGAAAGAAGGAAGGAAGGAAGAAAGGAGGGAAGGAAGGAAGGAAGGAACGAAGGAAGGAAGGAAGGAACGAAGGAAGGAAGGAAGGAAAGAAAGAAAGGAAGGAGAGAAGGAAGAAAGGAAAGAAGGAAGGAAGAAAGGAGGGAAAGAAAGGAGGAAGGAAGGAAGAAAAGAAGGAAGGAAGAAAAGAAAAAAAGAAAGTAAAGTAAAGGCAAGACGGAAGAAAGTAAAGGGAGGGAGGGAGTGAGGGAGGAAGAAAAGAAAGAAGAAACAAAGGGGAAATGAAGGAAGGAAGGAAGGAAGGAAGGAAGGAAGGAAGGAAGGAAGGAAGGAAGGAAGAAAGGAAGGAAGGAAGGAAGGAAGGAAGGAAGAAAGGAAAGACAATGGATGGAGGAAATAGGAGGCAAAAAGGAAGATGTAAGAAAAGATAAGCAAAGTAGAAAGGAAAGGAAAGAATGAGAAATGGAAGGAAAGAAGGAAGAAAAAAAGGAAGAAAAGAAGAGGCATGAATGCAGGAACAATACATAATCTGTAACAAAAATGAGAAGTAGTTAGGGAGTAAGAAGGAAAAAAGAGAGAATGTAGAATGATGTAAAAGAAAAAAGGGAATAAGGAAAAGAAGTGAAAAAAAAAAGAAAGAGGGAAGAAGGAAAAGAGGGAAGAAGGAAAATAGGGACGAAGGAAGAAAAGAAAGAAGAAAGGAAGGAGAGAAAGAAGGCAAAAAGGACGACGTAAACAAAGGGACAAAGAAAAAAAATATAAGCAAAGTAGAAAGGAAGGAATGAGAAATGGAAGAAAAGAAGGAGGAAAAAAAAGGAAGGAAAGAGGAGGGATGAATGCAGGAAAAAAAATACATGGAAACAAAAAAAAACCAACAAGAAAGAAAAAAGAAAAGGAAAGGGAGAGGCAAGAAAGAGGAAAAAACTGATAGACAGGAGAATAACACGAGCGATTGATGGGAGGAAGGAAAGATGGATGATATTCGAAGGTTGCAAGTGGTTCTCTGATGAAAATATTGTTGGGAATATTTTTGCACAATCCTAAAGATAGTAGTTAGTAATCATGCAAAGTTTTAGGTTAATTACTTTACGTATGGAGTTTTTATTTTGAAACACCGCCATTAAAGTGGCCGAACTTGAAAAGAATGAGTCGAGGAAGCTTATGATGTCATAGACTCAATAACAACAATTGATGACCCTTTTTACTAACGAGTTCATCGTGAAAAATAGAATGAACTTATGTGAAAATAGCGAAAAAGGAGAGTGTAAATAAGACCTTTCTTATAAATAATTGGTAAGAAGCTGTCGAAATTAGTAAACAGGCCTGTAAATGTTGGTTTTCAGTAAACCGAAGTAATGAAAGAACCATTGGAGCGTTGCAAATTAATATCAAGAAATGGAAGTGACTATGAACTCGAGAAGCTTAAAATAGTTTACTTAAACAAAATGGATATCCGGCTAAATTTTTAGATCATTGTTTTTGAATTTTTTGGATAAAATATTTATTCCTCCGGTTAAAAATCCTCACAGCTCCTAAACTCATAGTTGCTTTTATTATTGCTTTTTGATGGTCATTAAAAAGTCATTTCTCTGATAAATAAGCACTTTTATTATATGGCAGCAGCCCTGAGAGGTCCGAATACGGAAATCCTGTAATTTGATTGGTTCATAAGTGGTCGGAAAGTTCCCGTATCCGCCCGCTCAGAGTGGAATCTGCCGTTCGGGACCGTAAGTTAATTTTATAAACAAAATGGCAGTCATGTATCGGCAACAAGATGGATTATAATTTTAGAACTAACTCATTGTTGAAATATATCGTGCAGGTATGTTGTTAGAAATTTTATAAGCTTTCATTTGATGTATAGTCCGAGTTTCCACGTTTTGTGAAAGTTTTTAAAATGTCCAAAATGTTCGTAACATTGTTCGTAATAACATTTACTTCTCATAAGTATTAGAATTCCAGATGAATTTTTATTCAAACTACTTAACGTACGATCTTGAGCAATATGTCAAACAAAAGCAATTGAAAATTACTATTTGGGGTAGAAAGTTCAGGATTCTAGCTCAACGGAAAGTACTTTAAAAATGGGAAAATGTCTGCCATTTTCGTTTAGTTCGCAAGAAAGATGGATCGAGTTTTCACAGAACGTTCACAAGATTTATGGCCATATAATAAACTACTTATTGACCTCGCTTGTTCGGCCTGTACTAGTGAAATATCGGAACTCGCTGCGCTCGTCTCGGTCCGTACTAAAAAAAACATCGGTCCGATATTTCACTAGTACAGACCTCACGCTCGGTCAATAAGTAGTTATTATACTTTAAAAATTGATTATATACAGCCTTCAAAATCAAAATGCCACCCTGTTAACCTCTGAGAAAACAGCAAATTTTTGCTGAGCCCAAACTAGTTTTTTTTCTTTGAAAAACAAAACTCAAACTCTGTTGTAAAACACAATTACAGCAACATTAAATGTGACTATGACAAATACTTTCCAAGACGTTTAAACTCGTTTCAGTTCATACATTAGTGTCGTACTAATTGGTTGTTAAATTAAGAATAGAAACTTGTGCTTTTTTAACAGGCTTCCATTTTGGAAAAAAATGCTAAGAAAGAGGTGCTGACCGAGACCTAATTTTGTTTTTTTTCGAAGGCTGAAATAGATGTAAAAATTAAGTAGACTGTTATGCAGGCAGTGTTTTAGATAGAGCAAAGTGAAAAGATGGTAAACTGCTGAGAATAGTTTTAATAACGAAATGCTGACGTTTCAAGCAGAGTCCTTCATCAGAGTAAAAAATAGAGTGCTGTGTAGGCAGTGTTTTAGATAAAGCAAAGTGAAGAGATGGCAAACTGCTGAGAATAGTTTTAATAACAAAATAATGACATTTCGAGCAGAGCGCTTCATCAGAGTAAAACCTAGAGCGCTGTGTAGGCAGTGTTTTAGATAGAGCAATTAGTGAAAAGATGATAAACTGACAATATTTAATTTTAATAACAAAATACTGGTGTTTTGATATTAAGTTGTGTCAAAAATTTTAAATTCCAAACTTCATTTATACCATGAATATTATTTTCCAGCATACAACATAATACTATTAAATAAATAAATTCTCACATAATTGAAATTGGTCTCGTGTGATCTGTATAGATTCCTCATATCCAATATGGTACCCAATTATATTTCTAAAATACAAAAACGAAAATTAATTTTAATAACTTGAAAAGTTAGATCAGCAAACCACTGCAAACGGCACACTATTTTCACAAAATGCTTGCACAAAATGGCAGCCAAAATTGGACTCCTACCATGCATTTTACAAACTTCATAATCTGGGTGATACTCATTAGCAATATAACATGACCATTCTGATAGGATTGAAGGATGGCATGGTGAATTGATGGTAGAAGGGTGTACCTTAATTATCGCCTCATATTACTGACAATATTATTATTGCAATTAATTTACCAACAGTTATGCAGGCAACCCCTCCCCCCACCCCCCACTCCTAATGTTTTTGGAGTGTTTTCTAGATTTGTCCAAATCCGATAAAAATTCAGAAAATCAATATTTCAACAGTTGTAACTGTAACAACACACTTCAATTAAGGCAGGAAATGCCATTTCAGAGACTCAAAATTCAAAATATTTTTTCCAGGGGGGTACACCCCTGGACCATCCTAAACATGTGTCATTTAACAACATATTACCCCATTCTGCCACCACCCAACAAAAAAAATCCTAGCGGTATTCTCAAAAGTAGAGAGGTGTCCTCACCCAGGGTAAGTGTGATTTGGTGTGATCATTAATTATGGTGGGAAATTGTGTAAAGTGTCAGTGTGGTAAATTAGAGAAAATGTTAATTACCTTGATATGATGAACATAATTTGATTGATCCAGATGACATCACACATATCAAGTCACTGAGTCGAATGTTAATTAGTAAGGGTTGTAAACAAAAGCTCAAAGGTGACAGTGTATTGAGAATTTCTTTAATATCTTCATTGTTTAGTCAGTAAGAAGCCTTCTGAAAGCTCTACACAGAGACTGAGACCTTTAGAAAGAAGAAAGAAACATTAAATAACTCGACAACTGACGTTAAATGACTTTTCTTCTTGCAAGATGCACACGTGCTCTCCAAGCATGCCTTCACAACTCGTTTTTAATTCGATATTTAAGAAGTAATTTAGCCTCTTACCTCAAGTTATTCTGCGTCTAGATACACTTCATATATCTTTATTCAAATACTTTCTAAAAATATTTCATTTTAGTCGTGTTTCGAACGAATAAAATCAAGCTAAACTATACACTAAACGATTCAACCAACTCAATAATTGCAACATTCGATTCATTCCAATTTATAGCCATTTACAGCGGTATTCCTGAGGAATTGGTGTAATCACTAATGAATTATGAAAATTAATTTTACAGGCCACCCAAGAATACCGTATGACAATACCAGTCCCAGAGGTCCTACGCCGGCGTAGGACTTCTGGGACCAGGGTAGGGTTAACCCAAAATCACAAAAAAATTTTTTTTTCCCGTTATGCCGCTTTAACTATTAGGTTAAACGTGAGACATTTATTGTTGTTTTGGTTACCATGGAATCGCAAGTCAACATTTCTTTGTTTATGGTTGTTTTCTGGACAAAAAATGGCCCAGTTTCCTGAGGAGTGGTTCCGGGACTTGTTAGACAGCTTACACGAAGTTCCAGTTTACGTGGATCATAACCGCAGGTCAGTTCATTCAGTTTGGTGAAAAATATAGGTGGGCTCTCCCTAGCCTGGTACCCTGGCCAATTTCAAATGAAATATGGGCCAGGTAACCACTAAAGACTTCTGCTTTCCCATTGGTTGAAATTTCGCGCGTTTTTAGTGGCTATGAGTAAAACTGCAATCGTCATAAGTGGATTTAGCCCTGATGACGCGGGAATGAGATTAGTGGTTATCTGGCCCATATTCTTTGATTGGGTCAGGGTACCAGGCTAGGCTCTCCCTTCCTTCATTCAGCATTATTGTCAATAGTACTGAGTAATTTAGTAAGGTTTTGTAAAGCCTTTAACTGCCCTTTTAGTAGAAAGCTCACCGATTCACCAAAATTGGGCACTAATACACTATATTGGTATGCCTTTAATACTGACCTTGTGAAATATAAATTATTCAGTCCATATTTAGCTTGCTTTCAAGAGGAGTAAGGAGTTTCTTGTTATTTTTATTCAAATGTTTTCTCCTGTCTTTTAGCCAATAATATGCTCCATAGCGGTTTGCATAAAGCCAAAATAAAGATGGACAAACTCAACCTCGTACCCAGGGTCTTATCTAGATAAGACCCTGCCTCACCCTGGGTACGAGGTTGGGACAAACTTCGGTCCAGTAGTCGGCAGCCATTTTGAAAACAATTCGCTGGTACGACAGGTATGACCCAGATCAATGTACCAGAATGCTTTGCCAGTATTCCAGGGTTTCGGCCACAAGGGACGACTCAAAAGGACCCGTCCAGTCCTTTTGTGGCTTTTCCAAAACATATCGTCAAATTTGTTTTTTCCAAGTTTGTCGTCAAGTTTCAGTGAGTCTCAAGATTTTAGCAATCTTTTCGATACCCTACAACATAAACCCTAACCCTAATCAGAAATCTGGTTTACCCAGGTCCCTCTAGCTTTTTGGAAAAACATATTTAATGACATATTTTGGAAAAGGCGCCGAAGGACTGGACGCGTCCTTTGAGTCATGCCTTTTAGCCTAAATCCTAGAATACTGGCAAAGCATTTTGGTATAGTTGTAGTCACCCAACGCCATCTCACGTCATCGTGCAAATGGTCTATTTCACGCCTTAATAAGGCATTATTTGCACGATGACGTAAAATAGCTTTGGCTGACTACAATCACCAGAATGCTTTGCTAGCGTCCACGTGCTGATAAATGAAGCACACTGGCAAAGCATTCTGGTAGTTGTAGCTGTCACCCAACGCTATTTTACGTCATCGTGCAAATGGCTTATTGTAAGGCGTGAAATTGGACTCTATGATCCCGCCCCAGGCCTGGGTAAAGCCTGGTTTCCATATAGCCGTAAGAGCCGGCGGCATGGCTGCGGCAAGGGGCGATGGTTAGTCAGCAATAAAAAGCTGTATGCGATTAGACCATTGCCCCTTGCCGCAGCCATGCCGCCGACTCTTAAGGCTATATGGAAACCAGGCTTTATATAGTGTGCTACGAACAGAAGGAAAAGCTTTTCAAAAGATGGAAATTGTGGAGTAAATAACATACAGACAACAAAATGGAATTTATGTTTTATTATGTCATAACTTAACTATACAAATAAAGCAACCTTATTGGCTGATTATAGAACGATAATTGTTCTGATTGTAATTACTTTGTGCCATGCATCATCTATCATGCATTATCTATATTTTTAGATGTTTAGATTTAGGTTTTTATTCATTCACAGTACTTGTTTATGATAGGCGGCGGAAGATAGGTTTGGTAGGGGGGGCTGAACTTCGAGCGCCGAAGGCGCGAGAAACCTCTAGGGGGGTCCGGGGGCATGCCCCCCGGAAAATGTTGAAATCTAGAGTCTCTGAAATGGCATTTCCTGCGTTTTGGGGGAAGATTTTACAGTATCCTAAACGTTATAAAACGTTTACCGCCCTCATTTTCTCGGCCTTTCTTAATTCTTGGCTAAGACGAAAACGGCAATTCATTGTTCAAACTTTGAGAAACATTTCGATATGGCTCATTCATAATACTTCTGGTCAGCAGTCATCAAATGCTAATACGTGGAGTACTTCATGAAATGAGTTTTGAGCTATCACACGATCACGATTTTTCTTACGATTGTCACCATGCAGTGATATGGAATTTTCAAAATGCTGTATACCGAAGATGTATAAATATTTAACATATAATCACTCTTACCTTCGGCACAAAGGCAGGGGGCTCCGTCCCCCCCGGTTCCGCCGCCTATGTGTTTATCCACTTAGAGTTTTATTTATCTCAAACTCTAATTATTTACATAGCTAAAACTTATTTATGATTCTGATGCATTTTACATATTAGTTTATAGTTGGTGTGATGTCAAACGACTTTACCGACTGAATAAATGTAGATGTAGATTTAGATCCATCTATACTACCATTACCACCACCACGACTAAAATTACGACCGAAAAAGATGGCGGCGGTACATTTAACCACAATGCTTTGCGACCTCAAATCAGCTCAAATAACAACTAAACATTGTTTATCATGCTAAGATGGATTAAGTAAGCAACATCTTCATTCCTACCAAAGTTGATCGTTTTAAAACCATATCTTAAAATAATTCTGCAAGAAACAATACTGCATGCAAAGGATTGTGGTTAAATGTACAAGTCGCCATCTTTTTCGGTACGGTCAATTACAACTAGCATCACTACGACTACAAATGCGACTACCACCACCACTACCTTTACTACCACCACCACTTCCACAACCACCTCCACCACCACTTCTACCACCACCACCACCACCACCTCTACTACCACCACCACCTCCACCTTTACTACCACCACCACTTCCACCACCATCTCTACTACCACTACCACCTCTACTACAACCAGCATTTCCACTACCACGTCCACCACCACCTTTACTACCACCTCCACCTTTACTACAACCACCACTTTCACCACCTCCACCACCACCACCACTACTACCACCACCTCCACTACCACCTTTACTACCACCTCCACCACCACCACCTTTACTACCACCTCCACCACCACCACCACTACTACCACCACCTCCACTACCACCTTTACTACCACCTCCACCACCACCTTTACTACCACCGCCACCTCCACCTTTACTACCACCACCACCTCCACCTCCACCTCCACCTCTACTACCACCACCACTTCCACCACCACTTCCACCACCACTTCTACTACCACCTCCACTACCACCACCTCTTCTACTGCCATCTCCACTACCTCCACCACCTCCACTACCACCACCACCTCCACCACCACTACAACCACTACCACCTCCACTACCACGGAACGAGGGAGGTACTACCACCACCATTTCCACAACCACCTCCACCGCCACAACTAATCACCACCACCACAGCACCTCCACAATTACGATCATCACCACTACCATCTCCGCCACTTCCTCCACAGCTACCATCACCTCCACGAACAACACTAACACTAACACAACCTCCCCCACTACTACCTCCACCAACCACCACTACCTCTTCACAATAGCCTGGCTACCTCCACAACCACCACCTCCACCTCCACTACCTCCATCACCACTACCTCTAACACCACCACTACCTCCACCATGGCAACCACCACCACTACCTTGACCATCATCACCCGTATTTAATCTACTACGATTATATGAAATAAAACTGATAAATTAACAACCTCGTGCCCTGGCCCTGCTTTCAAAATGGAGAGCTGAGAAGGCCATATATATAGCAAAAGCTAGTCAAATGACTCCAATAATCTTGAAGTATTTTGCTACGTAGCTTATATACTGTTCCGGGGGATCAGTATAGTCACTGATAAACAGAATAGTTGGTTTGTATATGTACAACTATTCAGAAAATTATTTAAGATTACCGTATACCTTCACACAAGTGTCTCCAGTCTAAAAGACGTAGTGTGTCCGCATTATGTTGCAGATAGCTTAACTTCCACATCAAATTAAAGCTTATAAATTATGTGCGACAAGTATATGCCAACAATTTTCCATTTTAATGCATCAACGATTTTTTCACCATCTTTTAGAGGGATGTCGTGATCGCCTTTCACAACCTTTAACTCAAACTGGTTTTTGTTATTTTTTAATTCGATTCTTTCCTGCGAGTAGTACTGATACAAGGCGCTAAAAACAGTGTTGGGGTTTTTCAGTATTTGATTCTAGTGAAAAGTCGTACAACATTTTGTAAATTGATAAGAAAAAGCCTGAAGTAAACGCATGGGAATGGCCGTCGACGTAAAAGCTTTCGAAAGAATCGAATTCCACGACAAGGTTTTGTAGGTGATCTACAGTATATTTATCTATCATCTCTGAAAATTTTAAAGAACTCAAAACAATCTCCTTTAATTTGTAACTCTTTAAAATCTCCCCTTGTGGAGAGGAATACATTTCAAGAAACAATCGGCACTCGGAAGGAAACTTTCCCTAAAAGTTTACCCCTGATCAAAAACTTTACATTGTAATTTCACTATTTACTTGTATTTCTTGAAGTGGTTCCCTGATGAAAATATTGTTGGCAATGTTTTTGCATAATCCTAAAGATGTTATGGTAGGTAGTTGGTAATCGTGCAAAGTTTCATTTCAAAATTCGATGAAGAAAAAAGGGTGATATCTTACGTGTGAAGTTTGTATTTTGGTGCGCCGTCATTAAAGTGGGCGAGCTTGAGAAGAATGAGTCGAGGAAGCTTATGACGTCATAAACTCAATAACAACAATGACCCTTTTCTTGACAACAACAATGATCTTTTGTTTTTGTTGAGTCTAGGACATCATAAGTTTTCCTAAACTCATTCTTCTCAAACCCGGCCAATTTAATGCCGGCGCTCCAAAATACCATAATAATAGAAATAATAATAGAAACATGGTTTGGAAGCTCAACAAAAGTCATTGTTTTATGTTTTTGTTCAGGTTTATGGAAATGTGTGCACTTTCACGGTTACTGAACATATTGTGTTTTCTGTATAATGAAGCAATCATCCAATAGCAACGTTTGGGTTGAATCGCTCAACCGTACTGTTTAAATATTAATAAACCTAAAACAAAGGATTTGTGCACCTTCGTGTACCTTTCAACATGAATCGTAGCTTGATTGTTGACCGCTTTGAAGTTTGCCGGGTTTCCAAACCATGTTTAGAATAACTATGAAAATACAAACTCCGCACGTGAAATTCAACTTTGTTTTTGAGAATTTCGAAATAAACTTTGCACAATTACCAAGTACCATAATATCTTTAGTATTATCCAGAAACATTACCAACAATATTTTTTATCAGAGAAGCACTTTAACATTTTTTGGTACAAAAATTTAGCATGAAATTTTAACATGGTCCAAAAAAAGTTTGTTCGAAAAAAATTCGTCTCTGAAGGTATACGGTAACTAATGATAATGACATACAAGGCGCCGTATACTCCTAATAAATCAATCCTATCAGTTAATCTTAAAGTTGATAAGTGTCGATTGTTGATAAGATTATTACAGTTTATACTTATTCAAGGTCATTGAAAGCAAGAAGAAAAGGCCATGAGGACCAGGTTGATAAATTAGCTCAACGTACATCAGTATTATTTTTTATGGATTTTTCTACACATCAGGAAAGATGCGGTTGATTTCAACATAGCCATGTCCGTTGTGTTGAAATCCCTCACTATTTTCTTGATTCCTGCCACTGTTGTACGACCCACCACCACCAGCACACGAATAATACTCATTGTCTCCTGATGCCCCTCCAGAATATCCTCCACCACCTCCTGCCCCTCTTCCCCATCCATGAGCACCACCTCCTCCTCCAAACCCACCTACTGCATTAAAGTGCTTAGCACGTCCTCCTGCTCCACCTTGTAAGAAACTTTTACCTCCTTCTCCACCATCTCCATACTTTCCACCAAAATATCTACCACTTCGTCCATTGCTGTAAAATCCTCCTCCTCCACCACCTGTAGGAAGAGAAAATGAGATTCATATGGATAAAAGAACAAAATATTCTCTCTACTTTATATCAATAGAGTATAGAGAATATTTTGTATGCTATGAATATTTTGTTTGCATATCAATGCATCTTTGAAAAAATAAAATAAATGTTATCGTCTCATACATTGCACTAGGTAAGATTTAGAAACATTGAAAAACATGCATAAAATAATAATAATAATAATTATAATAATAATAATAATAATAATAATAATAATTAATAATAATAATAACAATAATAAATATAATAATAATAATAATAATAATAATAATAATAATAACAATAATAAATATAATAATAATAATAATAATAATAATAATAATAATAATAATAATAAAAATAAAAACAATAATAAATATGATAAATATAATAATAATGATGATAATGATATGATAATAAGCATTAAAAAGCATGCATAATAATAAAAATGATGATAATGACGATGATGATGATGATGACGACGATGATTATAATTATAATGATAATGATAATGATGATAATGATAATGATGATTATAATAATAATAATAATAATGTTATGAAAACACTAGCGTGATATGTAAACATATGAGTGTTATGTAAATATTATGTAAAATAGTAAGCTATAAATTATTGGCAAATCGACAAGGTTTTTGTGTGTAAATAAAGTGCTGCGTGCGTAACATTTTGGCGACCCCGCCAGGATTCGAAGATGACACTCGGTCTACAAGACGTGCCGTGGAACCAGACGAAAGCCGAGCTGAGAAGCATCAAAGTGTCAGCGTTTTAGAGGAATTGATCAAACAACAGGTCGAAACATTAATGAGCAAAGCATTCTGTATGGTCAACAGACGGATAGATTCAACGAGATAATACCCAGAACGCAGCCCGGATTGGCCAAATGGAGCAGAGGCAAGAGCAGACAAAGTGTAAAGTGCAGGAGTTAAGTCAAGCCATGGTTTTGGTAGTCGCAAGAGTCGAGTCGATCAAAAATCGGGCCAAACTGTAGGCATAGTTAGTGGAGAGGGATGGTTTGGAAGCTCCATTGTCTTTCAAGATTATGCAATGGTCATGTTATTGTGTTCATGTTGGATGGACACGTGACGACGAAGGACTACACAACGAAAAAAGGACTTACAACACGTGACGACGAAGGACTACACTAATTAAACACGAACGTTGTTATTGGATGACTGCTTCATTAAGCAGAAAATACAATACGTTCAGTGCCCGTGAAATTAGACAAATTGAACAAAACCATAGAACAATGATTTTTGCCGAGTTTCCAAACCATCTCCCTCCACTAACTATGCTGTGTGGTTCAATAAACGATAGGACCGAAATCGTTCAAGCTGAACCAATTATTCGAATGCACGAAAGGCTAAAAGAAGAGCTAATTGTGTCCTTGAAGAAAAGACGAGACGAAACGTTCGTAATTTAGAAGAAAAGACGACAGAATATCGCTTGCCTAAGGAAACGTCGAATTTAAAAGCCTCTTTAACGTCGTTAACAGAAGCAAAGAAGACTCGAAGAACGCTGCCCGAGCCTCGAGTTTCAACTCCTATGGGAATGACAGGGAGTGGTTGGGGTATTGGTAAATTACCTCAAAGCCAAAGTACGCAATTGAGAGATACTGCGGTAAGTGGAAAAAGTCTTATTGGAAAGCCAAACATGTACAACGGGCAAACCTCTTGGGACGCCTACTGCGCTCAATTTTGTATTATTGCCGAAATGAATGGATGCGATGACCAAAAAATAGCAGCTTTCTTAGCGACCAGTCTTAAGGGGCCAGCGCTGCAGGTGTTAGAAAATCTCTCAACCCAGAGAAGACAAGACTATGAAGCTTTAGTGACTGCCTTGGCAAATCGATTTGGTAGTCGCATCGAACAGAGATTTCCCAACTAAAGTTTATGAGCCCGGTTAGAAAGCGTGACGAAGAGTTACCAGCAATAGCAGAATACATGGAAAGACTGGATCGTTTGGCCTACCCTGAAGCCCCATTAACGATACACTCGCCCGCGATCAATTTGTTGACTCGTTGCCCGATGACGTTATGCGACTACGACTCCGACAAGAAAGACCTTACACCTTACAAAAGGCATTAGAGTTAGCCCTGGATCTCGAGTCATTTCAGTTAGCTAATTGACAACAAAGAATTCGAGTTTCTTGGGAAGCAAAGCTAGCTGGAAACGAAGAGACTTCTCGAAATCCTGTAGAGAAGACGGAGGAGATAGCCAAGAAAGTGGAGAATGCCAGTCTTAAAAATTTAAAATCGCCTACGAGGGATTCCAGTCGTGACGGCTGTTGGAGATGTCCTGTTGACCATTTCCGCAGAGTGCCCACAAGCAAGCCCTCCGAGACAGAAAGGACTCGTCCTCGGGAAAGCAACCAGCTTCGGAAAGTCGCGGTCAACGGGGAGGTACGACACCGCCGTCGGAAAACGATGAGTAGCTCGTTTTGGGGGTGCGGGGTGGGGGCGGAGGTCAGCTGGAAAAGGAACAAGTAATGCCCTGGAATTTGTTGTAAAAACTGCTTCACAGCCATTCCACAGAAATGACACATTGTTGAAAACAAATTAAATCAAGATAATAACACCAACAATACCATTATTGGGTGCTACAATACCTTGCCCTTCTGGAATGTGGAAAAAAATTACCATAATTACCCACGGGCATTGTGGGAACAGAAATAAGAACATAGATTATTCATCGATTAGAACAAATATTGTTACTTTTTAAGAAAAGTGTCCTATTTCTTGTATCAAAACTATTTTATGTATTCAACATGCCATTCCTATTTAGTAACTTATTTCAAATTCTAAATTTCAAAATGAGGTCACACAGGGTCAAACATTACAATTATTCGACCGCATGTCGCTAAGGTGATGGGGTCGCCTAAAATTTCCCCGAGTTGAACTGTTTTGCCTACAGTCACAGCTGGAGAAACAGCTCCAGTCACTGGACGAGGGAAACTGAAGATAGCAGTAGGAGGTCACGAGATGGAACATGATGTCTGGATAGCGGACATAGTGGAAGAGGGATAATTTAACTAGATTACCTTATGACAACCGGCTGTCAAGTGGATTTGGCAAGAAAAATTTTGAGGATTGGAAATGAAGAAGTTCCTTTACGCAGCCAAGCGAAGTCTGGCGAAGCAACGTGTTCTCGGGTTATTGTCCAAAAGACAGTGGCTGTTCCCGCAATGAGTGAAGCCATTATTTCATTAAAGTTGGAAAAGCAAGGTATCGATATGGGCGAAGCTTGGGCAATGGTAGAACCGCCGTGCTGCGAAAATAGCAAATTGCTTGTTGGCCGAACGCTGGTCGATCTGTCTTCAGAAAAATTACCTATAAGAGTCATGAATTTAACCAATGGCCATCTATCGCTAAAGAAAGGAACTGTGGTGGCAACCTGCGAGCCTGTGGCTTACATACAAACGGCCCTAGAAGAGTCTTTAGAGAAGAATGACACCTCGGACACGCACCCGACCGAACCAGAGCTTCCTAAGTATTTGCTGGACTTATTTACTCGTAGTAAATGTTCGATTGGCAAGGAAAACGAAACTCGGTTGAGTAACTTGTTGTCGAAATTTCAAGACGTATTTTCAAAAGGGCCAGATGATTTGCAAAACGGAAGTGGCTACGCATGGGATAGATGTTGGAAGTGCGTCGTCGATACGACAGCGCCCTATAGAAGACTACCGCTGAAGCAACGAGAGGAAGCAACCAAATTAATTTAAGAAATGCACGAGCAAGGGGTGATCATGATTGAACCGACCATGGGCCTCGCCAATTGTGCTTGTCAAAAAGAAGGATGGAACTCAGCGATTTTGTGTCGACTATCGTAAGTTGAACGAAGTGACGAAAATATATTCCTATCCTCTTCCTCGAGCAGATTCCACACTGGATGCTGTTAGTCGTTCAAACTGGTTTTCGACCTTGGACTTGAAGAGTGGGTACTGGCAAGTAAAGATGAATGAAAACGACAAGGAGAAAACTGCTTTTACCGCTGGGGAAGACTTATGGCAATTCAACGTGATTGTCAAATGCCCCCGCTACGTTTGAACGACTTATGGAACGCGTGTTGCATGGGCTACCATGGACAGTGTGCTTGGTATACCTCGAGGACATAATTGTGCATGCTGGAACGATAGAAGATGAATTTTCTTGTCTGAAAGCCGTTTTTGAGAGGCTGAGACTTGCTGGTTTGAAGCTAAATCCAAAAAAAGTGCAGCCTTTTTCAAAACCAAGAGAGGTATCACAAAACAGATGCTGTTCGCAGGTGACCTGAACCAAAGCCTGAGGTTAAAAGTTTCTTTGGTTTGCGCACTTATTATCGGCGATTTGTTCCACACTTTGCAGAAACCGCTAAAGCCTTGTATCTGCTGACGGAGAAAGACAATAAATTTGTTTGGACGTATGAGTGCCAGAGATCGTTCGAGAAATTGAACAAATTATGGACGTCTACGCCTATTTTGGTTTATCCAACCCTGGATGGGGAGTTCTGTGTGGACACCGACGCGTCCGATACTGCAATTGGTGCAGTCCTTTCCCAGATGCAAGATGGGGAGGAGAAGGTCATTGCATATTTCAGCCGAACATTAAGTCGGGCAGAAAGGAATTATTGTGTGACGAGGAGAGAACTTTTGTTGGTTGTGGCGTCCGTGGAACATTTCAATTATTATCTGTATGGACAGAAGTTTAGGATACGAACTGAGCATTCTGCATTGCAGTGGCTGATGAACTTTCGCAACCCCGAGGGTCAAGTAGCTCGTTGGTTACAGAAATTACAGACGAACGTTTGTAGTGGAACACCGGTCCGGAAGTCGTCACCAGAACGCCGATGCATTGTCGAGACGACCGTGTCACGCCGAAGGGTGCAAACGTTGTGTAAAATTAGAAGAAAAGTACCAAGGCAACGTAGATCATCTTAAAAACAACCGTGTTGTTCAAAGCCCGGATGAACGTTCGGGCGAGTTCCTGATAAATAACGACAGCTGGCATGTAGAACAAGGAAAAGATGGAAGTCTTATCACCATTATCAACGGTTTTTTACAACGAATAGTACCCAAATCACTATGGAACCGAGTCTTTGATTTTCTTCATGGCCCAAGAACGGCCATATTGGGACTGCGGTATGGCTTTACAGACCACAGTGAAAGAAAGGATTATCTCCTAAATTAGCCCAGCCTTAGAGTGGTCCGAAAGTAATCGCAAAGAGAATAAATTACCTTGTTTACAGAATACGGCTTACTGATCACAGCAAACCGAAGGTTGTTCATCGTAACAGACTAAGAGAATACGTGGATGATAACCCGCACAAATTGTCACAATTGGAAGTCACTCAACCAAGACATCTACAACCCAAGCGCCTGGATCCCAGCTGAGAAGGAGTACTAGGACAAGGAAAACGCCAGCCCGATTAAGACCGTGACGATGAACTCAGAAGCTGTTAACGAACAGTATTTAAATCTAGTTTGAATGAAGAAGTCAAATCGGGACGCTTGTGACCTAAGAGGGGAAGAGTGTTATGTAAACACTAGCGTGATATGTAAATATATGAGTGTTATGTAAATATTATGTAAAATAGTAAGCTATAAATTCTCGGCGAATCGACAAGGTTTTTGTTTGTATAAATAAAGTGCCGAGTACGTAACAACAATAATAATAATAATAATAACAATAATAATAATAATAATAATAATAATAATAATAACAATAATAATAATAATAATAATAATAATAATAACAACAACAACAACAACAACAATAATAATAATAATAATAATAATAATAATAATAATAATAATAATAATAATAATAATAATGAACTCCAGACTGGCTTATTGGTTTGGTAATTCCTTGAATATATGAAGCAATGGCAAAACTCATAACAAAGTGAAAGATTTACCTGAATAGCTATTGTCAGCTTCCAGAGCACCACTGCCATTCACTCCACCAGACCAACTTGAACAAACTCTCTTAGTTTTATCACACTGATTTTTCTTCCCAGATGTCCCAACACTTGCGTCACAATTACTGAGACGAGTTTTGAGGTATTCAATCCCACCTCCACCCCCAGCAATGATCACTGGTTTATTTGATGACGTCACAACAAATGTTCCTCCACCACCACCTGCAGAATAACTTACAGTGTTTTTAACACCTTGTTGACCAACCAATATTTTAATCACTTCTCCTTTGTTCAAATCAAAATCTCCTTTCATATATGCACCACGACCTCTTGCAGCAGATCCAACTTTATCGTAACCACCTGATGCTCCAACCGCTGTGATTTGGTACGTTCCAGTGAAAGAAACAGTCCAATATTGTATGCCATTTACTACTGTCACCATATTCTCGTGATCTTGACCAGCATAGAAAGATCCGAGTGATGTTGGTCCAAGACGACCACTTGCTCCAAGATTGGTAAACTTTGCTACAAAGGTCTCTGAAGAAAGACATAAAGAAAAACAAAGTTTATAAATATGGGACATTTCTTCACACCAGATCAGAGAGTTGGAACGTTGGGTCATAAACAGCAACTTTTTGAGTAATACGTTCAAAAAACTACCGTAAATTGCGGATTATAAGCTCTGGGCTTATATATTCAATTTCGATAGAGGTTTTGGGTTTATATCCGGGGGGCGGGGACAGCTTATAGATGGTATAAAAAAAGACCGTTTTGGAATGAGCTGCTAAGAAATAAGTTGAGACTAACATACGGCATTATCAATATACGTCTTCCATTTACTGATTTAATCAATAATAGTTTTAAATCCCTATTAATTAAGTATCAAATCCCTAATAGTTGAATCAATGTTCTCATTGCATGACTAGCGTTTTACCGACTATTTCAAAGATTATATTATTATTATTATTATAATCTATATATTAATCAGCCGTGTCCGTCTGTCCGTCCACGCAAAAGCTAGAAAACCACCGGGTCCATTCAAACTAATCCACTACCAAAACTAAGCCAAAAGTTCGACAGTGTGCAATTGGTGTATGGTTTTTGAGAAGATTAGCATCGGGCTTTTCATATTCTGTTTTTCTTGAGGCACTATGAATTGTTACTTAATAACAAAACCCCATAAAATCATTTTCTTGTCAATATAAAACGTATATAAAAAGTATAATTGCGTACATATGTACAATAAAAAAGAGAAAATATACTTAGTTAGTTTCTTATTTCAATGTGGTTATTGGTTAATTGTTTTGACATTTGCACGACTGCCACACCCACACCCACACCCACTTGTGAAACTGAAATTAGGCTATCAATTTTTCAATCGCTGAACCCCAGGCACAAAAAATAGCTCATTTGTTTGGAACCCTGTTTACACAGTATCTTTTCAGGTAAAGTATTCAGCTGGATATCAAGTCACGTGCCGTAACCTTAGGTATCCAGCACCCGTATTAATATATTTGCTATTCCAAGCTAAAACTACCCGCTGGTTTGAGCCCGCGCCTGAAACGGGGTCTGATCATCTCAGGCTACCCACGCGTGTGCTTCGATGTGTATTCACGAGTGATGACAACAAATGTATAGAATTTCTCGGCTCGAATCTCAGAACCTATTTCACAGCGGATTTGAGCCCGCGCCTGAAACGGGGTCTGATCACGATCGGAAATGGCGGCTGTCGAGGCTCGCGAAATACGGGCTGACCCGTATTAGCTACGCATGCGTAGAACGAATATCTTGCGTGTAAACGTCATCAATACACGGCCGACAACTCACTTGAGCCAGCACGCACGTGAACTGCGAAATGCCCCATGAAAGTGGCCGATTTTCTATGCGATTTCCGATCGTGCTTCACAGGCTAAGCTAAAACAAGCTTTCTGAAGTATTCCGAACTCTATCGAGATTGGCAGTTTTCGTATCCACTGACTAAACCGGTTGTTAATGGTCTTCAAAGCTCGTATGATAATTGGCACAACCATTACTGATGTCACATTCTCTTGAACTCGTATCCCAAATCTTGATAGTTCTCAAGTTTTTCTCTTCCTTTTTTCGTGAATCCTGGTGTTAAATGGACAACTGTCGTCGACGAGGAGACTTTTTCGGTTTTCTTTTTAAGCAATGTAATGTCTGGTCGTATATGCTCTAACTCTTTGCCTGTTTGAATCTTAAAGTCCAACCACAACTATACTTGCTCATTCTCCAGCACACTTTCTGGTTTGTGGTGGTATTACCAATTCTTTGCATAATCGAGATTGTAGCCTTTGCACAGATCCCAGTGTACAATATGACTGCTACTTTATCATGTCTCTATAGCTTGTTTTGTTTCTGCGCCATGACACTACACTCAGACACAATATGGGCTACCGTTCGTCCCTCTTTCCGCGCATTCTGCACGACAGTGCGATATCCTCATTGGCTCATTATCAATGCATTTTCATATGTATCTTGTCCTCAGTGATTGGTCCTGCGCTGCTATCAGCATTCCCTGTTTCTTTCTTCAAATTTCCCTTCTTTATTAGCCACTGCCACGTTTTCCCATCTCTTCCCTCTGATGTATTCATAAAAAACTTGTCGTGAAGATTCTTTCTTTTATATTTCTTCTCTTTTCCTTCTCCAAGCGGATCTTCATTTTGCACTGCAACAATTATTTCCTCATTGCAACTGTCAAGATGCTTTCTCAAGCTATCTCAAACTCATTAATAAATCATGAGATAATCAGCCAATTACAATGGTTCATTCAATCACCTGATTGAAGCTGGATACTCCAGACGCCATTTATTGAGATGCCATATCAATAACTCGTTTATCGTGTTTTATCAGGGGAATCCAAACACTCGAAAACAATAAAACCATCATGTTTTTTCATGTTTGGATCCCCCAATGAAACACTCATACTCATTGTTGATATATTACATCAACGTCCACACTGATAAGGCCCCTACCTCCATGACTTCTTTTAAAATACAGCTTGTCAACGTCACTTTTTTATGTAATTATTATTATTATTATTATTATTATTATTATTACTATTACTATTACTATTACTATTACTATTACTATTACTATTACTATTACTATTACTATTACTATTACTATTACTATTACTATTACTATTACTATTACTATTACTATTACTATTACTATTACTATTACTATTACTATTACTATTACTATTACTATTACTATTACTATTACTATTACTATTACTATTACTATTACTATTACTATTACTATTACTATTACTATTACTATTACTATTACTATTACTATTACTATTACTATTACTATTACTATTACTATTACTATTACTATTACTATTACTATTACTATTACTATTACTATTACTATTACTATTACTATTACTATTACTATTACTATTACTATTACTATTACTATTACTATTACTATTACTATTACTATTACTATTACTATTACTATTACTATTACTATTACTATTACTATTACTATTACTATTACTATTACTATTACTATTACTATTACTATTACTATTACTATTACTATTACTATTACTATTACTATTACTATTACTATTACTATTACTATTACTATTACTATTACTATTACTATTACTATTACTATTACTATTACTATTACTATTACTATTACTATTACTATTACTATTACTATTACTATTACTATTACTATTACTATTACTATTACTATTACTATTACTATTACTATTACTATTACTAATACTATTACTATTACTATTACTATTACTATTACTATTACTATTACTATTACTATTACTATTACTATTACTATTACTATTACTATTACTATTACTATTACTATTACTATTACTATTACTATTACTATTACTATTACTATTACTATTACTATTACTATTACTATTACTATTACTATTACTATTACTATTACTATTACTATTACTATTACTATTACTATTACTATTACTATTACTATTACTATTACTATTACTATTACTATTACTATTACTATTACTATTACTATTACTATTACTATTACTATTACTATTACTATTACTATTACTATTACTATTACTATTACTATTACTATTACTATTACTATTACTATTACTATTACTATTACTATTACTATTACTATTACTATTACTATTACTATTACTATTACTATTACTATTACTATTACTATTACTATTACTATTACTATTACTATTACTATTACTATTACTATTACTATTACTATTACTATTACTATTACTATTACTATTACTATTACTATTACTATTACTATTACTATTACTATTACTATTACTATTACTATTACTATTACTATTACTATTACTATTACTATTACTATTACTATTACTATTACTATTACTATTACTATTACTATTACTATTACTATTACTATTACTATTACTATTACTATTACTATTACTATTACTATTACTATTACTATTACTATTACTATTACTATTACTATTACTATTATTACTATTACTATTACTATTACTATTACTATTACTATTACTATTACTATTACTATTACTATTACTATTACTATTACTATTACTATTACTATTACTATTACTATTACTATTACTATTACTATTACTATTACTATTACTATTACTATTACTATTACTATTACTATTACTATTACTATTACTATTACTATTACTATTACTATTACTATTACTATTACTATTACTATTACTATTACTATTACTATTACTATTACTATTACTATTACTATTACTATTACTATTACTATTACTATTTACTATTACTATTACTATTACTATTACTATTACTATTACTATTACTATTACTATTACTATTACTATTACTATTACTATTACTATTACTATTACTATTACTATTACTATTACTATTACTTACTATTACTATTACTATTACTATTACTATTACTATTACTATTACTATTACTATTACTATTACTATTACTATTACTATTACTATTACTATTACTATTACTATTACTATTACTATTACTATTACTATTATTACTATTATTACTATTATTACTATTATTACTATTATTACTACTATTACTATTATTACTATTATTACTATTATTACTATTATTACTATTATTACTATTATTACTATTATTACTATTATTACTATTATTACTATTATTACTATTATTACTATTATTACTATTATTACTATTATTACTATTATTACTATTATTACTATTATTACTATTATTACTATTATTACTATTATTACTATTATTACTATTATTACTATTATTACTATTATTACTATTATTACTATTATTACTATTATTACTATTATTACTATTATTACTATTATTACTATTATTACTATTATTACTATTATTACTATTATTACTATTATTACTATTATTACTATTATTACTATTATTACTATTATTACTATTATTACTATTATTACTATTATTACTATTATTACTATTATTACTATTATTACTATTATTACTATTATTACTATTATTACTTATTATTACTATTATTACTATTATTACTATTATTACTATTATTACTATTATAACTATTATTACTATTATTACTATTATTACTATTATTACTATTATTACTATTATTACTATTATTACTATTATTACTATTATTACTATTATTACTATTATTACTATTATTACTATTATTACTATTATTACTATTATTACTATTATTACTATTATTACTATTATTACTATTATTACTATTATTACTATTATTACTATTATTACTATTATTACTATTATTACTATTATTACTATTATTACTATTATTACTATTATTACTATTATTACTATTATTACTATTATTACTATTATTACTATTATTACTATTATTACTATTATTACTATTATTACTATTATTACTATTATTACTATTATTACTATTATTACTATTATTACTATTATTACTATTATTACTATTATTACTATTATTACTATTATTACTATTATTACTATTATTACTATTATTACTATTATTACTATTATTACTATTATTACTATTATTATTACTATTATTACTATTATTACTATTATTACTATTATTACTATTATTACTATTATTACTATTATTACTATTATTACTATTATTACTATTATTACTATTATTACTATTTATTACTATTATTACTATTATTACTATTATTACTATTATTACTATTATTACTATTATTACTATTATTACTATTATTACTATTATTACTATTATTACTATTATTACTATTATTACTATTATTACTATTATTACTATTATTACTATTATTACTATTATTACTATTATTACTATTATTACTATTATTACTATTATTACTATTATTACTATTATTACTATTATTACTATTATTACTATTATTACTATTATTACTATTATTACTATTATTACTATTATTACTATTATTACTATTATTACTATTATTACTATTATTACTATTATTACTATTATTACTATTATTACTATTATTACTATTATTACTATTATTACTATTATTACTATTATTACTATTATTACTATTATTACTATTATTACTATTATTACTATTATTACTATTATTACTATTATTACTATTATTACTATTATTACTATTATTACTATTATTACTATTATTACTATTATTACTATTATTACTATTATTACTATTATTACTATTATTACTATTATTACTATTATTACTATTATTACTATTATTACTATTATTACTATTATTACTATTATTACTATTATTACTATTATTACTATTATTACTATTATTACTATTATTACTATTATTACTATTATTACTATTATTACTATTATTACTATTATTACTATTATTACTATTATTACTATTATTACTATTATTACTATTATTACTATTATTACTATTATTACTATTATTACTATTATTACTATTATTACTATTATTACTATTATTACTATTATTACTATTATTACTATTATTACTATTATTACTATTATTACTATTATTACTATTATTACTATTATTACTATTATTACTATTATTACTATTATTACTATTATTACTATTATTACTATTATTACTATTATTACTATTATTACTATTATTACTATTATTACTATTATTACTATTATTACTATTATTACTATTATTACTATTATTACTATTATTACTATTATTACTATTATTACTATTATTACTATTATTACTATTATTACTATTATTACTATTATTACTATTATTACTATTATTACTATTATTACTATTATTACTATTATTACTATTATTACTATTATTACTATTATTACTATTATTACTATTATTACTATTATTACTATTATTACTATTATTACTATTATTACTATTATTACTATTATTACTATTATTACTATTACTACTATTATTACTATTATTACTATTATTACTATTATTACTATTATTACTATTATTACTATTATTACTATTATTACTATTATTACTATTATTACTATTATTACTATTATTACTATTATTACTATTATTACTATTATTACTATTATTACTATTATTACTATTATTACTATTATTACTATTATTACTATTATTACTATTATTACTATTATTACTATTATTACTATTATTACTATTATTACTATTATTACTATTATTACTATTATTACTATTATTACTATTATTATTATTATTATTATTATTATTATTATTATTATTATTACTATTATTACTATTATTACTATTATTACTATTATTACTATTATTACTATTATTACTATTATTACTATTATTACTATTATTACTATTATTACTATTATTACTATTATTACTATTATTACTATTATTACTATTATTACTATTATTACTATTATTACTATTATTACTATTATTACTATTATTACTATTATTACTATTATTACTATTATTACTATTATACTATTATTACTATTATTACTATTATTACTATTATTACTATTATTACTATTATTACTATTATTACTATAATTACTATTATTACTATTATTACTATTATTTACTATTATTACTATTATTACTATTATTACTATTATTACTATTATTACTATTATTACTATTATTACTATTATTACTATTATTACTATTATTACTATTATTACTATTATTACTATTATTACTATTATTACTATTATATTACTATTATTACTATTATTACTATTATTACTAATATTACTATTATTACTATTATTACTATTATTACTATTATTACTATTATTACTATTATTTACTATTATTACTATTATTACTATTATTACTATTATTACTATTATTACTATTATTACTATTATTACTATTATTACTATTATTACTATTATTACTATTATTACTATTATTACTATTATTACTATTATTACTATTATTACTATTATTACTATTATTACTATTATTACTATTATTACTATTATTACTATTATTACTATTATTACTATTATTACAATTATTACTATTATTACTATTATTACTATTATTACTATTATTTACTATTATTACTATTATTACTATTATTACTATTTATTACTATTATTACTATTATTACTATTATTACTATTATTACTATTATTACTATTATTACTATTATTACTATTATTACTATTATTACTATTATTACTATTATTACTATTATTACTATTATTACTATTATTACTATTATTACTATTATTACTATTATTACTATTATTACTATTATTACTATTATTACTATTATTACTATTATTACTATTATTACTATTATTACTATTATTACTATTATTACTATTATTACTATTATTACTATTATTACTATTATTACTATTATTACTATTATTACTATTATTACTATTATTACTTATTATTACTAATTATTACTTATTATTACTATTATTACTATTATTACTATTATTACTATTATTACTATTATTACTATTATTACTATTATTACTATTATTACTATTATTACTATTATTACTATTATTACTATTATTACTATTATTACTATTATTACTATTATTACTATTATTACTATTATTACTATTATTACTATTATTACTATTATTACTATTATTTACTATTATTACTATTATTACTATTATTACTATTATTACTGATTATTACTATTATTACTATTATTACTATTATTACTATTATTACTATTATTACTATTATTAACTATTATTACTATTATTACTATTATTACTATTATTACTTATTATTACTATTATTACTATTATTACTATTATTACTATTATTACTATTATTACTATTATTACTATTATTACTATTATTACTATTATTACTATTATTACTATTATTACTATTATTACTATTATTACTATTATTACTATTATTACTATTATTACTATTATTACTATTATTACTATTATTACTATTATTACTATTATTACTATTATTACTATTATTACTATTATTTACTATTATTACTATTATTACTATTATTACTATTATTACTATTATTACTATTATTACTATTATTACTATTATTACTATTATTACTATTATTACTATTATTACTATTATTACTATTATTACTATTATTACTATTATTACTATTATTACTATTATTACTATTATTACTATTATTACTATTATTACTATTATTACTATTATTACTATTATTACTATTATTACTATTATTACTATTATTACTATTATTACTATTATTACTATTATTACTATTATTACTATTATTACTATTATTACTATTATTACTATTATTACTATTATTACTATTATTACTATTATTACTATTATTACTATTATTACTATTATTACTATTATTACTATTATTACTATTATTACTATTATTACTATTATTACTATTATTACTATTATTACTATTATTACTATTATTACTATTATTACTATTATTACTATTATTACTATTATTACTATTATTACTATTATTACTATTATTACTATTATTACTATTATTACTATTATTACTATTATTACTATTATTACTATTATTACTATTATTACTATTATTACTATTATTACTATTATTACTATTATTACTATTATTACTATTATTACTATTATTAGTATTATTAGTATTATTAGTATTATTAGTATTATTATTATTATTATTACTATTATTACTATTATTACTATTATTACTATTATTACTATTATTACTATTATTACTATTATTACTATTATTACTATTATTACTATTATTACTATTATTACTATTATTACTATTATTACTATTATTACTATTATTACTATTATTACTATTATTACTATTATTACTATTATTACTATTATTACTATTATTACTATTATTACTATTATTACTATTATTACTATTATTACTATTATTACTATTATTACTATTATTACTATTATTACTATTATTACTATTATTACTATTATTACTATTATTACTATTATTACTATTATTACTATTATTACTATTATTACTATTATTACTATTATTACTATTATTACTATTATTACTATTATTACTATTATTACTATTATTACTATTATTACTATTATTACTATTATTACTATTATTACTATTATTACTATTATTACTATTATTACTATTATTACTATTATTACTATTATTACTATTATTACTATTATTACTATTATTACTATTATTACTATTATTACTATTATTACTATTATTACTATTATTACTATTATTACTATTATTACTATTATTACTATTATTACTATTATTACTATTATTACTATTATTACTATTATTACTATTATTACTATTATTACTATTATTACTATTATTACTATTATTACTATTATTACTATTATTACTATTATTACTATTATTACTATTATTACTATTATTACTATTATTACTATTATTACTATTATTACTATTATTACTATTATTACTATTATTACTATTATTACTATTATTACTATTATTACTATTATTACTATTATTACTATTATTACTATTATTACTATTATTACTATTATTACTATTATTACTATTATTACTATTATTACTATTATTACTATTATTACTATTATTACTATTATTACTATTATTACTATTATTACTATTATTACTATTATTACTATTATTACTATTATTACTATTATTACTATTATTACTATTATTACTATTATTACTATTATTACTATTATTACTATTATTACTATTATTACTATTATTACTATTATTACTATTATTACTATTATTACTATTATTACTATTATTACTATTATTACTATTATTACTATTATTACTATTATTACTATTATTACTATTATTACTATTATTACTATTATTACTATTATTACTATTATTACTATTATTACTATTATTACTATTATTACTATTATTACTATTATTACTATTATTACTATTATTACTATTATTACTATTATTACTATTATTACTATTATTACTATTATTACTATTATTACTATTATTACTATTATTACTATTATTACTATTATTACTATTATTACTATTATTACTATTATTACTATTATTACTATTATTACTATTATTACTATTATTACTATTATTACTATTATTACTATTATTACTATTATTACTATTATTACTATTATTACTATTATTACTATTATTACTATTATTACTATTATTACTATTATTACTATTATTACTATTATTACTATTATTACTATTATTACTATTATTACTATTATTACTATTATTACTATTATTACTATTATTACTATTATTACTATTATTACTATTATTACTATTATTACTATTATTACTATTATTACTATTATTACTATTATTACTATTATTACTATTATTACTATTATTACTATTATTACTATTATTACTATTATTACTATTATTACTATTATTACTATTATTACTATTATTACTATTATTACTATTATTACTATTATTACTATTATTACTATTATTACTATTATTACTATTATTACTATTATTACTATTATTACTATTATTACTATTATTACTATTATTACTATTATTACTATTATTACTATTATTACTATTATTACTATTATTACTATTATTACTATTATTACTATTATTACTATTATTACTATTATTACTATTATTACTATTATTACTATTATTACTATTATTACTATTATTACTATTATTACTATTATTACTATTATTACTATTATTACTATTATTACTATTATTACTATTATTACTATTATTACTATTATTACTATTATTACTATTATTACTATTATTACTATTATTACTATTATTACTATTATTACTATTATTACTATTATTACTATTATTACTATTATTACTATTATTACTATTATTACTATTATTACTATTATTACTATTATTACTATTATTACTATTATTACTATTATTACTATTATTACTATTATTACTATTATTACTATTATTACTATTATTACTATTATTACTATTATTACTATTATTACTATTATTACTATTATTACTATTATTACTATTATTACTATTATTACTATTATTACTATTATTACTATTATTACTATTATTACTATTATTACTATTATTACTATTATTACTATTATTACTATTATTACTATTATTACTATTATTACTATTATTACTATTATTACTATTATTACTATTATTACTATTATTACTATTATTACTATTATTACTATTATTACTATTATTACTATTATTACTATTATTACTATTATTACTATTATTACTATTATTACTATTATTACTATTATTACTATTATTACTATTATTACTATTATTACTATTATTACTATTATTACTATTATTACTATTATTACTATTATTACTATTATTACTATTATTACTATTATTACTATTATTACTATTATTACTATTATTACTATTATTACTATTATTACTATTATTACTATTATTACTATTATTACTATTATTACTATTATTACTATTATTACTATTATTACTATTATTACTATTATTACTATTATTACTATTATTACTATTATTACTATTATTACTATTATTACTATTATTACTATTATTACTATTATTACTATTATTACTATTATTACTATTATTACTATTATTACTATTATTACTATTATTACTATTATTACTATTATTACTATTATTACTAATTATTACTATTATTACTATTATTACTATTATTACTATTATTACTATTATTACTATTATTACTATTATTACTATTTATTACTATTATTACTATTATTACTATTATTACTATTATTACTATTATTACTATTATTACTATTATTACTATTATTACTATTATTACTATTATTACTATTATTACTATTATTACTATTATTACTATTATTACTATTATTACTATTATTACTATTATTACTATTATTACTATTATTACTATTATTACTATTATTACTATTATTACTATTATTACTATTATTACTATTATTACTATTATTAACTATTATTACTATTATTACTATTATTACTATTATTACTATTATTACTATTATTAACTATTATTACTATTATTACTATTATTAACTATTATTACTATTATTACTATTATTACTATTATTACTATTATTACTATTATTACTATTATTACTATTATTACTATTATTACTATTATTACTATTATTACTATTATTACTATTATTACTATTATTACTATTATTACTATTATTACTATTATTACTATTATTACTATTATTACTATTATTACTATTATTACTATTATTACTATTATTACTATTATTACTATTATTACTAATTATTACTATTATTACTATTATTACTATTATTACTATTATTACTATTATTACTATTATTACTATTATTACTATTATTACTATTATTACTATTATTACTATTATTACTATTATTACTATTATTACTATTATTACTATTATTACTATTATTACTATTATTAACTATTATTACTATTATTACTATTATTACTATTATTACTATTATTACTATTATTACTATTATTACTATTATTACTATTATTACTATTATTACTATTATTACTATTATTACTATTATTACTATTATTACTATTATTACTATTATTACTATTATTACTATTATTACTATTATTACTATTATTACAATTATTACAATTATTACTATTATTACTATTATTATTATTATTATTATTATTATTATTATTATTATTATATTATTATTATTATTATTATTATTATTATATTATTATTATTATTATTATTATTATTATTATTATTATTATTATTATTATTATTATTATTATTATTATTATTATTATTATTATTATTATTATTATTATTATTATTATTATTATTATTATTATTATTATTATTATTATTATTATTATTATTATTATTATTATTATTATTATTATGATGTAGGAGTTGATTGTGTCAGAAAAATGATATCTATTGCCATCAGAACAACCTATTATATTTTTTGCTGCAGAAATAAGGAATGGACGACATCCTGACTTACTGAACTTTTAAGTTTTTAAGTAGCTTAGTTGTGATTCAAGTATAGTCGATTGTAAATTACCCTCGATGAGTGAGATTTACAATTGTTTTGTTTAGAAAAAAATCATTAATAAAGTTTCCATTATTATTATTATTATTATTATTATTATTATTATTATTATTAATTATTATTATTATTAATTATTATTATTATTATTATTATTATTATTATTATTATTATTATTATTATTATTATTATTATTATTATTATTATCATTATTATTATTATTATTATTATTATTATTATTATTATTATTATTATTATTATAGGTACTTAATGGTATGAACTTGAGTTCAATATCGGGCTATATATGATCTATAATATTTCCAAAACTTTGTTTCGTGAAATCTCCGATAACTAAGAAACAGAAAATCAATGTACAGTATAGTTCAAGTATAAAATGTCTTAGAATTAACGAACCTAATTAGAATTAATCCACCACCTATCAGACTTAATTTTATTGCTTCACGCTGCTAAACATTTTCCCAAACACCCGTTGATATAGTTTTGTTTCAGTCATCGCTTGATTAACTCGAAAGTGTTAAGTTGTAAATATCAACGGACCAAAAGTAAAGTGTAATGTGGCATAAGGGAAAATAGAGCAAATGTTTATTTATTTATTTGATTTCCCACTGCTAAATTCCAAAGACGATCACAACAACAATAACAACAACAACAACAACAACAACAACAACAACAACAACAACAACAACAACAACAACAACAACAACAAAATAAATGTTAGAAACGTGGCAGGGTGGCCGCGACAGCTTACGCCAATTATAGCGGTCCCAGGATATAGTTAAGATATTAAAAGATAAAAGAAATAATAATAATAATATGGTCAACTGCAGCAGCAGAGAGCTAGAGTACCAGCCAAACTCCAGGCTGAGCCACACTTTTGGCAAACCGTTCTCCATGTCCCTGGGTCATCCAGGTCATACAGTCTCTCCACTGCAGTCATATAGTAGAGCAGTAGGTTACGTTTGAAGTCTGTCAACATGACTTCATTTAATCTGAATTGAACCGGTAAGACATTCCAATCATTGCAAGGTTCTGCATGCTCTTATGAAAAAGGAGCACTGATATGTTAGTGTTTTACATTTTCATGGGTGGAAATGTAGGAGGTTTGCTGTCAAGGAATGTTAGTGTTTTAGATTTTCGTGGGTGGAAATGTAGGAGGTTTGCTGTTGAGGAGGTTCTTGTTAATCGATTAGGTATGTGAGAAACTGGTGTTTGATTTTTGCAAGTCCGTTAATAGTGGTATATAGAAAGGGACAAAAAATAATTCCTACAGTATGTTAACGTATTTTTCCACCCAAAAGTAGCGGCCCCTGGAAAGTAGCGATCCCAACAGCGTATAAAACCGAAAGTAAGGGGCCACTACTTTCTGGATTCTACGGTATTCCAACAATCTTAATTCATTAGTTCTGTGTATGCTAAAATAAAAATCAATAATAAACTAGAAGAACTAATGCGGTTTGAGCTCAAACTACATTCGTCAACGTCTGTAAAATAATAGAACGTTAATTTTAATAATCTTTGTTTACTCAAATAAAATGCATCGTTGCAGAAAGAAAATGAGTGTTGCTGAATTATTTAATGGTATTGGTTTGACTTCAATATCATATATCTATGAAAATCCTAATAAAAATTCTAGCAATTTTAATTAAAGAAAATGTTAAACTGCGTAAAGTACGAATTTTGCGTATACTAAAATATAACAAAATATTTGTTGAACTAAAAAAGCCAATCACCTGTGCAGTTGACTCCATTTCCAGTAAATCCTTGATTACATGTGCAAGTATAAGAACCAACAGTATTATTGCAAGTGGAATTTTGGTGGCAGTGATTGGAGCTCAAACGGCATTCGTCAACGTCTGTAAAATAATAGAACAACGTTAATTTTTATAATCTTTGTTTACTAAAATAAAATGTATCGTTAAATGTTAAATTATTGGATGAGTCTGAGCAAAATATCATGATTTGTCAGTATTAACGAGCTACGAGTTATTTTCCGATGCCGAAGGCAGAGGCAAATAACGAGAAGCGAGACACTGACAAATCATGATATTTTGCAATAGACGAGTTCAATAATTGATTTATCATTCATAGAATAGTTAAACATTTGAAATGCCTGAAGTTAGAGATCGCCATTCTTCTCTCTGTCTTCGGCATGCTAAAATCTTCGTAAAACTTACTTTTGTAGGCACGAGTATTGCTTTTTATCTCAGTAAATCTTCGCTTTAAATTTTTCTTTTCTGAAGTATATTGTCATTATGGATGCTTCCAAATACTCTCGATTACTTCCTCCGACAGCGGAGGAAAACTAGCCGCCATCACCGCCTATGTTTACGAAAATTATTAGACGCGCTATCGCTAGTGCGCATGCTCATAAAATTATTTGCGGGTGAATTAACCAATCAGAATGCGGGATAGAAACCAAATGAATGATATAGAGAATAATACATGGATGTGCGGAAATATGAAATTTATTTCGAGTGTTGACCAGGATATCTCACGAGTGAGCGAAGCGAACGAGTGACATATCCTGTTCAACACGAGAAGTAAATTTCATATTTCCAAGCATCCATGTATTGTTCTGTTTATTATATAAAAAAATTGTCCTATTGCCTTGCAAAAATTGCATTAAACTATAATGCTGATTCAGCGATAATCGTCACATGTGCGATTATCATAAATAATTGCACATGTGAGATTATCACTTTTATTAGTGGTGAAAAAATCAATAAAACACTCTATTTTATAGAATAAAATACAATATGAGCTTTTGCGTAATCTGATTGGTTCCCTACTACCAGCTCATATCCTGCTAGTAGAGAAAAAACAAGATGGCGGCATGTTTTTATAAACTGCCGAAGAGTTGAAATTGACGGATTTTTATACAGAAAAACATCAACACCCTCAAACCAATGTATAAAAAAACAACATTGTGTAAAAATACACTAACAAATACACAATTTAAATGGTAAAATTCACCTAAAAATTACGTCTTTTTACTTCAAAAACCCGACTAAATTAACGGGTTGATATTAATTTGTTGCCAAATAAAGAAACTCACGGTTAAAATCAAGCTTACAACACACATTTCGTAGGAGATTACCAGTAAAGAGACTTTTTTTATTTAGATAAGCATTTGGAGTAGTAAAAAGCATGTTCTTTTTCAAAAACAACCAACTAAGTAATTTAGTTTCACTGCCGAAGGTGTTTTCACAGTTTCAGTATAATTTTTGCATGAAATCAAAACCTTTTTCACGACAGCAACGCTAATATAAAGAACTGACCCACCTTTTGACTTCATAAAGGTACCTTTTAATCTTTTTTGTTGATCTGCTTAACACATTTTTTGCCTCTCGAGCAACATTACTCCATTTATACAACATTTCGAAGCTGTTTACCGAACAGCTCAGCGAGAAACTCTATGTGAATGCATCATTACGCATGGCGGAAGTATTAGTTGCCTATGCCGGATATACCATTCGCTCTCGTTGTATACGAACTAATAGCCAACTCGGCGAAGCGCCTCGTTTGACTATGAGGTCATATACAACTCGAGCTCATGGTGTAACTGTTAAATATTTGTTGAACTAAAAAAAAACTAATCACCTCTGCAGCTTATTTCATTTCCAGTAAAATCCTTGATTACATGTGCAAGTATAAGAACCAACAGTATTATTAGGTTAAAACATTGTTTACTAGTAAATGATCAATTTAGATATATATTAATAAGTATATAATGGTATACATTTAAGTTCAATATTCTAATCATTTGTGAAAAAATTTCAACTGAAAATTCTAACAATTTTATACTAAACAAACAAATATTTTCTGAACTAGAAAAAATTAATCACCTGAGCAGTTGGTTCCATTTCCAGGAATCCTTGATTACATGTGCAAGTATAAGAACCAACAGTATTATTGCAAGTGGAATGTTTGTGGCAGTCATTGGAATTCAAACTGCATTCGTTAACATCTGTAAAATAATTAAACAGTATTAAAATTTTGTTTACTTAATTTTGTCGTGTCAGAAACAAAATCAATGTAGCTTGTGCTATTTTATAGTATAAGTTTGAGTTTAAATAATATATGGTCTTTGATAAATCCAACTAAAAAATTCCAACAATTTTACTAAACCAAAATGTTAAACTTCTTAAAATAATTCTGCGTATATATGCCAAAATAGAAAATATTTATTAAAACTATCACCTGTGAATATGCCAAAATAAAAAAAAAAATATTGTTGAACCAGAAGACCTATATAATCACCTGTGCAGTTGATTTCCATTTCCAGTGGAATCCTTGATTACATGTGCAAGTATAAAGAACCAACAGTATTATTGCAAGTGGAATGTTTGTGGCAAGACTTAGAGTTACTACATACGTCAACGTCTAAAAATAATAGAACGTTAATACTTTGTTTACAAAATTTTATCGTAGCAGAAACAAAATCAATGTAATTTTAAGAATTCAATAGTATAAGTTTGAGTTTAATAAATATATATTCTCTGTAAAAATGAAACTAAAAAATCCTAGAATATTTATTAAGTAAAATGTTAAATTACTCAAAAAAAAATTCTGCGTATATATCAAAATTGAAAGTATTTGTTGAACTGGAAGAACTAATCACCTGTGCAGTTGGTTCCATTTCCAGTAAATCCTTGATTACATGTGCAAGTATAAGAACCAACAGTATTCTTGCAAGTGGAATGTTTGTGGCAGGAATTAGAGTTACTACATTCGTCAACGTCTAAAAATAATAGAACAACGTTAATACTTTGTTTACAAAATTTTATCGTAGCAGAAACAAAATCAATGTATTTTAAGAATTCAATAGTATAAGTTTGAGTTTAATAAATATATATATTCTCTGTAAAAATGAAACTAAAAAATCCTAGAATATTTATTAAGTAAAATGTTAAATTACTCAAAAAAAAATTCTGCGTATATATCAAAATAGAAAATATTTGTTGAACTGGAAGAACTAATCACCTGTGCAGTTGGTTCCATTTCCAGTAAATCCTTGATTACATGTGCAAGTATAAGAACCAACAGTATTCTTGCAAGTGGAATGTTTGTGGCAGGACTTAGAGTTACTACATTCGTCAACGTCTTAAAATAATAGAACAACGTTAATAGTTTGTTTACAAAATTTTATCGTAGCAGAAACAAAATCAATGTATTTTAAGAATTCAATAGTATAAGTTTGAGTTTAATAAATATATATTCTCTGTAAAAATGAAACTAAAAAATCCTAGAATATTTATTAAGTAAAATGTTAAATTACTCAAAAAAAAAATTCTGCGTATATATCAAAATTGAAAGTATTTTGTTGAACTGGAAGAACTAATCACCTGTGCAGTTGGTTCCATTTCCAGTAAATCCTTGATTAACATGTGCAAAGTATAAGAACCAACAGTATTCTTGCAAGTGGAAATGTTTGTGGCAGGAATTAGAGTTACTACATTCGTCCAACGTCCTAAAAATAATAGAACAACGTTAATACTTTGTTTTACAAAATTTTATCGTAGCAGAAACAAAATCAATGTATTTTAAGAATTTCAATAGTATATAGTTTGAGTTTAATAAATATATATATTCTCTGTAAAAATGAAACTAAAAAATCCTAGAATATTTATTAAAGTAAAATGCTGTATAATATTACTCAAAAAAAAATTCTGCGTATATATCAAAAATAGAAAATATTTGTTGAACTGGAAGAACTAATCACCTGTGCAGTTGGTTCCATTTCCAGTAAATCCTTGATTACATGTGCAAGTATAAGAACCAACAGTATTCTTGCAAGTGGAATGTTTGTGGCAGGACTTAGAGTTACTACATTCGTCAACGTCTTAAAATAATAGAACAACGTTAATAGTTTGTTTACAAAATTTTATCGTAGCAGAAACAAAATCAATGTATTTTAAGAATTCAATAGTATAAGTTTGAGTTTAATAAATATATATTCTCTGTAAAAATGAAACTAAAAAATCCTAGAATATTTATTAAGTAAAATGTTAAATTACTCAAAAAAAAATTCTGCGTATATATCAAAATTGAAAGTATTTGTTGAACTGGAAGAACTAATCACCTGTGCAGTTGGTTCCATTTCCAGTAAATCCTTGATTACATGTGCAAGTATAAGAACCAACAGTATTCTTGCAAGTGGAATGTTTGTGGCAGGAATTAGAGTTACTACATTCGTCAACGTCTAAAAGTAATAGAACAACGTTAATACTTTGTTTACAAAATTTTATCGTAGCAGAAACAAAATCAATGTATTTTAAGAATTCAATAGTATAAGTTTGAGTTTAATAAATATATATATTCTCTGTAAAAATGAAACTAAAAAATCCTAGAATATTTATTAAGTAAAATGTTAAATTACTCAAAAAAAAATTCTGCGTATATATCAAAATAGAAAATATTTGTTGAACTGGAAGAACTAATCACCTGTGCAGTTGGTTCCATTTCCAGTAAATCCTTGATTACATGTGCAAGTATAAGAACCAACAGTATTCTTGCAAGTGGAATGTTTGTGGCAGGAACTTAGAGTTACTACATTCGTCAACGTCATAAAATAATAGAACAAGGTTAAAAACATTGTTTACTAGTAAATGATCAATTTAGTTATATATTAATAAGTGTATAATGGTATACATTTAAGTTTAATACTCTATCAGTTGTGAAAAATTCGACTGAAAATTCTAACAATTTTATACTAAACTAATAAACATTTTTTGAGCTAGAAAAACTAATAAACATGTTTTGGGCTAGAGAAATTAATGCACCTGTGCAGGTTGGTTCCATTTCCAGTAAATCCTTCATTACATGTGCAAGTATAAGAACCAACAGTATTGTTGCAAGTGGAATTTTGGTGGCAAGGATCGGAGCTCAAACTGCATTCGTCAACGTCTTTAAAATAGTACGAGAGGGTTAAAACAATGTTTACTTATTTACCAGTAAAAAAATATAAATTTAGTTTAAGTATAAAATGGTATAAATTTGAGTTCGATATTCCATCATCTGCAAAGAATTGAACTTAAAATTCTGAACATCTTAACAAACCAAAAGTTAAACTGCTTAAAATAATTTTGCGTATGCCAAAATTATAAATATTTGTTAAACTAGAAAAACTAATCAACTGTGCAGTTGGTTCCATTTCCAGTGAATCCTTCATTACATGTGCAAGTATAAGAACCAACAGTATTGTTGCAAGTGGAATTTTGGTGGCAAGGATCGGAGCTCAAACTGCATTCGTCAACGTCTTTAAAATAGTACGAGAAGGTTAAAACAATGTTTACTTATTTACCAGTAAAAAAATATAAATTTAGTTTAAGTATAAAATGGTATAAATTTGAGTTCGATATTCCATCATCTGCAAAGAATTGAACTTAAAATTCTGAACATCTTAACAAACCAAAAGTTAAACTGCTTAAAATAATTTTGCGTATGCCAAAATTATAAATATTTGTTAAACTAGAAAAACTAATCACCTGTGCAGTTGGTTCCATTTCCAGTGAAATCCTTCATTACATGTGCAAGTATAAGAAACCAACAGTATTACTGCAAGTAGAATTTTGGTGACAGCGGTTGGAGCTCAAACTGCATTCTTCAATGTCTGGAAAATAATAGAAAAAGGTTAAAACATTGTTTACTAGTAAATGATCAATTTAGATATATATTAATAAGTATATAATGGTATACATTTAAGTTCAATATTCTATCATTTGTGAAAAATTCAACTGAAAATTCTAACAATTTTATACTGAACAAATAAATATTTTCTGAACTAGAAAAATTAATCACCTGTGCAGTTGGTTCCATTTCCAGTGAATCCTTGATTACATGTGCAAGTATAAGAACCAACAGTATTATTGCAAGTGGAATTTTGGTGGCAGCGGTTGGAGCTCAAACTGCATTCGTCAATTTCTGCAAAATAATAGAAACAACGTTAATACTTTGTTTATTAAAATCAGTTATCGTAGCAGAAACAAAATTAATGAAGCCTGAATATAGAAAGTTAAATTTTGAGGGTAATATCTCAGTTCATTATTACCTTTCTCACACTGCGTTCCATTAAAACCAGAATCACATGAGCATAACTTCTTGGATGTTTCACAACTTCCATTATTTTTACACGAAGAACAGTGACAGTCAAATGACTACAAACACAAAGTGCATGAAATAACTTTTATAATGATAAATCAAACCACTGCAATTATTGAGCCATGATCATGATTGAGAAAAATTGATGAAAAGAAACAAACTAAGTAAAATAGACAATGAAGAAAAAATATCCACGCTGAAGTTTAAATGTTAAATAATAAAAACTAGAAAGTCTAAATTGAGAAAATATTATTGAACACAAACGTATAAGATTGTCTTTCAGTAGCATATTGGTAAAATTAAGTAAAATCAGATGAAGCCTATTTGCAGCTGTTTTCTTAGAAATTTGGTTGTAAACATTACAATATAAATATTCTTTATATTATAGTCACTCTTTATTTAGTTATATATTTACTCTAAACATTTGAAGACTGCGGAGTATTAAAATTCTTAGTAAAAACACCCCATAAGGACGCACTAAGAAAAGAGTGATCGGTTAATGTTGTCATGGCTAGAAATCCAGGACACTCAGCGGCAGTGGCCTGTGGGCTCATATTTAGATGGTAATATTAATTTGAAAATTCTGATGGCTAAATATCGATCATTTCGGCTATAAACAGAAGTCTATAGCAATAAATTAAAGTAGAGTTATTCGCTAAAATGTCTTATTGACCCATTTCTTACCCAAATATCAAATTACAAAAGGTTTAATCGTCTAGACAGGCCTGTACACTCATACTCACAAAAATTGCTGCATAAATTTCGGTTATTATTTCTGAATCCACAGTCACATTTAATAATAATAACAGCGCTTAAGACCCTGGCAACCTAGCAACAGCTCCATAAGAAATGGCGGACAAGAACCCGAAATTATCGAGGAATGCATTGCTTCTTCACGCCGAGTTCAGTATTTATCTCGGCGCTTGATGGATTAAATTACAACGACTCGGCTGCAATAAATCGTACATTTTAAGGTCTTTGGGAACCTATTAAACAACGAAAAAGTGGAACGAACAACTCCGCAAAACAAAGTAACGTTCATCCCGAGCAAATTCAGACGTTCGCATCGTGACAAACAACACAGAAGCAGCCAAAATTGGAGCTCCAAAATAAGTGATATAGCAGATTAATAGACTTTAAACAGCGAATAAGAGGTATGTTTGTGAGGTCTCGGGAACCTATTTAGGACGCTCCAAACTTAATAGAAATTGTAGTGCTGAACGATTGTTCAATTTGATGAAGTTTTGGACGTTCGCATGTCGGAATTTACAATAGTAAATAACCGAAAATGATTGTTCTTTATATTTCCTTAAGAAATCTATTGAAGGACGCCATATTGAATTAATTAAAAAGGGATTCAGTGCGCATGCTTTGCCGTCATGTTGTCCTCGATTTCTGGCCATGAAAAAGCAATATGTATATCGAGTATATAGTTCTTACAAGTGTTGTGAAAATCTAAACAAATTGAAATGCATGATTAAAATAGTGGCTTAGTGTTAATAATGTAAGCTCTATAAAATTATGTTCGAAACACAAAGTAAAAAAACTGTTGGTGGTAAAAAGATTCTTGAGTATAGTCTACTTTTTACAGCTCTACGCTATGCATCAATTTTATATACAAAATTCTGTAGTTTTAATAGTGCAAGTCTTACGTTTTAGCTTGGTACTTACTCTTACTGGTTCAAGCAGTATGGTATAATCGTAATGGTCTTCTCTTTTTAAATTTTCAGGTTGTTCGGACGCCAGGGCGTGAAGTAACTCGCAATTTTCTTTCCCGTTAAAAGAGTCACGTTTTCTGTAGTTGGTTGATCTACAACATGGATCGCGAACACACGGAACCATACAATCTATTCGTGACAAAGCATAACCTTTACGACGCACCGTGCTGTTTAAACGATGACCTATATAGGGAAGAGTAACAAGAACAATTTTCAAGTAAACTTTTTACATTCTATTTTCATTAAAACTAAAAAGGTATTATTGGCAAAGTGATTAGTGCGTGTGCCTTTCACTTCTACGATCTGTGTTCGATTCCTTCATGATTGATGCACTTATCAGTTTCGAATTTTTCGTTGGCCGCATATAGGTGCCCTTACGAGAAAAGTCTATAGCCAACCTATATACAGGAATTGCTCCAATTGCCTATAGAAACCTACCCTGGTCCCAGAGGTCCTACGCCGCCCGCTCCCCCCTGAAATGCTGAAAGCGGCGAGAGAACCTCTGGTCGAACTGGCCGTTTCTTTGATCGCCCCGAGCCAATGAAGTCGCTAGGGTCAGATCTTGACCCCATTTTCTGATTCGCTAAGAAATCTGTTAGGGGGGTTCCGATTAAAAAAAAAAATTACACAACTTGTTCAAAGGTGGAGGCGTGAAGAAATATGCTGCATCTTGTAAGGCGTTTGTAGCAAAGCAAAGCCGTAAAGGACAAGAACTAACAAATACTGTTGCTGGTGCACATTTCCGGGTCGTACCTTGGTACACCGAGTTTGCAGTGCGTGAGAGCATAGACAATCCAGAAGACAGGGACTAGAAACGCCACTGATTTCGCGCGACTCCTTTCGTGACATCCGTGATATGATTTTCAGCACGTAGGAATTATCGGTTGTCAAGGCAACCGGCTTTAAACCAGAACAAAAACGATAGTAAACATACGCGGTTTATGCAAATTTATTCGAAGACGATACTTTCTATAGAGATTTTTGAAGTTTACCTGTCAACAGAGATATATTTTCAAGGTATGTACGTTTTTAAATGTTTATTTTTACAGTAAATATCGATTATAATTCTCGTCTTGTTTTGCTCTTTGTGTCAAAATGGCGCACGTAACAATCACGCTAGTTAGGTAGAGCTCTTTGGAACCCTGTAACTTTAAACTCAGACTCTCAGTAGCCCTCTCCTTTGGATATTTTGAATCTCTGATGGGATATTTATGGAATTAAAGCAGTTGCAAATTGTCAATCTAGTGTAAAAAGTACTTTACTTTCGCCACTACGTACACGAGTACAAGAAAGTCTCCATTGTTGTTGTCGAAGTATGCTCTCAAAAGGAACCCTGTAACTAAAATTTGAAAGAGTTTTAGGACCTTGGAATTAAATATTTAGAATAAGAAAATAATTATCAACGGAACTGTCGCTTCTTTATTATCTGTTTAGTTTTCTATTAACCAGAAACTCCCATTGATTGTGCGTGTAGTGTTCACGACTACAACAAAGTCGCCATTTTTGTTGTCGAAGGATGCTCTCAATTGGAACCCTGTAACTAAAATTTGAAAGAATTTCAGGACTTTGTAATTAAATATTTAGAATAAGAAAATAATTATCAACGGAACTGTCGCTTCTTTATTATCTGTTTAGTTTTCTATTAACCAGAAACTCCCATTGATTGTGCGTGTAGTGTTCACGACTACAACAAAGTCGCCATTTTTGTTGTCGAAGGATGCCCTCAATAGGAACCCTGTAACTAAGATTTGAAAGAATTTCAGGACTTTGTATTTTTATATTTAGAATAAGAAAAGAATTATCAACGGAACTGTCGCTTCTGTATTATCTGTATAGTTTTCAATTTACCAGAAATTTCCATTGATTGTGCGTGTAGTGTTCACGACTACAACAAAGTCGCCATTTTTGTTGTCGAAGGATGCTCTCAATAGGAACCCTGTAACTAAGATTTGAAAGAATTTCAGGACTTTGTATTTTTATATTTAGAATAAGAAAAGAATTATCAACGAAACTGTCGCCTCTTTAATATCTGTATAGTTTTCAATTTACCAGAAATTTCCATTGATTGTGTGTAGTATTTGATCATATAATAATAAAATTTCTTATGATATCTGAGTTTATACTTGTAGAATGTAAGAAGGTCTAACGGTATACTATCTCAACAAACTGTTTAGATGCCATATAGAAAAGGCTATTCAGTCAAAAAAAGGTTCAAGTTGAAGAGAATGGAATCAGCGATGTTTTGCTAATTTTAGAAGTGGGGGGACGCTCTTGAAAATCAAATGGGCGTGGTCACTCGATTGGGCGTGGCCAATGGCCATGAAATTAAACAAGCGGGGGTTTAGTCTAATAGACATGCTTGTTAAAATATGTCACATTTATTCTAGTTAAACAAACAATATACTTGTTAATTATATATTACATTCTGCTTATGAACGCAGGCGACAAACTGATTTGTAATTTAAACTACTGTTTGATGTAAAAATGTCTAAAATGTCTGAGCTTTAAAGTAATTTCCAGACGGCTTGCTTCGTAGTTGTCTCTTCATTATCTTCCAACTTGCGTTTCTTTACTCTTTGATCATCTGCTGAATCATGTTAATGTTCTTATTGAATCATTTTATGTTCCCATTGATCATTTTAATGTTCATTTTAATGTTTAATTTCGCGATTGCGCGAAAGACTATACTAATTATATCCTGCTGGTCTGCTGCCTGACGTTATCCGCGCTTATGACAATAAGTATTTATCTAAGCGGACGTCAATTATCAGACTCTAGTATTTTTGTGCTAGTCTGCTAGAATTTTCTGCAAGTATATCAAGTTTCAGGGAGATTAAAATAGTGACAAAATTACGTTCTGAAGTATTTCCACGGATGCTGAGCAATTATTGCCAAAAATAACACGTATGTAAAACAAGTGATAGCCAAAATTATTTGGACGGTGTCGAACGGCGTTCACTGAACTTCACTCATATTTAATCCCTGCCAGGGGGAACGGCGTTCCCCCTTGTTTGATTTTGGCAGGGGGGATGCCGTTCCCCTGGTAAAAAAGGTGGGGAGACGGCGTTCCCCCGCGTTCCCCCTGGAAAACATCACTGAATGGAATCCAAATGAGAACTGCAACATTCTCAACTTAAATAATTTGTGCCAGCACCAGACTGGTCTGCCAAGCCTTGGCAATTTGCTAGATTGGTGGTGTAATGATTGCCAGCCCGAGAAACCCCACTGGGGATTGCGACCCTCCAAATTTAGTACTGTGTACATCTATTTACTGACTTTATCTATGCATCCTTATATCTTGCAACTACACAGTGCTGTTATTAATGGGATTTATGCAATAAATAATATTAAAACTAGCTGTGTGTTGTTTATGTGGCTCCAACCCCCGGTTCATTGTGGCTATCTGGTCACGCATGGCACACGTGAAGTATCACACTCCAGCGATTAAAGAGTCAGGCACTGTTGAACAGAGGCACGTGATACATGCATGCTTAGAAGGCTGATGCAATATCTGGAACTACTAGTCAGGGTTTCCTGGGCCCGAGCTCAACATTGTTGGCACCATTTCTCGAGTGGTTCAAAACAATTTGTGTTTGAAAACAATTTGTGAATCACAGATTGAATGAAAAGCTTGGTACTAGGTTGCTGAAATAGTGCCGGATTAAAGGTAAACCTCAAATTTTCTGACAAAATCGGGATCTGAACAGAGGACATGAAAAGCTTGCCACATGTTTCATGCAGATTGGTAGGTAACTACTTTAAATCCCCTGCTGTTGCTGCAAGTTTAGCTAATATGATGTGAAGCATTTTCACATCACATAGTCTTCTATATTTTGTAGCATACATTCAGCAGAAGAAATTATTTTAGGACCATGTTAGGATCCTTTAATTTTGTTAAAGGGATCAGATATTATTTCAATAAGTGTTTCCACCAATAACTGTTCACCATCATTATATAAGTTGGTGATCGAGTATTTTGTATCACTGGTATGAGGAATCTCTGTATTAAAAAACAACAACAAAAAAACAAAAGCTAGGAAGGCTGAAAATCCATACAGAATTTTTTACAAAAAACTTATACCCATTGTACACTGAATTAATTCCATCTGAATTTTGTGGATATTACTGTATTTCCCCAAACTCCTTATTCCATAAGTTTTATGTATTGTTTGATCTGTGCATGTTTGAACAACTTAATATACTACAAGATATTTAACAGTCTTAACAGTACTAAAATCGTACAAAAATATTATGTATCAGTCAATTCCAGCTGCGACCATCCCCCCCCCCCCCGGGACAGTGTGGGGCATTTGCACGCTTACTTGTCCCCACGGCCGGGCATTTGCAGCTGCATGTTCACCCGGGGGCCGGGCATTTGTCAATATCGGGTTATTACCCCCCGGGCATTTGTCGCTCACGGAGAAAAGACCGCGGCCACGAGTTTCCTTTGTTATATGCCAAAATGGACGACTTTATCGGCAAGGACGAGAGCTTTGTTGTGTCTTGGCTGAAGAAAGAAGGCCTAGATAAACTTGTGGACATATTTAAAGGTAGGCTGTCTTGTTTTTATAAAGGTTTATAAAAGGTTTTTCTACAATATTAGCAAGTGTGTCACAGCCTTTCGTCGATGTTTTCATCTGAAGTGAACACGATAGTTTTCCTTGTTTGTTTTTTTTTAAATCCCCAAAAGAACAATGAACAGAGGTATAAATATAAATTGTTAAAACACATGTAATTAATTTAGTACATTATTTGAAATTGACTAATTTGTCGGCCCGGGGGTGGGGCATTTGTTTTGCTTTTTCGTCCAAAGGGTGGGGCATTGTTCCTTCTTTTTTGCCCTACCCCGGGGCATTTGCACGAAAAAAATGAAAATTTACCAATGCCCGGGGGTTGTCCCGGGGGGGGGGGATGATCGCAGCTGGAATTGACTGATGCATTAACACCACATACTACAATTCATAGTTTATTCCATATATCTGTAGTTAATACAAAATCATTTATACATATACTGTACTGTACTGCATTTATACAAATGAAACAGACTCACTTTCTTTTTAAACATAAGCTTACTGTAGTTTATATGTTCACAGACAATCCAGAAGACAACATTTGTCTTCTGGACTGTATAAAGATCTGTTACACAAGTCAGTTAATAGGAGTGAAGAGGTATTATCTCTTAAAGTACTGCCTATGACAATTTGTAGCAAGAATTAAACCATAATTTTGAAGTTTTACCCAGAGGCTTTGCTCTATTTTTACTTGAATGTACGTTTGTGTTTTCCATCTGAAATTGAGAAATAAAAGGGATACATCGAAACATAATTTATTAGATTTTTAATTCAAGACAAAAAATGAGCATATGAAAACGTTTACCACAAGGGAATAATTAATTACCTTCATTTTCAGTTATTTCTCCGTCTTCGCTACTTTAATCTTCGCCTTCGCTTTCACTGTCTTCTACAAAATCTATCTCCAATATCTCATCCCAGTTGACCGCATCCGCCATATTTTATTATTTTGGTATTAAACGAGCCCGCAAAATTTATGCACAGACCGTATCACGGATATAACGCGCGAAATCAGTGGCGTTTCTAGTCCCTGTCTTCTGGATTGTCTATGGTGAGAGGTATAAATATTATTTCAGTGCGTTGACTAAACTATTATTTCTCTTACTCAAGAAATATTTTTACGTTGCCATACGGATTGGGCGATCGAGTATTAACATCTGAAAATTAATCTGCCGTCGAACTATAATTCGAACAAGAACGAGAACGTCGTTCAGCAAGCTTTTCAATATTCTCTAGTGGGTTCGCCTTGACATCTAAGTATGACGGTTTTTTTAATTTGAATACAGTTGTTGCATAAATCAACTTGTTATATCATTCTGTGATTGTAATTTATAAAACCTATCGCTAATTTTATTACGAATATAATGCCAAAAGCAAGGCGCCATGCATTTGTATTAACCACCAACGAATTGATAGCTGTTTATTTTTTTAACTCCTATTTTAACCTCATCCAGTCATCTCATGCATGCTAAAGAATAAAAATCCGTTGTTTATGAACACTCTAAAGAAGAGAATTACGTGAACTAACACTGATTTGAAAAAACTTGCACGGAAAAATTAAAGAATATTTGGCGCGTACGTCACAAGCAAATTATTCACACGCATTGATTCAAAAGAAAACAACGTAAACAATGGCGCTTATTTGTGTCAATTTCTTATACTTTCCCTGTATAATTTGGCTGCGGCGTATTTTCTCTCGTTTCATTACATGAAAAAGTTCAAAACGTCTGGTTATATCTTTACCCCCCAAAGCCCCCAAACACAACTCTAGAACAATGCATATTATTTCTTTGTGAACGGGTGATATTTTTGCGTTGTAGTTGTACACATATAAAATTCGGTTTCGTTTTCGCAATTTTTCTGAATAGCAGCGGTATAGAAACTAAAGCGCCATGGGGAAAAAATTCTGCCCTATGGATAAGAATTTTCCTGTTATTGTAGCTTGCAAGTGATTTTGAAACGATCAAACGAATAAATAATTTGATCATTGAAGCGGTCGGGCGAGTCATTCAGCGCAACTAATAAGTTGCCTTGTCTCGTGGGCTGTTGGTTTTTTTTTTCTTGCTCGACTGGTAAAACGGCCAAATTTCTAGACTTTTATAGTTTATTTCTCCTATAGCCTTCGCCTCAAACGTCCTTAATGAATAAAAATTTCTATTAGTGATATTTAGTGGTGCAAAACGTTTTAACCCCCCGGACAAGTTAATTAGATTAATGCAACATAAAAGTGAGATTAGTAGCGTCTTCGACCAGAGGTTCTCTCGCCGCTTTCAGCATTTCAGGGGGGAGCGGGCGGCGTAGGACCTCTGGGACCAGGGTAATAGAAACCCCGAAAGAATATAGAAATGCAGAGTTGGATTACCTATTTATATATAATTAAGATTGCATTGATGTAGGTCGCCTTGCAAGAAATGTGCCAATTGCCTATAGAAACCTATATCATCTTATAGATTAAAAAAGATTGGCCTATAGACTACTCAATAGGCTCAATAGAGTAGACAGTTTTTGTAAGGGTAAATGCATATATAAGTTGTTTTGCACAATCCAGCTAATTTACATACATATATAGTTGGGTATATATGCAATGTTATGCATACGTGTTTTTTAACCCCTTTTAACCCCTTGTGTTTTTTAACGCATGGCTTTCTGAGACGGCTCCCCTTGACGAGTAAAATCGTCTGTCATTAAACAGAGTAAAAACATAAAGTTGTTCCACAACAACCATGCGAATGAAAGATTAAATCCACAGTGTGTTTAACCCTTTCGTGTATGGCTTTCTGATACGTCTCTCCTTGACGAGTAAAATCGTCTGGCGTTAGAGTATAAAAAGATAAAGTTGTTCTACAACAATAATGCGAATGAAAGAGTTAAAAGATTAAGAGTCACTAATTTTTTCACTAAATTTAAAGCTTGTTTTTGTTCTTTTGAGCTTTAGAAGTACCAGGTCTGTATTATTGTTCCTCAGATTACAAGTGTTCTGAAAACATTCATTTTAAAAGAGGTCCTTTTAAAATTGAATTTATGTTATAGAGTTATATATACAGCATAAATAAAGTTTAGTTTTCATTCTGAATTAATAATTAGAAAAATGTCAAGATATACATATTTAATTAAAACTACATGGATTGTTTGTTCAGTCATATACAGACGTTTAGTTATATGCATGTGTATATAGGCGAATATAATGATAATTAATATGAGACACATGATTATATTAAACAACTAGGCCTAGTGAAGTCGTAATGCTAAAATGGAAGGCAAACTCGCTAAATATACCGAAAACTAGAATTAAAAATTTTAAATTATGGTTCATAAGAAGAATTTGGAATATATAAGGAATTGGGAATAATTTAGTTTCATGTATGAAGTGCAGTAGGTTCACAAGTAGGTGCGCAATGGTCATTGCAAAACATTGCATGTTCGCATGATGCGAGACGGCAGGTAATGGAGAGAACAATGGTGTATATGAAAGCATGGATCTGGGAGCGCATTTGAAGAATGTCGAGAAATTTTGCTATCTGGGGGATATGCTAAATGGGGTGCAGGAGCGAGTTTGGAATCTGTAGTAAAAATAAGTTGGGTATGTAAGCAAGGTTTAAAGTGTATATATGTGCGTGATGACCGAGAGGTGCGATGGTGTACAGAAGTCAGATATAAGCAGAACTGTGGAACAGAGTGCAAGATTGGATTGTTGAAGATTCAACGATGAATGTGTGGTGTATCTCTGAGGGATAGAGTATCGAATGCGGAGCTAAGGAAACGAATGGGGATTGAGTCAGTTTCTGACGTTGTAAAGTATTTAAAACTATTTAAATATCATAAGCAAAAGAAATTCATAAGACTTGCAATGTATATAAAGATTTTGTTCAAGCAAGGTTTATGAACTATTAAATCCTCGTTACGAAATAATAGCACATAATTACAGGATTCTATACATGACTAATCAAACGAACAGCATCTTAGCTTTAACGTACCTGAGTTGCTTACATCCGAACAAAACTTTGTTCGTCCTCGAACGGGATTATCATGGGATTGAACAAGGTGAAAATTCAACGCCCAATATACCAGAAAGAGAAAGGTCAGGCGAAAGAATAGTCGTTGACCCAAAGACTTGATGAAAAAGTTCCTGTCTTTGCACATTTTGGACTGACAATTTTCTCAACCTTCTAGATACAACAGAAGTAATCCACAACTGCAAAAAAAGAATCCCCTGGTCGAAAGCGCAACTCGTAGCTTGGCCACAGCTGCACTTAAAATGAACTTGGATCTGTTTTACAAATAATTAAATTGAAGCGTATTCATTATCTATTCGGCGGTTGACTTTGTTGTTTATTTTGGCTGTTTCTTTTAAACTTAAAAAAATTAAACTAAAAATGTACATACCTGTCAGTTGACTTTCAAAGTTCCTTCGAGTTATCTAGAAAGCTTAAAGTTAGAAAAGATATATATATATATAAGATAATATAGTAGTAGTATAGCAACACAACTACTTCCTTATAGAACATAGAGATTGTATGTACAAATCATCGCGTTCGAATAAATGAACATTCTACCAGTGATTCCGTCAGTTTAACATACCCCTGTTTTTCCGTCATGGTGTGTGGCACCCCCCCCCCCTCCCACACACACACACACACACACACACACACACACACACACACACACACACGTTGCGGGGAAATGGTCGGTAAATTGATATAGGTCATGCAGTTAAAATCAAATCGGTCGGTAAATTTATGATTTAAAACCTTAAAATATATAAACCCGCCTGGTTTTCGTCGTTAAATTTTGAACTCCCCCCCGCCGATCAAAATGTCCTTGGTAGACCACTGAGTTTAAAAATTAAATTAAAATAAAAATAGAAGTTTTTACTTTGTCATTACACCGCACGGCTGTGTTCAGCGACACGTCGACGCTCTGCTTCAACTCAGAAACGTTTTCTCAAACAGCAATTTTTCTTTGCGTAACAAAATGTATAGAAGTTGTAAGTGTTAAATGTTGTCTTATATCTGGCCATTTAAAGTTTATAACTGTGCGAAGAGAATTTTTGTTTTGTGAAAATGGGCGTCACGCAGTAATTTATTAATAATCATTCATTGGCTAATGTAAAGTTGTAAAATAAGATAACTTTAAACACAGCTGTCCTTAACAAAGTTCTTGTTAAAAAGCCGTTAGAATATTCTGCACAATACATAATTCATTTGTTTTAAAATTTGGCAAAATTCAAAAGCTATTTGTAGACATTTTTTGAATCAATTACTTTTTGTTGTACGACCTGTTTGACTGCTGGACTGTAGTGCAACAGATAGACAGCTTTATTCAGAAAAGGATATCTAGTTCAGTTATAATAATAACAGTAATAATAACTATAATAATAAATTTAGTTATTATAATAATATATAATAATACATGTAATAATAACAGTAATAATAACAATAATAATAATAATAATAACAATAATAATATTAATAATAATAATAATAATAATAATAATAATAATAATAATAATAATAATAATAATAATAATAATAATAATAATAATAATAATAGACTAAGTTGCATTGGCATCAACACATACAGATCTCATAGCATAGCACAGCATATATATACAGTATATATATATATTATATGCTGTGCTATCTAGAAAACTATATAAATGGCGATTATATATTACACAGTCATCGTAATAAAATAATTTCTTGGTAGTTGCCAGTCTAACACTAGGCAGGTGGAGATGACTACTCTGTCTAGTAGATCTATTGACAGTATGTTTGTTCAGAATAAAATAATTATGAAAAAAATTAAATGTGTCAGACTCGTACAACGTTTTAGAAATTTAAATACATGTTTTTCACGCCTGCTCTATTGCTGGAGTGCACCTTACGTCATTGTCGCCATGTTGGATGAATTTGACAAAGCTTTTTCATCATCCGCAATTGTAATTTCATCGAACATGACGAAAACATCTTTGTCCTTCTAATCTCATGGCCGGGGATTGGTTGCACACCACCTATATAGATTCAGATCATATCTTTAATATTTCCTGGCGCTTTATCGTTACGTGATGATCTCATTATTATAAGAGCTTCCCGTCTTTGTAGTTTCTTTAAATAAACTAAACTAACTATAGTAAATCAGTCTAGATAATCAGTCTTAGTCTAAAAACAGTACAATCTTAAATACAGACAATTAGTTTGTTTAATTTTATCAGCCAGTTAATAGGTTTGTGAAGACAGATGTCCACTAACGGGTTATTCCCTTTCAGACAAATATCTCGCCCTGCATTTGTGTTTACAATTTGAAGGGTATTATTATTATTAATTTAAAACCCAATAAACACAATCCATTATGTGTCATGTTCCTGTGATAATGTTGTGTTATTTCCCCGTGTGTATATGCAAAATTTTTGAAGAAAATTTTCCTTTGGAAAATACATTAATTTGTTGAAAAACTGTCGTCCTCGCCTTTTTATAGCAAAGTTATTTTGTCCTGTATTTGAAATTTAATTCACAACTAGTACTCGTTACAGAAATATTGTCAAACATTTGGAAAATTAGTGCCAATCCCCTTATATGCAATTGTGTTCGCAAAGCTATACAATGCACCATAGCCAAAAAAAGATGGCGGCTGTACGTTTTACCATGATTCTGTGCGAGCCCAAATGAGTTGTGACAAGAGGAAAACATTGTTTGACATGTCAAAATGAATTTAATATATAACAGCTTTCGTCTTAGAAATTTCATTATTCTTGAAGCTGTCTTATGAACCTTTTTCGAGATAAGTTTTTGCTGCACGCAAGTGATAACCTGTTCAACCCTAGCGAGTAGCGGCCTCCGAATAACGAGTAAAATGGCGTTAGCAAGAGTAAAATACCAAAGGGAAATTCAGGGTAATTAGATGAGATATATAAGCTTTTAACCCTTTCAACCGTAGTGGTTTGCAAATGACGAGTAAATTCGTCTGACGTTAGGACGAGAATTCAGAATTAAAAAGGTTAAGGTAAAATGTACGTGCCGCCATCTTTTTTGCTATGGTAAATTATAACTGATTTTTTTTTTTAAATTGAATCAATTACAAATATCAGACTCAAAAAGGTTTCTATTTAGTAAAGCACAAACTTCAAAATTTCAACTTGGTTTTTTTACAGGTAGAACGGTGTTTATACACTGTATTGTTAAATTAATAAATGGCCTGAGTTTCATCTCAGTTTCCTTCAAAGAATAAATACTTGAACACTATTTAATCATAGTCAATAGAGATACGGTTCGAAACCCCGCAAACTTCAAAGCGCCTATAATGATCTGTGATTTTATGTTGAACCGTACGTTACACATACATCCTTTGTTTTAGGTTTATTAACATTTAAATAGTCCGGTTGAGTGATGAAACTGAAACATTGCTATTGTATAATTACTTCATTATACTAAAATACAATGGGTTCAGTGACCGTGAAACGTGCACAAAAATGCATAAAGGCGAACAAAAAGATAGAACAAAGACCTTAGCTGAGTTTGCAGACCATATTTTGAATGACTATGATTAGCTTAATGTGCTTAATTTTCTGATTTTGGTTGATTTTGTACTGACCAGTTTCTAACGGTTTGGAAAAGACGGCTTTGGAGCCAATCAAATTGAAAAAAGTCGCGTTAAGACCGCTCACGTGACAGAGCCATATAATGATAGTGAATAGTAAACCCTTCGAATGCAAGAAGATTAAAGAAACGAAATCAGAAACCAAAAGCTACGTTTATTTACGTTTACATCATCAATACATGAGATGGCTCTGACAAAAGCTAACACCAAATAGTACAAAGAAATTACTTCGATTTTTTTCTTCTTCGGAGCTCCGAGTGTGAATAGTGACAGTCTAAAATTGACGTGGCCTGATTTTCATCTCAGACATTTTTAAGGAATAGTTGTATCCTTTCCAGTGATGCCAGTTAACGCCTTGAGCAAATGCTTTGTGAGGACCACGAAGGTACAAACCATTCAAGTTGGAGTAATGACAATGTTTGTACCACCAGGCACCCTTGTATTTCACAGCACAGTTTCCATCCCATTTGTCGTTATCTTTATCTTTAGTGCTAAACTTCATTCCATTGTGATAAGCAAGTGAGTCATTAGCATTACCTTGTAGTGAGAAAAAATACACACGCTGTTACATCATTATTAGTTCAGTGATCCCGTGCGTAGCTTATAATTATACGGCAATAGATCGCTCATTTGACTATCAGACTGCATAATTTGTACTTTATTTGGATAGCGAGTCCACCAGAAACCAAGACCAGCCGACAACTTGAAAAAGTATAGAATAAAATATATTTCGAAAAATAATGCCATTCTGAAAACTCAAGATACGAGTTTAAAAAGTGAAACTACTGCAAAATTGCAATATTTCGACTCTATTTCAAAGTCATCTTCAGACAAGTAAAGAAGATTCGGACAATAGTCTTCATTCGTATAGATATTGAAGAAACTAGTCTGTTTCGAAATGACAAATAGCCTAAGTACTATCATTCGCGACTACAAGCTCCCAACTTCACCTGTAGCTCAGTTGGTAGAGCGTCGGACTAGTAAACCGAAGGTCGCGGGTTCGAATCCTAGCCGGGCCAACTAGAGTTTTCTATACTTGTCCGGTATGTTTCGTCACTCGGAGTAACACATCATTATTCTCCACCTGAGTTTACTGTCCCATAATAATTTTTCGGAATACGTTTTAATCGAGTTCACCATGCAGTGTGATTGGTTTTGGACTGAATCTACATGGTGGAATAAGAAAGGACTTAGCTTTTTAGATTGGATCTAACCAAATGTAATCGAACGCTATAATATCGAACTAAATTTAAAATGACAATGGGCTGTTGTTTATGATGAGATAGATGTTTGCCGTATGTTTTGTAATGTTTTGTCAAAACTGAATCGTTTTTCACCCAAGGTCTAGCCTGCGTAGCAGGCGTTACTGGGTGAGGAGACTGGGGAGAGGGCTTAGAAGTAACGCCTGCAGCATTCTCGTCCCCAGAGCCTCTCCCGTGCTGGCGCGCTGAAAAGGCTCTGGGGGAATCCAAACCGGAACACCAAGATTATTTGGTGTTCTTTCTAAAGCGCATGCGTTTAATTTCGCGGTTTGGGAGTTGGACACGAGATCATCGGCAGTTGTTTGCAATATAATTTTCCTTTCGTTTTCGATTCTGGCGGTTTGGCTGTCTCGTATTGACTCGTTTGACTTGGGAACAATTCTGATTGTGGTATATTCCGTTCGAAGAAGGTCCCTGCTGAGTGTAGCTCATCGCCGCGTTTATTCGGCGGGGCAAAAGGCATTAAAATTTACGAGTTCGCTTCAGAGCTTGGCAATACTAGAGCCGCGTCGGAATTTCTTCGTATTTACGGCTTCTTTTAGTGAAGGTAGTTCTCTTTAATATGTTGCACCGTTCGTTTATATTTGACGTGTATATTTCAATGAGATTCTTATTAATATGTACCATGCACGAACAGCCAGCAGTGTGCTGTGACTGCTGTCTAATATCGTCTATCGCCTATCGATTTCAAATTGCTGTCGTCTTCTGTGTTTGATTTAATTATATAATGGGAAACGGGTTGATTGCTTTGAAAAATGTTCGATTAAATTGTTCGGATTAGAACTATGATTAGAATTGTGCTTCGTTGTCAGTTTTCGTGTCTCAAATACTGTTTATTTATAAACATTCACTAAGCTCCATCGTTATACAGGGTGAATAAAAAAACCCTGATGCCTTTCATATTCAAATTAGCCGCATAGCGGCTGTAATTTGACAGAAGTTCCCTAAATATCTCATGGGTATACGAAGCCGATATCAAATAAGTGAACCCTAAATATCTCATGGGTATACGAAGCATATCAAATAAGTGAATATCAAATAAGTGAACCTTATTTGATATGCTTCGTATACCCATGAGATATTTAGGGTTCACTTATTTGATATGCTTCGTATACCCATGAGATATTTAGGGAACTTCTGTCAAATTACAGCCGCTATGCGGCTAATTTGAATATGAAAGGCATCAGTTTTTTTTTATTCACCCTGTATAGGCCTTTGAATTTGAACAACCAATCAGATCGCGATGATATATGGATTCCCCCAGAGCCTTTTAACGCTCGCCAGCACGGGAGAGGCTCTGGGGACGAGAATGCGCCTGCAGTGGAGCTCTTTGGTTTTGTCAAACCCGTTCGCTGACGAACGGGATTTTAATTATTGACTACGCCGAATGTGATTCGCTTAGCGCCCATAATCTGTCAATCAAGAAGGTTTAGTAAGTAAAATTAATAATTTCAATTCTAATTTTCAAACAAAGCTGAAACGATTGATATCAAAGGAAATATCTAAACTACATCTTGCAGTGCTTTTGCGATTTGATCAAATGAAAATGCTGAGTGTCAGCCTCCTCGACTCCCATACCATTCAACTAAATTTTATATTTAAAACCTCCATGCAAAAGTTTGGAATATATCTTAATAATAGGAAAGCGAACACCGTGAGACGCTTTGCTTTCATATGTCTCTGTCAGTCATAAAATTTCTGAAAATATTGGCGAGCGAACACCGTGGGACGCCGCAGACATTTCCGTTCAATAATGGTATACCTTTCACTCAACTGTTTTATTTTGGTAAGCACTCGCTGTCATTACTGTTCTCTTCATGAATATTCGTTGCCATTGATAGAAACAGGGTTACTCTACCATTCACACCTAATTTTATAAATTTCCAGGCCACAGTTTGAGAAATATTTGTGAGCAGACACCGTGGGACGCCGCAGACATTTCCGTTAAATAATCACTACTATTTATATACCTTTCACAACTGTTTTATTTCGGTAAACACTCGCTGTTATTACTGGGTTTTTTTCATGAATATTCGTTGCTATTGATAGAAACAGGATTACTCTACCATTCACACCTAATTTCATACATTTCCAGTCCACAGTTTTAGAAATATTTGTCAGCAGACACCGTCGGACACTGCAGACATATTCCGTTAATAATATTAATTTATCCCTTCCACAGATTTGCGACCAACTCTAAGTCTTTTAACTCCCTTGTACTATAATTGTTTTTTATACAAAGAGAATTATTGAAATAATAATTTACGCGAAATTTTACTGAATTAAATGCCATGGATTTTGAAATATTACAATTAATACAAACAGTTAATTTAATAGCTTCAGACTTTGGCCGCTCGAGATCATATTTCATTTGGGGGTGTTTGACAAAACCAAAGAGCTCCACTGCAGGCGTTACTTCTAAGCCCTATCCCCAGTCCCCTCATCCAGTAACGCCTGCTACGCAGGCTACCCAAGGTCCAGAGCCAGACTACAATGAGTGCAAAAAATGTTGAAACGAAAGGTAATTCAACTGGTGCATCCCCCCTCCCCTTATTCAATGTTGGTCTGAAATAATCCCACTTACATATCTTCCAGAAATGTTAAAGTCACATTCTTTGATTTCCATCATTGAACCTGGCAACATTGATCAGGGGAAGTGTGTGTGTGTGTGTGTGTGTGTGTGTGTGTGTGTGTGTGTGTCGGGGGGGGGGGATAGAAAATTTAAATTAGTAATTGAAGAATCATTTGTATGAAACGTTTCAACGAATAAATGCACGCATAGTCAATCGATATATGGTCTGGAAACTCGGCAAACTTCAAAGCGCCTATAATGAGCTGTGATTTTATGTTGAACCGTACCTTACACCGTGCACATCATTTGTTTTAGGTTTATTAATATTTAAATAGCACGGTTGAGTGATTGAACTGAAACGTTGTTATTGGACAATTCGTTCATTATACAAAATTTAAAAACTCATTAATAATTCATGAGGAAAATTCAAAAGAAATTAAGGTTTATATTCAGTGTCTTTATATGTGATAAAGATACCTCCTGATTTACATAAACTTTAGTTTGATTTTCTCGGCTTAGACAAGGTTATTTTTCAAAGTTACTGCGCCAATGAACTTACCAAGTGGTTCGTTCTTGAAGCCGTTCAATAAACTCGCAGTTGGTGTTTTATCAGATACAAAAACACTCGGCTTTGCCTCGTGTATTTATATCTGATTAAACACTCCTGCTCGTTTATTAAACAGTACATACAATGGGTTCAGTGACCGTACACCGTGCACAAAAATGCATAAATGCAAACAAAAAGATAAACCAAAGACTTTAGCTGAGTTTCCAGACCATATCTCGATTGACTAGGATGCACGGATTGTAGTCTAGTGTGAACGCACTCCTGGTCTAAGCTTGATACCAGTCAAGTCTTGATCAGTCCAAACCCAGAGCAAGAATTATTGTAAACGCACCTTAAGTAACAAATTGTACATACAGTAATAGTTCTAGTCTCCCAACCCAAACCTCTACGGATTTTTTCATTTTCATAATAATCCTTAAAAATTTCAAAAATTCCGATAAAAAATCGAAATTTCCGACAAATTGGTAACTTGAAATAGACTCAATTCTGACCAGGCATTACCACGATTATGTATATAAATTTTAACTTTTCTTTTACCTTGTAAACCTTGCGAATAATAGAGGACAACACGTTTTCTTTTCTCGGTCAACAGCTACAAACATATCTTTGTGCTTTCGGTTTACTGTTATTAACAAATTTCTCAAGGTTAGATTACAGCTAGTACGTGAAGAGTCGCTCACCTGAATAACCTTCAACTGTTAACTTATATAGATACTTTTCATCTGCCACGGCAAATTTCTTGTACTTAGCGTAACGTGTCTCGTTTTCAAAATCTTCCAGATCAACTCTTGAAACAATTTTATCTCTCTCTGTCAAACGATTTATCTTATCCAGTCCAAGCCAGAACTCGCCACAGCTCAAATGCCCAAATCCGTGTTTGTAATCAGACCAATCTCGATAGAAATTCACACTTCCGTCCATTCGTCTTTGAAAAACAGTCCAACCTCCTCCATCAGTTGTCATGTCACACCATACATCAAAAGCTCCTGCACCATTTGGGTTAATTGTGTAGACGCCATTTGATTTCACTTTGTAAAACGTGTACAAATCAGCACAACTTCCTGGTACTGTCATGTAAAGAAAAAATAGTGGAATTTCAGAAAGAGATGTAGAATAGATAAAACAGAGCTAATTATACCTGAACAATGCCTTTCACAATTTGAAAGACACATTTAGCAAATAAAAACTTGCATGGTTGTTGTACATTTTTCTATATTAACGTGAAATTCCCATCGTAATTAGAAACTGACATTTATAAGGTTTACGCCCCACAATTAACAAAACATATACCCCCCCATTACGGAGCTATATAAACCCAAAGCTTAGCTTAACATTTCATTTTATAGTATACAGTATATAAATATCCTTAATCTATCATCATCATTGAACAATTACCTTCGCAATTGTTTGCATTTTCAGGATCACACTTACAGCTGTAAGAACCAACAGTATTGTGACAACTAAACTTTTTATTGCAAGGGCTAGAACTGCATTCGTCCACGTCTAATAATAATAATAACACAACGTTAAAACATTATTTACTGAAATTTTCTCATAGAAATAATAAAATCGATGTAGCATTGTTTTCAGTTCAACATTCTCTTGAAAAATTCAATTGAAAATAAAAACAATTCATAACTGAAATTTTTTATTGCTGGAAATAATTCTTGCTCTAATAAAAAAACCCAACTATTCACCTGTGCAGTTGGCTCCATTTCCAGTAAATCCACAATTACACGTGCAAGTATAAGAACCAACTGTATTAGTACAAGTAGAATTTTGGTGGCAGCCGTCGGAGTTCGACTTGCATTCGTCAACGTCTAAAACAATCGCATATTATCAAAATTATATTACGTAAAAATTCTGGTAAATGAGAAAAAAAATATCATTGTATAGCTTAAGTCTAAGTTAAAACATTGCTTACTAGTAAAAAAAGTCAGTTCAGATTAAGTATACATAATGGTATAAATTTGAGTTCAATATCCTATCATCTGCAAAAAATCCAAATAAGAACTCTAACAATTTAAACGAACCAATTAAATAATCCTGCGTATATGCAAAACTAAAGAAAATTGTAGAACCAGAAAAACTAATCACCTGTGCAGTTGGTTCCATTTCCAGTAAATCCTTGATTACATGTGCAAGTATAAGAACCAACAGTATTATTGCAAGTAGAATTTTGGTGACACCGGTTGGCCGAGCTGAAAGTGCATTCATCAAGGTCTGTAAAATAATAGAAACAACGTTACGACTTTGTTTACTAAAATTTACCCTTGCAGAAAAAAAAAGCAGTGTTGCTGAATTATGTAATGGTAATAATTAACTTCAGTATCATATATTTATGAAAACCCAAATGGAAATTCTAGCAATTTTAACTAACCAAAATGTTCATCTCCTTAAAATAATTTTGCGTATCCTAAAACAAAACAAAATATTTGTTAAACTAGAAAAATTTATCACCTGTGCAGTTGGTTCCATTTCCAGTAAATCCTTGATTACATGTGCAAGTATAAGAACCAGCAGTATTATTGCAAGTGGAATTTTGGTGGCAGTGGTTGGATCTCCAACTGCATTCGTCAATGTCTAAAAATAATGGTAACAACGTTAATATACTTTTTTTACTAAAATTTATCGTATCAGAAACAGAATCAATGAAGCCTGAATTTAGAAGTTAAATTTTGAGTTTAACATCTCAGTTCATTATATTACCTTTCTCACACTGCGTTCCAGTAAAACCAGAATCACATGAACATAACTTGGATGTTTCACAACTTCCATTATTTTCACACGAAGAACAGTGACAGTCAAATGACTAAAAACACAAAGTGAAATAACTTTTATAATCATAAATTAAACCACTGCAATTATTCAGCCATGATTGAGAAAAATCAATGAAAAAATAAACTAAGTGAAATAGACAATGAAGAAAAAATATCTACGCTGAAGTTTAAATGTTAAATAATAAAAACTAGAAAGTCTAAATTGAGCAAATATTATTGAACACAAACGTATGAAATTGTCTTTCAGGAGCATATTGGTAAAATTAAGTAAAATCAGATGAAGCCTATTGCAGCTGCAATTAGGCTTTATTTGATTATATATATATATATATATATATAACCAGCCAATGAATATACGCCAATGAACATATGAGGTGATGAATTTTAGAAGTAATTAGTAAAATTCATTTATTATTCATAAGCAAGCAACCAATGAAAAGTTTGTCTCAAGGTCACATGGATGGAACTCTATACTGCAATAAACATCTACAAAGCACGGGGAGGGTTTGAAAAGTCAGCAGGGAAAAGTCGGGGTTAATGGATTGAATAACAATAATAATAAAACTAATTAGTATTCATTAACTTTGATAGAGATTACAAGCTCTAACCTAATTACAATTCATAACTTTCATAAACATCTCTAACCAAGCTAAAAATTATTTAACCAAGACACGTAAAATGTATAACTAATAACAGCAATTCAAAAATTGTCTGTTAAGCCTGGTTTCCATTCAGTGCTTGTTATCGCGCGATCGACATTTTGTGATCACTTTCTTTTGTCTTGTGGGCTCTGGACTGGGTCCACCCGACAGCTCATGAGACAAAGAAAGCGATCGCAAAACGTCGCTCGCTCGACAAAAAAAGCTGAATGGAAATCCGCCTTAACACACAGTTTTACTAATAAAAACAATGATAACAATCAGTCCTTACTTTTTAACAACAAAATTAAAGGTGCAATTGTTAAATACAGAATTCGTACAAATATTATCAACTACATGCTTCTCGCTCGACTCTGGCTCTGGCATATTTGCCAAAACGTCGTCGGACGCATCAACCAAATCCTTAAATATAGAATCCCTACAAATATTATCAACAACACCCTTCTCGCTCGACTCTGGCATAGCCATATTTGCCAAAACCTCGTCGGACACATCAATGAAATCCTTAACTTCACTAAATAAATCCATCTTAACTTTGGACACCGAACAATAGAATTATTACAATTATCGAATTTATCCTTGCCGTTTGCACAGATATATTCCACTTCCTGTGTTACTCGACACTCCGTCGATTACAACCACCGAAGGCCTCGTATTTGTACAGCTACTCTTTCGAGAATCAACGCACGGTCCGAGAACACCACTTACATTTTCTAACTGATTTTCAGAAGCTTTCTGATAATTAAAAAGCGAAATCGATCTGTGGCCCGTCCTCTCTCTTGTTAATTTCTCTTCAACAGAATTCTGAAATAATTTACTTGCACATGTTATTCGTAAACAATGGGCAGTTTTTCGTGGCAAACCGGCCTTCATGCACAACTTTTCAGGCAATATCTTGTTTAAGGTGACAAACCTACGACACTTTTTTCACATTCAAACTTTCCACTTCTGTGTGGCCGAAAATAGAACGCGTCTATTAACTTCGCATTATCTTTCACTTTGTTTAAGTACATTGAGTACTATAGAGACTAAACATGGCTCATGCTCTTCTCCAACTTCGTGACACAAGTGCTTAATATACCTCGGCTTTTTTGTGAGATCATTTAACCCACCATGAAAGGTTTTCGACAAACTCTCGTCAAAAGTAATATAATTATCTTCCACGCTAATATTGCAAAGACGTAGCAACCAATGTTCCCATGCACGCAACGCAAAAACATTCCATTATAAAAGCAATGTATACAACAACGACTCAGCTGTTCTGCATCCTAAGAGTCCCTTTTGCCATAATACAGCCTCCTCCGCCTTTCCTTCTTTGACATCTGCGCTATTCCACATTTCGTTGCGTTCTTCATCTCAGCGTCTAGCGACTTCGCCGAAACAACATGGATCTGACAAAATAAGTGACTATTAGTCCGTACTAAAAATTCTTCGGCAATATTAAATTAAAATGGCGTTTCACAAATTTATACGTTTTAAAACGCTTCATTACATGAATGAAATAAGAAAGAATTAATCACATGTCATGCACCCGTACCTTCTGTCACCTTTTGCCAGAATATTGAAAGATTTCTCGCCATGCACGTCCGTCAAATAACGATTGATTCCGCAAGCCAGTAAGTACAAAGTTTTACAAGGATATCGCTCACGTGTGCACCACTTTGCTTTGCAACTTCTCCCACGAACTTACTAAGCCAAAAGTTTAAACTATGCGGAGACATCTCTTCAATCCTCCACGTTAAATCTTGCACGTCTACCCGGTCCGAACCAACTTCTTCAAATTCGACATTCTTATTACTTCCACTGCCTTGCCAATCCTGAAAAACCTTTAACGCCCACTTAGTGTTGTACTGAGTGGCCTTTGGCGTTATATCTGCTAGCAAAGACCGTTCTTCTTCGGCAGTTTTTGGATTTCGGAAACGTGAATACGACATATAATTCACTCAGACTTGCTAACTCAAAATGAGCAACGAACTCTTCTGGCTAAAACTTCTTCCAAATCACAAGCGCATGCATGAACTACTAAAGTTTAAATTCTAATTTAATTGGAAGAGTTCCCCCTGCGCGGTTTTTAAATATCACACACACACATGCACACACACACACACACACACACACACACACACACACACACACGCACATATATATATATATATATATATATATATATATATATATATATATAATATGATATACAAATTCGAAGACTGTGGAGTGTTAAACTTTTTTGTCAAAACACTCCAAAAGAACCCGCTAAAAGGATCGAAAGTAATCTGTAAATGTTGTAAAAACCATTCAGTGCATGTGGACTATAGTTCTTACCAGGGTTGTCAAGCCTAAACACGTTGAAATGATTAAAATAGAAGCTTAGGTATATCAAAAGATGTAAGTTCTGTCAAATTATGTTCGACACAATGCACAGTCAAAAAAACTGTTAGTGTTAAAAAGTCTCTTGAGCAGTCTACTTTTACAGCTATTGTCTATACATCAATTTTATGTACAAAATTCTGTAGTTTAAATAATGCAGGCAGTCTTCCGTTTTCTGAGCTTGGTACTTACTCTTACTGGTTCAAGCAGTATGGTATAATCGTAATCGTTGTCTCTTTTTAAATCTTCAGGTTGCTCGGACGCCAGGGCGTGAAGTAACTCGCAATTTTCTTCCCCGTTAAAAGAGTCACGTTTTCTATAGTTGGTTGATCTACAACATGGATCGCGAACACACTGACCCATAGAATCTATTCGTGACAAAGCATGACATTTACTACGCACCGTGCTGTTTAAACGATGACCTTTATAGGGAAGAGTAACAAGAACAATTTTGAAGTGTACATTAAATGCTCGTTACGAAATAATAACACACAATTACAGGATTCTTTATATGACAAATAATCAGCATCTTATAGCTTTAACGTACCTGAGTTGCTAATATCCGAACAAAACTGTGTTCGGCCTGGAACGGGATTGTCATGGGATTGAACAAGGTGAAAATTCAACACCCAATATACCAGAAAGAGAAAGATCAGGCGAAAGAATAGTCGTAGGCCCGAACACTTGATGAAAAAGTTCTTGTCTTTATACCGCATCCTCAAATTGGACACAACTCTTAAAAGAAAAAGTTGGACTGACTATTTTCTCAACCTTCTAGATACACAACAGAAGTAATCCACAGCTGTGAACAAAAATCCCTTGGTCGAAAGCGCAACTCTTAGCCTTGCCAAAGCTGCACTTAAAATAAACTTGGGTCTGTTTTTCAGATAATTAAGTTGAAGCTCATTGATTATCTATGCGGCTGTTGACTTTGTTTTTTTTTTGCCTGTTTCGAAAACTTAAGAAATTAAATAAAAACGCACATATCTGTCAGTTGGCTTTTGAAGTTCTCTTGAGTTGCCTAGAAACCTTAAAGTTGAAAAAAATATATGAGATAATAAAGTAGCATATCGACACAACTATTTCCTTATAGAACATAGAGATTGTATATAGAAATAATCGCCTTCGAATAAGTGAATATTCTGCATAATTGAAAGACACAGTATTGCCGTGTGTTCTATATATATATATATATATATATATATATATATATATATATATTGATTCTGTCAATTTAACAGTTCAAAATTAAATTAAAATTTGACTTTATCAATGCATTGCATTGTTTAGCGACGCCGTGTTCCATTTCAGAAACGTTTTCTCAAATAGCAATTTTTCTTTGCGTAACAAAATAAAAAGTTGTTTCGCCATTTAAAGTTTATAACTGTGCAAGGAGAATTTTTGGTTTCTGAAAATGGGCGTCACGCAGCAATTTATTAATAATCATTCATTGGCTAATATGTAAAGTTGTACAATAAGATAACTTTAAACACAGCTGTCCTTAACAAAGCTCTTGTTAAAAAGCCGTTAGAATGTTCTAAACAATACATAATTAATTTGTTGTAAAATTTAGCAAAATTCGAAAGCTTTTGTAGTCATTTTGAATGAATTACTTTTTGTTGTACGACCTCTTTGACTGCTGGACTGTAGTGCAACAGACAGACAGCTTTATTCAAAAAGTAATAACTATAATAATAATAATAATAAATTTAATTTAATAATAATAATTTATATATATATATATATATATATACGCTCCTTCCGTTCTGTGTTGTTGAGCACTCTGTGAGTTGGTGTAGGTGTCCGTTAGCGATAATGTAACGCTCACTACCCTTGTGGCAGTTTAAACACTCTGGCCCTATACCACTTCATGCTCTCTAGGTGTGTGCACTACTTATACTATCCCACAAGCAGTTGTCACTGGCAATTGCTTCGGTATATATAAGTGGTGTACTCATATCTAGATTGTTCCAAGCTACACTGATGAGCTGTGGTAACACGTGTCCAAACATCTACAGCGAAACACGCGTCTGTAGATTGAACTATATATATATATATTATACAGTCAACGTAATAAAATAATTTCTTGATAGTTGCTAGTCTAACACTAGGCAGGTGGAGATGACTACTCTGTCTAGTAGATCTATTGACAGTATGTTTGTTCAGTATAAAATAATTATGAAAAATCTAAATGTGTCAAACTCGTACAACGTTTTAGAAATTTAAATATATGTTTTCCATGCCAGCTCTATATATATATTCAAATCATATCTTAAATACTTCCTTGCTCTTCATCGTTATGTGATGATATCATTACTAAAAAGCTGGCTGCCCATCTTTGTAATTTCTCTAAATAAACTGAGCTAACTAATAAACGAGTCTAGTTAATCAGTCTTAGTCTAAAAACAGGTCAGTCTTAAATATAGAGCGACTAATTTGTCGGATTTTATCAACCAGGGAATACGTTTGTGGAGACAGATCTCGAATAACAACGAGTTATTCCCTTGACAAGTAACTTGGCCGGCATTTTTTTCTTCTTCCAAATTTCCACTGTCAGTTCATTATTCTTTTTGTACTTTTTTTATTTTCGTTTTATTTTGTGCAGCTTTTTGCGCCCCCTACAAATCTTCAAAGGGCGGACCATGCCCCCCCTCCCCACCCTACCAGCACGACACTGTAAAGAAGCCCTAGAAGTCTATAGAATTGTATAGATGGATTGCCTATAGGATTGTATTCCTATAAATGTCGTCTGAGAAACGTGCCAGTTACCTATAGAAATCTATAAAATCTTATAGGCTGGCCTATAAACTACTATAATATACAGAGTAGACTTTTTTTGTAAGGGTGTAGAGTGCCTCCGAATTGAGCGGAAGAAGGGAGAGGGGAAGGATAGGGGGGTGGGGGAGACAGAGAGCAACGCCGGGAAGACGACATGGAGTCACGTATAGTAGAGAGGGACATGCATGGGACACTGATCTCGAAATAATACTGGATTAAATATCTATTGTTCAAAAAATGAAGCCGGAAGTCAGCCATTACCAAGGAACCAAGTGATTTTGCTAGCGTATTCTGGCACGGATATCAACATTTTGTTGAATGAGATGCTGAATCTTTGAAAGAAATGTAGTTCAATATTCTTTTTGGGAACAGAAGACGTTTTAAGAAGACATAAAGACGTTTTTCAGCATGTTTGGTCCCTTAGTAATGGCGGATTTATTTTGTTTAGCTGGCTTCATTTTATGAACCAGTGGACAATAGGTTGCACTATCCAGTCTTCTTTTGAGATCAGTGGCATGGGAGCGTGAAATGGAAAAGAGATGTGAGGAAGAGTGAGAAATGGAGGAGACTGTGTTGACAGGACTTGCGTCATTTGGAAAAACAGCAGTAAATGTCGTATACGTGAAAATGTTGCTCGTGGTCATAAGGGGAATTAGCTAATTGACAATCATTATCATGCACCTGAAACTTTCCTGTGAGCCGTGAATAAAATTTTCTGATAGACAGAATAGAATTGAAAAAACGGTTTGGAGTTTGACGGTAGTGTATTAAATATCTTTTGATCTGAAGTAAAGTTCCCTCATTTCCACCAACTCTTTTTAATTAAATGTAGAGCTATTTAAATGTTACTCAAGCAAAGTTTAAATAATAGATAAAGCATGAGCATCGATCTGTCTCTGATTTACTTATCAAATGGACACATCTAAATCGCCATGTTTTCAAACTATTTTTCGTTGGAGTGATTTTTTAGTTAATTAAGTAAATCGAGGAAAAAGTTGATGTAAATCAGGACGAATCTGTATGCCATTTACAGATATTGATTAAATATTCATTTCTTTTGATTTTTCCTCATGAATTATTAATGAATTTGATAGGACTATTAAATGCTCTTACGAAATAATAGAACACAATTACATGAATCTATATATGACAATGCCGTCGACCTTTCAGATGCTGCAAAACTAATCCACAGCTGTGTAAGAGTCCAGTCAACGCAAGAGATCTAAATAGTTATCCCCGAGCCCGGGCGGAGGGCCGAAGACCCTAAGCCCGGCGAGGGTGCTAATCTTGGCATGCGTGGACACCAATTTACACGCGAAATTACACGCGAGATGAAAACCTGAAAGTAATTCTGAAATCAGTTTATATATATATATATATATATATATATATATCATCAAATCCACAACTTGCGCAGTTCGGATAGCAGGTACTGGTAACTAACTAGTTAAATTGTCCAAATTATTTAAATTTACGTCAGCAAATTATAATTTATAAGTTCGGTTGGATTACGAAATAATTTTTCAACGGTCACGACGAAAGAAATCTTTGCCAGCTAAAATGTACATTAATATTACTATGGAAAAAGACCAAAGAAAGAAGGCTATATAAGAAGAGATGTGACAGCGACAAGAGGCAACAATAAATACGGTTTAAAACCACTGAAAAATATCTAAAAATTACGATAAAGACCGAAAACGATTCCGACCGGTGTTACAAAAATGCATATAAAGCGGGCGAGGGTTGTTTCGTTCATGTATTTCTAGTAATACTCGTGACGCTGATAATTTTCGTTTGCCTACCGTCAAAATAAATTGGGGTAAGCAGTAACTATCTTACCATGCTGTCAAGGACTGGAACGCTTTAGATATTGAACTAAGGAATGTTAGCTCTGTTCAAGTCTTCAAAGCAGGCTTTTATAGAATGCATGTAGTAATAATCATATCACGTACCTTGTAATAATTTTCAGTTTATTTTTTAAAATTTTTTTTGTTATTTATTAGGACCCCTTTGAAAATCACGTTTTTTTGTGGAAGGGCATTCTAGGAAAGTATTTGTTAAATAAACAAAGTAAATTAATAAAAACCGCTAGGAGGAAAACGCGCAGCTCTTAGCTTAGCCCTTGCACTTAAAATAGACTTGAATCTGTTTTTAAGTCATTAAATTGGACCTCATTATTTTAGCCATTCAGTGATAGGCTTTGTTTTATTTATAAAACTCAAAAAATCAAATAAAAATGTACATACCTGTCAGTTGGCGCTCGAAGTTCCCTTGAGTTACCTAGACAGCTTAGAGGTTACAAACTAAGACATATTTAGTATACGAGCCTTTATAATGGGTAGAGTTACATCAATTCTATTGTATTTCTATTGCATTCTCATTCTTCAGATATTTGAGTTTTTTACAATTGCATGGCCTAAATCGTGCATGGTAAAGTATTTAGTAGTATGGCGATACAACAGCTTCCGTATAGAACACAACTATTGTGTTATACTAGTATGGCAACACAACAACTTCTGTACAGGATATAGAGATTGTATTATAGTAATATGGCAGCACAACAACTTCTGTATAAAACATAGAGATTGTATTATGAGTCGTATGGTAACACAACAACTTCCGTATAGGACATATATAGGGTTTGTATTATTTATTTATTTCATATATTGTTGCATACAGGATTAGCAGGTAGTTTATAATACTAATCGAGTGCTTTTCCTGCAAATATAAATGTAAATGAAAATTATGGCGAGTATAGAAGGTATAAGTTATAGAAAATAAAATTAACGTAATGAAAAACGTTTGGTGGACATGATATATTCCATAGTGGAATTTAAAATCGAAACATTCACTCTATGTCCTATATAGTTAGAACCTTTTAAAAGTAAATCAACTTGTAGACTTTTATTTAAGGATAGAAAATGTATTGATGGATGTAACAAAGAGACGACGTTTGTACGGGTTTGTATTATAAGTAGTATGATAACACAACAACTTCCGTATAGGATTTATATAGAGATAGTATCATAAGTAGTATGGTAACACAACAACTTCCGTATAGAACATACATAGAGATTGCATTATAAGTAGTATGGTAACACAACTTCCGTATAGGATTTATATAGAGATTGTATTAAACTAGTATGGCGAAACAACTTCTGAATAGAACATATATAGATATTGCATTGAGTAGTATGGCGACACAACAACTTCCGTATAGAACATATATAGAGATTGCATTATAGTAGTATGGCGACACAACAACTTCTGTATAGAACATACATAGAGATTGTATTATAGTAGTATGGCGACACAACAACCTCTGTAAAGAACATATATAGAGATTGTATTATAGTAGTATGGCGACACAACAACTTCTGTATAGAACATATATAGAGATTGTATTATAGTAGTATGGCGACACAACAACTTCTGTATAGAACATATATAGAGATTGTATTATAGTAGTATGGCGACACAACAACCTCTGTATATAACATATATAGAGATTGTATTATAGTAGTATGGCGACACAACAACCTCTGTAAAGAACATATATAGATATTGTATTATATTAGTATGGCGACACAACAACTTCTGTATAGAACATATATAGAGATTGTATTATAGTAGTATGGTAACACAACAACTTATGTATAGAACATAGAGATTGTATTATAGTAGTACGGCGACACAACAACCTCTGTATAGAACATACATAGAGACTGTATTATAGTAGTATGGCGACACAACAATTTCGGTATAGAACATAGAGATTCTATTATAGTAGTATGGTGACACAACAACGTCCATATAAAGGACTGGGGGGTGGGTTAATCATTCTTACTTGGAGGCAGTAACAGATCAAGCTGGCGGAGCTGAAGGCATACCAAAGGTGCTCCAAGCAGCCGCCGTGCATACGACACAGTTCTGACCACGGATCACAGCTAAGCTGTTAGACTTGCTCCAAGTCCGCCTCTTAGCGCTAGTTTTTGCGGGCGAGTGGAAAGGCGGGCGAGCGGAAAGGCGGGAGAGCGAAAAAGCGGGAGGAAAGAGGCGGACTTGTTTCGCTTGCAGGTTTTTGAATCTAATTAAATATTCTGGCGGGAAATCGCTGAAATGTACATCGCCCTGTTTTGACGTGTTTCGGGTTGTCGTACATGCAATGGAAAGTGGTTATACCCCTACTAAAACGTTTTCAAGAGTCTGTTTAACTCCAACTTCCAAAGATAGCACTTGCATAGCAATTTAGCCTGAATATAATTACTTCCCGAATTACGTCACCGATCGAAAAATTCACCGGTGAATTTTGGCGCGCTGTAGGTGGGAAAAGTCCTTTCCAACGAGGAACCGAAAGGTCAAAAATGTTTGAAAAGGACTTTGAGAAAGTCTACTAAGCTGTAGATATTAATTTTACAGAGAGAGGAAAACTGGAGAACCCGGCGAAAATCTACAGAATCACATGAAAGATCACCTACAACTCTACTCAAATGAGCCCCAAGCTCCAGAACGGGGTCATTCCAAGGTGGTCATCCATCCAAGTACTAATCCCGCCCATCGGGCTTAACTTTGAACTGCAGTGGCGAGAGGCAGCGCATGCCATCCGTGCTCCACTTAGGCAGCATAATCACTTCCGTATAAAACACAGAAATTGTCTTATAATAGTATAACGACACAATCTCTTCTGTATGGAGCATAGAGAATGTGTGTAGAAATCATCGCATACAAATAAGCGAGTATTTTATCCTCTTGAAAATTGACGTAATGCCGTGTTGCTCGAGGCGCATGTTACGCGACATAGAAAAGAACTTCTACTAAACATATCAACAAATAAATTCCCAACGCAGCCAGGTAAAGAATGAGACATAGATAAATTAAACATCTATTAAACATCTGCAACTAATAATATGAATACGAATTAATTTAGACGGCCTTAAATTTAATACGTGACTACTGAAAAAAGAAACAAAGTTCTAGTGTCAAAAGAAAAGCCAACAACTTAAAGCTAGGTGGATTATTTTAAAGTGTCTACGAAGTGAAGAACTCGTTGGAATTGTTTTCTGAACAGAAGAACATCGTAGGAGCATTCGTCAAAAATTTCCAAAGAATCCGATCTATAGTCTTCGAGCTGTGTATAGTATAGAGCTGTGAACTCTCAAAGTTTTCATGGCTATTTCATTTGTGACATCTCGCGGTTCCTTCATTCCGTGATTCCGGCTTTCTGTGGTTCCTTCATTCCGTGATTCCGGCTTTCTGTGGTTCCGGCATTCCATGGTTCCGCCACTCCGTAGTTCCGTGCTTCCGTCATTCCGTGGTTCCGTCATTCCGTGCTTTCGTCATTCCGTGGTTTCGTAATTCCGTGTTTCCGTCATTCCGTGGTTCCGTCATTCCGTGCTTTCGTCATTCCGTGCTTTCGTAATTCCGTGTTTCCGTCATTCCGTGGTTTCGTTATTCCGCAGTTCCGTCTCCGTTGTTCCGTGGTTCCGTCATTCCGTGGTTCCGTCATTCCGTTGTTCCGTACTTTTGTCATTCCGTGGTTCCGTCATTCTGTGGTTCTGGCATTCCGTGGTTCTGGCATTCCGTGGTTCCGGCATTCTGTGGTTCCGTCATTCCGTGGTTCCGTCATTCCGTGGCTCTGGCATTCCGTGCTTTTGGCATTCCGTGGTTCTGGCATTCCGTGGTTCCGTCATTCCGTGGTTCTGTCATTCCGTGGTTCTGTCATTCCGTGGTTCCGGCATTCCGTGGCTCTGGCATTACGTGGTTCTGGCATTCCGTGGTTCCGTCATTCCGTGGTTTCGTTCATTCCGTAGTTCCGTCTACCGTGGTTCCATCATTCCGTGCTTCCGTTATTTTGTTATCCTTCACCATTTAAAAAAAAACTAACAAACTGCATCGAAGACAATGGTACGAATCGAAATTAAACTTTGTTTACAAACTGTGGGTGTTTGTCCTTCAAAATATACATGTATAATGAAAAAAAAAAGCAATTGTAATGGTGCCTTGGCGGTAAACGTGACAATAAACATTCAAAAGTGAAAACGGGAGTAAACTTGTGCAATTGTGTCTGTAGTATTTATCTTAGCCAAGCTATCGGCGCCTACCAAGATCATATCGATCTTGTTTCGGCTTTATGTGCATAAGTAAAATCTTGGAAAACTAGTTCAACGTCTGTGCATCAGTAGTACTTTTTCTACGGATTTTCAAAAGCATCGGCAAAGATTCGGTTGATTTCAACATAGCCGTGCCCATTGACTTGAAACCCCTCACTCTTTTCTTGGTTCCTGCCACTGTTGTACGACCCACCACCACCAGCACACGAAGAATGCTCATCGTCTCCTGATGCCCCTCCAGAATACCCTCCACCACCTCCTGCACCACCTCCTCCTGCATCACCTCTCCATCCATAAGCACCACCTCCTCCTCCAAACCCACCTACTGCATTAAAGTACCTAGCACGTCCTCCTGTTCCACCTTGTAAGAAACTTTTACCTCCTTCTCCACCATATCCATAATTTCCACCAAACTGTTTACTACTTCGTCCATTGCCGTAAAATCCTCCCCCTCCACCACCTGTAAGACGAGAAAACGAGATTGATATAGATAAATATGGGAGAAAATATTCTGTACGGACCTTTTGCACTTATTCCCTTGGGGCAAATGATTCTAAACAAAAAAAATTTCATTAATGATTCGCTTTGTTGAACGGCGGAACTTTGAAATTGTCCTCCAGATCCACCGTTTTGACGTCATGTGCAAAGGGTCTATACTTCATTGATAGGTATCTTTGAAAACTTAGAATTTCAATGGATAGGAAAAAGACTGGATAGGAAACTTGATGACGTGAGCATGGCAACCTGGTTGAAATTGACAGGCCTAAAAATTCCCCTACTGTATTCAAAGTTTAGGATTAATACAGCTTAAAATGATAATCGAACTGCCTGTAAATACGATAGACTATCTGTCTATTATCACGCATTTTAAAGGAAAATATCAAGGTGTACTAGTTCAAATATGCATCGCAAATTCCAAGCAACACAAAGTACTATTTTGCGACGCCAGTTTATTTGAAACAACACTGAAAACATCAAAACAAAGATCAACAATGTTTACCTCGAACACTCGATAGTGCTTGATGAGGAAAAAATTAGAAATTCGCCCCCAAACCAGGGAAATGCGAACAAAAGAAACAGGGTCAATCAAAGTATTACACTATGCAATTTTTGTGCAATTTTGTCGCGACGAAGTCACGAAAGAAATTTTTGTTCTTTATGTTTTGTTTTTGCTTTTTGCTCTTTGCTTTATACTTTTTACTTTTGCTTTTTGCTGTTAAGTTCTTGCTCTTTGTTCTTTAGTTTATTGCTTTGCGATCTTTGCTTTGCTCATTTCTTTTTGGGTCTTTGTTTTCTGCCCTTTGCATTTCTTTTTTGTGTTAGCTTTTTGCTCTTTGCCCTTTGTTTTTTGCCCTTTGCTTTTTGCTCTTCGCTCTTGCTTCTTTCTTCACCTGTCTTTTCTCTTTTCTCCTTGTTATTTGCTTTTTGCTATTGACCGCTAGGTCGAGGTTAAAAGGGGTGTCTCAAAAGGACCCGTCCAGTCTTTTCGCGGCTTTTCCAAAAATATGTCGTCAAATACGTTTTTCCAAAAAGCTAGGCGGTACACCAGATTTTTTATTAGGATTAGGGTTTTTGTTGTGGTTAGGTTATCCAGAAGATTGCTAAAATCTTGAGACCCACTGTAGCTCGATGACAAGTTTGGAAAAATCAACTTTGATGACATATTTTGGGAAAACCGCGAAAGGACTGGACATGGTCCTGTTGAGTCATCCCTTTTAAACTCGACCGCTTCAGTAGATTTTAGCAATGAATGAATGAATGAATGAATGAATGAATGAATGAATGAATGAATGAATGAATGAATGAATGAATGAATGAATGAATGAATGAATGAATGAATGAATGAATGAATGAATGAATAAATGAATGAATGAATGAATGAATAAATGAATGAATGAATGAATGAATGAATGAATGAACTTTATTTCAGTGTCGATGTATTTAGTTTTTACAACTAATTGGGGACACTCATTACGCTACTATATCATACACAAGTCAACAAGTAAAATTCCTAATTTAAGAAGCCAAAACCTACTAGACTTAAATGGAAACTAAATTAATTCGAATTACATTGAATACAGTTAGAACAGTTATCTTCTAATAAAACGGTTAGGTCTCTTTTCTTAATACTTTCTTTAAAACTTCCGATATTGGTTTTATCCCTATCGTCAGGCCTTAATTTGGACCATTTAATATGGCCCAAGATATCTGAGAGCGTGTTTGCCATACCGCACCGAGCGAAAACGAACTTGTTCAAAGTCAGCATTCCGTAGACTATACTTTTTGTCTGTAGTCTTAAAAATTTCAGTAATATAGCATAAGGCAATTTTTAACTTTGAACATGATAATGGCAATATCTTGCAACCGTCTATTATAGAAGCTAGTCAATCCAGCTCTTCGTAATAGTTCCTCATATGGCTCCAATTTGGATTTGAAAGTCGCTTTCAATGCCCACTCTTGGATACTTTCCAGTTTCCGCCTGTCTGATGATTTACAGAAATGCCACACTGTGTGACAGTAGTTCAACTGTGGCAAAATTGCTGATTTGAATAGCTGTAGCTTTGCGTCACACGACTACATATTCTGGATAATAATCTTCTGGATGACCTAACCACAACAAAAACCCTAATCCTAATCAGAAATCCGGTTTACCGCCTAGCTTTTTGGAAAAACGTAGTTGACGACATATTTTGGAAAAGCCGCGAAAGGACTGGACGGATCCTTTTGAGACATCCGTCTTAGCCTCGACATTTTGCATTTTGCTCTTTGCTCTTTTAAGAACTGGATCTCAAAATTTGGTATGTTGGGGTGGTAGTCCCAAGGCTCTATGTGGACTGTACTATTAGCACCATGGTTGTAACCTTTTCTGACTTACCTGAAGAAACGTAGACAGCTTCCGAACCACCACTGCCATTCACTCCACCGGACCAACTTATACAACTCGAGCAAATGTGCAAACACTGGTTTTGCTTTCCAGATGTCCCAACACTTGCGTCACAATTACTGAGACGAGTAACAAGATTTTGAATCCCACCTCCACCTCCAGCAATGATCACTGGTTTATTTGATGACGTCACAACAAATGTTCCTCCACCACCACCTGCAGAAATATGATTTTTAGGGTTTTTTACACCTTGTTGACCAACCAATATTTTAATCATTTCTCCGTTGGTCAAATCAAAATCTCCTTTCATATATGCACCACGACCTCTCGTAGCAGGTCCATCTCTATCGTAACCACCTGACGCGCCAACCGCTGTGATTTGATACGTTCCGGTGAAAGGAACAGTCCAATATTGTGTGCCATTTACTACTGTCACCATATTCTCGTGATCTTGACCAGCATAGAAAGATCCGAGCGATGTTGGTCCAAGACGACCACTTGCTCCAAGATTGGTAAACTTTGCCCCAAACGTTCCTGAAGAAAATACGTGAATAATTTTCTAACGTTCTCATAAGCATAATTGTATAATACAAAGTAGGTTTGTAGATACACCACACTTTATAATTCATTTTACGAGCTTTCGGCGTGTTGGCGCAGGTCTTGATCAGAGCAAATTTTCAACATGTTGTTGGCTTGCACCATTTAGCAACTAATACTACAAAAGTACAGTACAGTACAGTACAGTACAGTGGAGAACAGTACAGCGCAGCGCAGTACTGTGCGGTATGGTACAGTACAGTGGCATCCAGGACATATGGTTATTACTTGACCAAGAAAAATGAAAATAATGCTTGTTTAATCTCAATTTCCCAACTCTCTGAATGCGCATGCATAAGCGCTGAAGAAAATGGTTTAATACCATGTTGATTATTTAGTAATTTTTATTAAATATTACAATATCACATCAACAGGAATCACCTGATAAATCGATAAGTATATCCAAATAATTGAAACTCGGATCAAATCGTAGGTGAGCTCGAGAAAAGCGCACCTCTTCGGAACCAATAGGAAAGCCGCCTTTATCCCGCGTATAGAATAATAGGAGAGGCACTAATTCGAACATTTGCGGTGATTTAAGGCGCACTTTTTATTTTAGATTGTTATTTCAAACACAGTTAAAATTCCTAAAGTGGTTCTCTGATGAAAATATTGTGGGCAATGTTTTGCATAATCTTAAGGAGGATATGGTAGTTAAATTGCAAAGTTTCATTTCAAAATTCGTTGAAGAAAAGGTGATATTTAATTTTTACGTGTGAAGTTTGTATTTTGGAGCGCCGCCATTAAAGTGGCCGAGCTTGAGAAGAATGAGTCGAGGAAGCTTATGACGTCATAGACTCAATAACAACAATAACCCTTTTGTTGACAACAACAATGATCTTTTGTTTTTGTTGAGTCTATGACGTCATAAGCTTCCTCGACTCATTCTTCTCAAGCTCGCCCACTTTAATGGCGGCGCTCCAAAATACAAACTTCGCACGTAAAATACAACTTTGTCTTTAAGAACTTCGAAATAAAACTTTCCACAATTACCAACTACCATAATATCTTTAAGATTGTGCATCAACATTAACAACAATATTTTCACAAGAGAACCACTTTAACAATTTTAAACTATTAAATTCTTGATATGCCAAAATAATCTTTGAGAAAATCTACAAGAACCTATATATTACCTGGACAATTAGTTACATTTCCAGTAAATTCCTGATTGCACTTGCAAGTATAAGAACCAACAGTATTATTGCAAGTGGAATTTTGGTGACAGGGCTTGAAGCTGCATTCGTCAATGTCTAAAAATGAACAAAAATCGTTAAACCATTTTCACAAAAAAGTTGAAACTGCAAGAAAGATCTGTTTGTCCTTTTAGAATAACTGTAATTCTTAGCAGTTACTTAATTATCCAAAATATATAGACTTTAAGCATCAAGCTATCTCTACCCCTTCCCGAATATAGAAAGTAGAAAATTTTATTATTCTCTTCAAAACTCGAACTTGTTTTACGAATATCGATCATTCACATTTTCTGCCAACTGCCAACTGCATGTCAACGACCAATTGCCAGCCATCAACGACCAACTGACAACCGTAAACGACCAACTGTCAGCCATCAACGACCAATTGCCAGCCATCAACGACCAACTGCCAGACATCAACGACCAACTGCCAGCCATCAACGATCAACTACCAGTCATCAATGACCAACTGCCAGTCATCAACGACCAACTGCCAGCCATCAATGACCAACTACCAGCCATCAATGACCAACTGCCAGCCATCATCGACCAACTGCCAAGCATCAATGACCAATTGCCAGTCATCAACGACCTACTGACAACCATCAAACCGGCTAGCTGTCAACGACAAATTTCCAGCCATCAACGGCCAACTCTCAGCAATCAACGGCAACTGCCAGCCATCAACGACCAACTGCCAGCCATCAACGATCAACTGCCAGCCATCAATGACCAACAACTGCCAGCCATCAATGACCAACTGCCAGCCATCAGCCACCAACTGCCAGCCATCATCGACCAACTGCCAACGATCAACTGCCAGCCATCAATGACCAACTCTCAGCAATCAACAGCCAACTGCCAGCCATCAACGACCAACTGCCAGCCATCAACGATCAACTGCCAGCCATCAATGACCAAATGCCAGCCATCATCGACCAACTGCCAGCCATCAATGACCAACTGCCAGCCATCAATGACCAACTGCCAGCCATCAATGACCAAATGCCAGCCATGAACGACCAACTGCCAGCCATCAATGACCAACTGCCAGCCATCAATGACCAACTGCCAGCCATCAATGACCAACTACCAGCCATCAACGACCAACTGGCAGCCATCAACGACCAACTGCCAGCCATCAACGACCAACTGCCAGCCATCAACGACCTACTACTGACAACCATCAAACCGGCTAGCTGTCAACGACAAATTTACAGCCATCAACGGCCAACTCTCAGCAATCAACGGCCAACTGCCAGCCATCAACGACCAACTGCCAGCCATCAACGATCAACTGCCAGCCATCAATGACCAAATGCCAGCCATCATCGACCAACTGCCAGCCATCAATGACCAACTGCCAGCCATCAATGACCAACTGCCAGCCATCAATGACCAAATGCCAGCCATGAACGACCAACTGCCAGCCATCAACGACCAACTGCCAGCCATCAATGACCAACTGCCAGCCATCAATGACCAACTGCCAGCCATCAGCCACCAACTGCCAGCCATCAGCCACCAACTGCCAGCCATCATCGACCAACTACAAGCCATCAGCCACCAATTGCCAGCCATCATCGACCAACTGCCAGCCATCAACGACCAACTGCCAGCCATCAACGACCAACTACCAGCCATCAACGACCAACTGCCAGCCATCAACGACCAACTGCCAGCCATCAACGACCAACTGCCAGCCATCAACGACCTACTACTGACAACCATCAAACCGGCTAGCTGTCAACGACAAATTTACAGCCATCAACGGCCAACTCTCAGCAATCAACGGCCAACTGCCAGCCATCAACGACCAACTGCCAGCCTTCAACGATCAACTGCCAGCCATCAATGACCAACTGCCAGCCATCATCGACCAACTGCCAGCCATCAATGACCAACTGCCAGCCATCAATGACCAACTGCTAGCCATCAATAACCAACTGCCAGCCATCAGCCACCAACTGCCAGCCATCATCGACCAACTGCCAACGATCAACTGCCAGCCATCAATGACCAACTGCCAGCCATCAACGCGGGCCAACAGCCAGCCATCAATGATCAACTACAAGCCATCAGCCACCAATTGCCAGCCATCATCGACCAACTGCCAGCCATCAACGACCAACTGCCAGCCATCAACGACCAACTACCAGCCATCAACGACCAACTGCCAGCCATCAACGACCAACTGCCAGCCATCAACTATCAACTGCCAGCAATAAATGACCAACTGCCAGCCATCAACGGCCAACTGCCAGCCATCAATGACCAACTGCCAGCCATCAGCCACCGACTGCCAGCCATCATCGACCAACTGCCAACCATCAACGACTAACTGACAGCTATCAACGACCAACTGCCAAGCGTCAGCGGTCAACTGCAAGCCATCACCGACGAACTGCCATGCAGCCATCAACGATCAACCGCCAGCCATCACCGACCAACTACCAGACGCGAACGACCAACTTTCAGCCATCAACGACCAATTGCCAGCCATCAACGACCAACTGCCAAGTATCAACGACCATGCAATTGCGAGTCATCAACGAAAACTGTCATACATCAACAACCAACGGACAGCCATCAACGGCCAACTGCCAACCATCAACGGCCAATGCAACGGTCAGCTGTCAACCAGCAACTGCTAAGTGCCACCAACACGCAAAAACACAAAAACACAAGACACAAAATCAGATTCAATTACAAGAATCACTCACCTGTGCAGTTGGTTCCATTTCCAGTAAACCCTTGATTACAGAAACAGGTGTAAGAAGCAACAGTATTTCTACACCATGACGTTTTGCTGCAGGGATTGGAAATGCATTCATCAATGTCTAAAAATTATCACATATAATCAAAGCTTTGTTCGAGGCCATAAATTTCACATATGCCAAACACAGTTGTGCTTATAACATGCGCATGAAAATTAGGTTTGGCTTATTTGAAAAAAAAACCCCACTAATTAAAATAACAATGCAACATTTTTGGAGTTTTCGGCTTCTTTGTTTCGTTTTGAGATATTTCAGTTTGTTTGATATGCAAATGTCACATGTTGTGACGCACACGTACACAATGACTTATCTGGAGAAGGTTATATATCTTTGCTATTATTAAACCAAATTTAATACGAAGAAAGCATGTGGGCGTGTTTCTCTCACAAGACCAAACATGTAGAATTTCAAGTAAGAACTTGCTGGTTATACCAAAGTCAAATACTGTATCGTACGGTGATAGAGCGTTCTCGATCTGTGCACCCAGTCTTTGGGACTCTCTATATACCATCTGATATTAGCAGTTCCGGATCAGTAAATGCAGAACGTGTTTTACCAGATCTAAAACACTCGGCTTCGCCTCGTGTTTTATATCTGATAAAACACTTCTGCTCATGTTTTAAATATTACTTAAAGACCTTCTTGTTTTAATAGTTATAGTCTCAATATTGTACCTTTTAATCAACACATGTAACTAGATTATCTATATTTCTATTTTATTCGTATTTAGCGATTGTTATTTATACCTTGTAAGAGCATTGAGCGCTGTATAATGCTCCTAAAACGTATAAAGGGTATATTACACGGTGGCGAGAAGATATGGATTTTATGTTCGAGTGGCAAGGACAATATCTCACGAGTGAGCGCAAGGAACGGGTGAGATATTGCTCTTGCCACGAGAACAAAAAATCCATATATTTGCGTAAAGTGAATCACTTTTTTTTTGCGTAAATTTTGACTTGTCGATGTCACTCGCGAGCGTTACATACGAGAAATACCCGTAGTGTAGTGAAATATGGAGAAATACCCGTAATGTAGTGAAATATGGATTCTACGAGTGTTTTAGTTGCTAGTAAAATACTCTTCTCCATATAATATGTATTATTATTATATGGATAAGAGTATTTTACTAGCAACTAAAACACTCGTAGAATCCATATTTCACTACATCGGGGAACCGAGTGGCGTATTTCTCGTATGTAACGCTCGCGAGTGACATATCGACAAGTCAAAATTTACGCCTTTCGCCACAAATTTCGAATCAAGTAAATTTGAGCCAGTAACTTCTCTTAATTCAGTTTTTCACGTAAGATGACGTATTCGAAGAAGATGTTGTATTTTTCATTTGTATTTCCTAAAAGTTTTAGGTCAAGCGGTTGTAGTTTTTGCATTAAATCCAGTTTATCAACATCACTTCCACGCATAATTTCATTGTCCATGTAATAAATAGAACATTACACGGTTGCTCAAAGATATGGATTTTATGTTCTCGTGGCAAGAGCAATATCTCACTCGTTCGCTGCGCTCACTCGTGAGATATTGTCCTTGCCACTCGAACATAAAATCCATATCTTCTCGCCACCGTGTAATATCCCCTTTTTATTATTATTATTATTATTATTATTTCGTTTGACAAGAGCAACGATATATAATCTTTTTCAATAAGTCATTATGCACGTGTACGTCACATCATGTAACAAGTGTGCTTTAAAATAAGAAAAACTTAATTTTTGTGTCATATGCAGTACGTACACGTAAAATTCGAAGTCTAAATATATTTAATTTATGGCAAACTAAAACTGGTGGTGTTTCCACAAATTCTCGCTTGTATAACACAAATGGCCGGGTACACAAAATAATATGTTCAACTACAATATCACCTCTGCAGATGGCATTGTATCCCTCATAGCCAGGATTACATGTGCAGGTATAAGAACCAATAGTATTAATACAAGGAATATGTTGGTTGCAGGGCTCAGTGGTACATTCGTCAATATCTAAAATAAACATTAAACAAATGAGTAATAAATATCGAATATCACCAAAAAATACATCCTATGTAACAAGTACTTTGTGAGGCACGTGCCCCGTTCGCCTTGTCGAACAAAGACCATTCCACTAGACACAAGCAGGCAGGTAGACAGACAGACAGACAGACAGACAGACAGACAGACAGACAGACAGACAGACAGACAGACAGACAGACAGACAGACAGACAGACAGACAGACAGACAGACAGACAGACAGACAGACAGAGAGAGATAGCCGAATATATACAGTATGTATGTACAAGTCTATATTTACAATAAATTAGTCCAATTGAGAAAGCGATGATTACAGATATCGTTTAAAGCTATTTAGGTTACTATTACATCTAACATTCTCTGGCATATCATTCCAAACTTTCGCTCCTGTATATGCTAAACTCTTTTTTAGAAATCCAGTCCGTGGCTTAGGAAGAACGAGAGTCATTTCTCGTTCTCTTACAGACAGACAGACAGAGAGAGAGAGAAATTTTATTTGAATTCGGAATCTTATCAATTTACATTGTTTTTCGTAAGAGCCGAATTAAGTATTTACAGATAAATAAATATACAAATATATACAATAGGATAAGTAATTAAAATACCAAACATTCAGTCAAGAAGTCAAGAATCAGGTACAATAGACCGGATTTAGGGACCAAATGATTGTAGTTCACGTTTGAAAGATTTTACCGTGTTTAGAAGCTTTATAGATAATGGTAATTCATTCCACATTTTAGCTCCAGAAAACTTAAAACTCTTTTTTAAGTATTCTGTGTTTGGTTTTGCTAACACGAGATTTGTGCCTGTGTGTCTAAGACAGTAATTTTGTGTGGTTGAATTTGGTATAAACAGATCTGAAAGATATGATGGTACCAGTCCATTCAGGACCTTAACTCTTTCTCGTCCAGTCCGAAAACCAGTCACAGCAGGTGGTCTTGGCAATTTGTGAATTAACATGGCATAATAACACAAAAATAATACCACAATATATCATTTGAATCGTTTTTACCTCTACTATTCAAATTTTGGGTTTTTGGGTCTTGTCAGACAACCCATTTTGCAAAATTATGCTAATTTATGCTAATTACGACTATTAATAATATTATTATAATCCAAAAAATGTTAAATATTTAACGGGAAATGACTTTACACCAAATTTTGGATCATGTAAAATGAAAAGCAGCATTTCACAAATTCAAATTGAAAAAATTGAAGCAATACAATAAAAAGCAAATATTATATTGATTTTTTATGATTTTCCATTGAGACCCCCATTGTGACCCCCCATGGTGCGCCCGCGCGCGATCATATAACTTATTTTGAAATTTACAAATTTAAACAGAATTATACAAGAACATACGACCAAAATACATCAGTAAGATCGTTTTTAAGTCAGCTATTCAGATCCTCGCGGGATTTCAACAGAAGGGAAGTCAGGTCAGAACTCGGGTGATACTTCATGGCATATCGTTATAAAGGTCTCATTTTAAAAAGGGATCATTCAGGATCATTTTAAGCCCTAGGGGGGTAATTTTGGTCAAAACCTCGCAGGTTCACAACAAATCAAAATGATCCGTTCACCAGTGGCGGAAATTCATACGCCCGGACGAGAAAGAGTTAAACATCATAAAATATTTATGTTTTAAGCGTCAGACAGACAGACAGACAGACAGACAGACAGACAGACAGACAGACAATCAGACAGACAGACAGACAGACAGACAGACAGACAGACAGACAGACAGACAGACACACACACAGAGGAATTTCATCAATTAGAGGAATTGTTTTTGTGAAAGTCGAGAAAAGTATATATAAGTGAGGATACATTCAAGAAAGGGATGCGTGCATTCAAAATATACGAGTACAAAGTCTCAAAAAAAGACCAGAATAAGCGAATAAAAAGATCCATGTGATCCACCCGCGCCAGAACCCCTCATCCCCATCCTATACTCAGACTAGCGTTAAACTATGTCTGTTTCCTCATCTGACTGCGCTGAAAATTTGTTTGTTTAAAATGATCCTAGTTCCTAACCATTTTACGAAGTAATACCATGATTGACTCGGTTTCTTTTGTTCTCACCAGGTAATTTAATCTTTAATATCCCCCAAGCAGGGGAAATTTCTAATTTTTCCCTCTATTGCAGAGCAAATTTCTCTCATTAGCATACATGACCAAACATCCAAAAAGCACTATTTTACACAACAAAGAAATGCATTATTTCTAAGATAATACCATGATCGCCTCGGATTCTTTTGTTCTCCGAGGGAATGTAAACCTCGTATTTCCCTCATCGCTCATGCAAGAGGGAAATTTATCCTTTGTCTTCTAATTTTCCCGTGCATGTTGATGACGGAGAATTAGAAGACAAAGAAATCCTTTGTCTTCTTCTAATTTTCCCGCTTGCATATATTTTCCCTCATCAACATGCATTCACAAATCTTCCCTCGGCGGCGGGGAAATTTAATCGCTAATTTCCCGAAAAGTCATGTTATTAGTTTGTAATATTATGATCCCCGAGGAAAACTTTGAGAATCTTACCGACAGGAAATTTACACGGTTGATCAGAGAAGTTGCATCTAATTTTCTTGTGCATGTTGAAGAGGGAAAATAGATGCAAGCGGGAAATTTGGAAGAAGACAAAATATTTCTTTGTCTTCTAATTTTTCCTCATCAACATGCACGGGAAAATTAGAAGAAGACAAAGGATTTATTTGTCTTCTAATTTTCCCTCATCAACATGCACCGGAGAATTAGAAGACAAAGGATAAATTTCCCTCTTGCATGAGCAATGAGGGTGTTCAGAAGAAATACCATTGAGAATTGCATTTATTATTTTATACATTAGGATTTCCCAAGTGGGTAAAGAGCTATTGTGGAATATTTAAATTATATTGCCCGTACATATAAAAGAGGTAGTCGCTAGTCGTGAGAGATATATTATTGTATTTAACTATAGTCGTCATCGAAGTATTAAAAGTTATTCGTCGCTAGGTGTGTGTTTTATATTGATTCTCGTGAACAAAGTCTGGTAGCAGGAGATGGTTATATTGTATCGTGAGTCATGTCGAAGGATGCTGACGAATCTGAGTTGGAAGTTGATTGTGGGCCACAGTCAGGAGGAGAACCCGTGACGGATGTCGTTGGTAAGTTGAAGAAACAAAAGCGAGTAAATAAGATGCAACTTACAAAGCTCTACACGCGTCTTGTTCGCGTAATGTCGGACGAGGAGACTGACCAGGAATCCATACTACAATGTCTTGAGGCGTTAGAAATGAAGAAGTTTGAGACGTTGGAGATAATAGACGAGTTGATTTCAACATACCGTCAAGCCGGGGACGAAAGAAGTGCCATTAAAACCGAAGAAGAACTCGACAATGTGGGCACTGATGCGGACAGAGATATTGCTTCGGTTAAAGCTTTTCTATCAACGACGTTTACTAAACCGTCAACGCCAGGGTCTTCGTTATACACGGGAGGCTCATCTGAGAAGTTTAACACTACCAAACGAAATCAAGAACAGCGAGTTCGACAGGGGGAAATGGATATTCGGATTGAGAAGACCCGTAAAAATCAACCCGGAGAGCCCCGTAAAGAATGGTTACATCTCAATGTCGCTGGGAAGAATACGAGATCAGATTCCAAAGATTTACAAGAAGAGACGAATCCTCAGTTCGAGGATGTTACTGGCCATTCTTCGTGGCAAAAAAGAAGTGAACAAATGCGTACATCCACCTGGCGTTCACCAGTCAACAACAAACCAAAGAAATTAGAGTCGCGTGATGGAATTGACCGCAAGATGCAGCCAATTCACATACCGAAGTTCAAAGGGGACAAGACAAAATTTGAATATTTTTGGGCCGCATTTACAACAATTGTCGACGAATCTGACGAGCATCCAAAATATAAGATGATTCGACTGAAGTCGTGTCTCGAAGGGAGAGCCGAAGAAGCGATAGCCAAGTTGGGGTTTTCTGAAGAAGCGTACGAAGAGGCAAAAAAGACGCTACAGAGAAAGTTTGGCGGCGATCGTCGACAGATTCAGAATTATTTGGACGAGCTGAGACACATGGCGCCTTAACAAGAGCGAAACATTGACGATGTTGAGCAGTTTACCGATCATTTAGTCAACACTGTGGTGATGCTTCACGAACAACGCCGTTGGAGCGAATTGAAACCAAACAGCATGTTGTATACGTTGATAATAGAAAAGATTCCCAGATCGATGTTGTCCAATTATTTTCGATGGTCGACAGAACAATATCGAGAGGAATCGTTGGAAACGTTGCGTGACTGGATGGTGGACGAAACGGAGTATCGTGTGCGTGCCCTAAAATGCAGAGAAGGCCTAATAGCATCAAATCAGAAGAAGCCCTTTGACAGGAGACAGCAACGGAGTTTCGCTACGATGCACGGGAGTGAAAGAAGTCGGTTCGAGAATCGCCGAGCCTGTGTTTGTTGTGAAAAGACCGGTCATCGCGTGTGGGATTGCCACAGATTTATTAAGGATTGGAGCGTGGATCAGAGATGGAAATTGGCCAAGGAGAGACAACTGTGTTTTCGTTGCCTTTGTGGAAATCATCAAGGCAAGGATTGCATTAGATCGAAAGAATGTGGCATAGACGACTGTAAGAATACTCACCACAAGTTACTGCATGGACCGTTAGATACGAAGCTAAACAAGAATAGCCAAAAGCAGACAACGATTAAGACACCCGAACGATCGCTGAAAACTATTCCAGATTCGCAAGCAGTTGGTCGATCTAAGCCGGATTTCGCCGCAGCATCAGACCAGCAGACGTATATGACAACTCTGATATCTGCCGAAGTATCAGAAGAGTCGTTATCCTTCCGAACAGTACCTGTGTGGCTTAAGGCAAATGGAAGGAAACTGAAGGTCAACGCTGTGCTAGACGACGCGAGCAGTGCATCATATATGAACGAGGAAGTGGCAGGCGCTCTTGGGCTATCAGTTCCATATGAATCAGTAACCGTTCAAGTCTTAAACGAGAGCGTTGAAACATTCGATGCGATGCCAGTAGATTTGATCTTGGAAGGCCGTGATGGGAACGTTAAGGTTCCGTTCAGCGCCTTCACTTGTCCACGCCAAATTACCGGGAAGTACAAAGTGGTTGATTGGAGACGTCATCAAGCCCGCTGGCCTCATTTACAAGTGTGTAACTTTCCCGAAGCTGCTACAGATTCCATAGTTGACGTGCTGATTGGCCAAGACCATATTGATCTGCACTATTCGCGCTGTGACGTCAAAGGTCAACCTGGTGAACCAATGGCAAGGCTCGGGCCGTTGGGATGGTCCTGTATTGGTCATCTTGAGAAGAAAGATAATTCGTCGAGTCCAAGGACCAATCTGGCCTATACGTTTTTCACAAGACCGCAGGTGTTTGACGAAATCAATCAATCGTTAAAAAGGTTCTGGGAGGTGGACTCTTTGGGAACGCAACCACAGACCAAAGTTTTGACCAACGATGAGAAGCTTGCATTAAATAAAGTTCGTTCATCACTCGAAAACGATGGGGAACGTTATCAAGTTGCAGTGCCGTGGCTGAAAGATCGTCCTACTTTAGAAAACAACTATGAAATGGCGCTTAGTCGGCTTCAGAACACCGAGAAGAGGCTATTACGACAGGAGAGAATTGGAGAAGATTACGGAACTATCATCTCAGCCTATGAACGGAAAGGATATATCCACAAAGTTGTCCAGTTGAAAGAAACGAAGCCGGATGGACACGTTTGGTACCTTCCTCACTTCCCAGTCTGCCGTCCAGAAAAGGCGACAACAAAGACCAGAATTGTTTTTGATGCCAGTGCTAAATATCACGGAACTTCATTAAACGATGAGATCCTACCTGGCCCCAAATTACAGAACAGTTTGTTCGACGTGCTCATGCGTTTCCGCCGTTTTCCCGTAGCTGTGGCGTGTGATATAAAGGAAATGTATCTACAAGTTCGAATTCCAGACCAAGACCGTTCGTATTTCCGATTCCTGTGGAGAGACCTAGAGCCACAACGGAGACCAGACGTATACGAGTTCGAGAGGATGGTCTTTGGCGACGCGTCCGCTCCGTTCCGGGCCCAGTTTGTATCACAAGAAAATGCCGAGATCCATAGAGCCGAGTTCCCACTTGCCGCTGAGACCGTTAAAGAATCCACTTACATGGATGACTCATTGGATTCGGTCAACACCAACGAAGCTGCTATTGAATTGTACCAACAACTAACTGGCCTTTGGGGAAATGCGGGAATGGAACCTCGAAAGTGGTTGTCTAACTCCTCGACGCTGCTTGCAGTTATTCCAAAAGAATATCGCGCTTCTGAAATTGATCTGAATCGAAACAGTCTCCCGGCAACCAAGACATTGGGTGTCCTGTGGTTGGCCTCAACGGATGTCTTTTCTTTTCAAGTGGTAAACCGACTATCCGAAACTTGCCTGACTAAGAGAACAATCTTGAGCAAGGTGGCAACGATCTTTGATCCCTTGGGGTTCCTTTCTCCCTTCATCGTCCGAGCGAAGATTATTCTCCAGGAATTGTGGTCCAAGGGATTAGAGTGGGACGACTCAATCGATGCGGAAACCTACAATCGAGTCAAAACCTGGTTGGAAGAACTCGAAGTTATTCAAACCATCACAGTCCCGCGATGTCTGCAAAAGTCACCAGATGTGAAGTCAACGATGATCCTTACCTTTGTCGGCGCCTCAAATGACGCTTATGGCGCAGTTAGTTACTATCGAACTGACTACGAAGATGGAAGTGTCAGTGTGATTATCATTGCATCAAAAACGCGAGTATCCCCTCTGGCGGCGACGAGTACTCCGCGCTTGGAGCTTCTAGCGGCTGTTTTGGGACTTCACTTGACGTCTTCCATCGCGGTAGCACTTGGTATGTCAGTGAAACAAGCAAAGTTTTGGAGTGACAGTATGAACGTCCTCTACTGGATTCGAGGAAAAGGGAGGCAGTTCCATCCATTCGCAGCGAACCGAGTCGGAGAGATTCAGAGTCAAACGGATCCCGAGCAGTGGCAGTATATTCCTACAAAAGAAAATCCCGCCGATATGTGTTCTCGAGGGCTTGGAGCCCGGGAATTAAGCAAGTGTGATTTGTGGTGGCATGGCCCAAGATTTCTGACAGCGAAAGAGCAAGAATGGCCACGGAGCAAGATTGAAAAGGGATGCGACGTACCTACGGAAATGAAGACCACCTACATCACATCTCAGGCGCTACACACACCGAAAGACCGTTCCGACGATCCAACCTGGAGACTTAACCCTATGAAGTGGTCAAATTGGACGCGGTTAACCCACGTTCTAGGATGGGTCCTAAGATTCGTTCACAACTCCCAAATCCCAAATGGGGATCGACAAACAGGGTCACTAACGCCTGAAGAAGTCGAAGAAGCGCAGCGATGTTTCATTCGAGATGCTCAAAGAAGAGAATTCATTGAGGAGTATGCAGCAATTCGTGATGGCAGATCTATTCCAAGAAAGAGTCAATTATTGAAGCTTATGCCGAAGATTGATGATGATGGAGTTCTAAGATGTGACGGTCGGCTATGCTATGCGGAGTTTCTACCCCACGACGTCCGATTTCCCATTATATTATCAAGAGGATGTTGGGTGACGAAGCTAATCGTAAAACATTATCATGAAATCGGAAAACATATCGCAGGAACCAATCACACTCTTGGAAATGTGTCATCTAAATTTTGGATCATTGCCGCTCGGGAAGAGATTCGTGCTTGGGAGAATGAATGCAACGAATGTAAGAGAAGACGAGCAAAGGCCGCCCACCAAGTGATGGCTCCGTTGCCGACAACGCGGTTCCGTTTACCCCTCAGAGCATTCACTCGAATTTCAGTGGATTTCGGAGGTCCCTTTATTACCGTACAAGGGAGAGGAAAACGACGAGAGAAGCGTTGGTTATGTCTATTCACTTGTTTGTCATGTCGAGCAGTACACCTGGAGATGGCATATGGTCTGGACACCGATAGCTTTTTGAGGTGCCTAACCCGAATGGCGAGCCGTCGAGGATATCCGCAAGAAGTTATCAGTGACCGGGGCACTAACTTCGTTGGAGCAGCACGAGAACTACAGGAATTGGCGAATCAACTAGACGAAAGCGAAATTCGACAGAAGACCGTCGACAATGGGATTAAATGGAAGTTTAATCCACCTTTGGCCCCTCACTTCGGAGGCGTTCACGAAATTATTATCAAAGCTGCAAAGAAAGCCATCTACGTCATTCTTCGCAACGCCGATGTAAACGACGAAGAATTGATGACTGTGTTTATCGGAGCTGAGGCTTTATTGAATTCCCGCCCACTCACGTATCAAACCTCCAATCCAAATGACGCCACTCCGCTCACACCAAACCACTTTCTTCATGGTCAGGCAGGTGGTAAAAGTGCTCCTGAATCGGTGGACTCAGTGGCGTTTAACCCGAGACAACGGTAGAGACGAGTTCAAGAATTAGTTACCCATTTTTGGAAAAGATGGATGAAGGAGTGGCTACCAATGCGCAACGTTCGAGAAAAATGGACAACTAAAAACCGTGACTTGCAAGTTGGTGATCTCGTACTTGCCATATCTTCCGATCAACCCCGTGGTCATTGGCCGTTGGGTCGGATCACTGAAGTATTCCCGGGGAAAGATGGTCATGTTCGAGTAGCAAAGGTGCAGGTTGGAAAGAGTACTATAGTGAGACCAATAACGAAGTTGGCACCGTTAGAAGTCGAATAAACAAATCGTTACAAATGAACTTTGCCAGCCTAACGTCTGTCAAGGAGGGGAGAATGTTCAGAAGAAATACCATTGAGAATTGCATTTATTATTTTATACATTAGGATTTCCCAAGTGGGTAAAGAGCTATTGTGGAATATTTAAATTATATTGCCCGTACATATAAAAGAGGTAGTCGCTAGTCGTGAGAGATATATTATTGTATTTAACTATAGTCGTCATCGAAGTATTAAAAGTTATTCGTCGCTAGGTGTGTGTTTTATATTGATTCTCGTGAACAGAGGGAAATACGAGGTTTACATTCCCTCGGAGAACAAAAGAATCCGAGGCGATCATGGTATTACTTATAATAATCATGGTATTACAAATTATTTCCACAAATCCTCCCTCGGCTTTGTCCTGGTATTACTTATAATAAAAAAATTGTTGGCATTTTTTTATTTTGATGAACAGACAAGTATGGCAGGAGCACTTGCAGAAAACGTCAAGAGAATCTGGCGTATCATAGTCTTCGCAATACGAACTCTCAAAGTTTGCCAGATAGTTTGTTTTTAGAGAAATTTGAGCTCTCGGTAACAATGCCTTATGACATACAGGGAGCCTGTACATACTCTGACGCCTGTGATGGTCCTTCCCCTTTTTTTGTTTTATTATATTAACAGTTGTTAACAGTTGGTAATATATGCATATATATATGCAAATTGCAGCGCGCGGTAATTTGAAACTCGAAACAGCTGTTGGGTTTCTGTGCCACGTGAATGGCGCGTGACGCTCACTGAAAGCTGAGACGACTAAACACGCAGTGCGGGAAAACACACGAGAGAGAAACCGCGGGTGTTCCGTCAACGTCAATTTGTTCGAGTTCAAATTACTACGACAAAGAACGCAGGCCTTATTGCACTGCGTGTTTAGTCGTGTTTAGCTTTCAGTGAGCGTCACGCGCCATTCACGTGGCACAGAAGCCCAACAGCTGTTTCGAGTTTCAAATTACCGCGCGCTGCAATTTGCATATACAGGGCGTCCCACAAAAAAATGCGCCCCATCCGTTTTTGTACTGCATCTTCTTTAATTTGGGTACAAGAAGTAAATTTTTATATCACGCCGAAAGCCCATCACTCCTTCTTTGTTGTCAGAAATTTTCAGAGCTAAATAGTTATCTACTCGCTTCCTGGAGTCATTTAAAGAGGCAACATCAACATTTGAACTTGTCCAAATTATGCAAATTATCTATGCTACCTACAGGTTTGGAAAAATACAAGGTGTCCCAAACGAATGTCGCCCATCCCGTTTTTGACCACAGCTTTGTTTGAGTGCGGAATACAAGTTTGAATACATATGCATGTGAAAACTGACCACAGGGGAATAAAGTTTGATTCCAAATGAAGCAAGGCGGCATCAAACCATGTGGGGTTCCTTGGGGTAATAACAATGCTCATGAGAGTTGAGAGTTCCATGCACATGTTTGTCATGTAGGCAGAAGTGCACTTTACTTCATCCGTCTTAAGATGGTTGGACAACATTCACTCCCGAGGAAAGAGCATTCATGGTAATTTCCTATCATGAAACAAGAAGCCCAACAAAGGGAAGCCTTTAGGAGAAGATTTCCAAATCTTGACGTAGCATACATACCGGTAATTTGGACAAGTTCAAATTTTGATGTTGCCTCTTTAAATGACTACAGGAAGCGAGTAGATAACTACTTAGCTCTGAAAAATTCAGACAACAAACAAAGAAGGAGGGATGGGCTTTCGGCGTGATATAAAAATGTACTTCTTGTACCATAATTAAAGAAGGTGCACCTCATAAATGGATGGGGGGCATTTTTTTTGGGACACCCTGTATATGCATATATTACCAACTGTTAACCGGGTCGGTTTTCAGTCAGAAGCTAAATATAATAAAACAAAAAAAGAGGAAGGACCATCACAGGCGTCAGAGTTGGACTCCCTGTGGTTCTTCTGCATTAGTTGTCATTTGCGTACGTCATAAGGCATTAGGACCTTTTATACGGGTTAGAATAAGCTGGGACTAAAATGGGCCGCGGCTTAAATAAGTCGCGAACAGCTCGCACACTGAAACGATCAATTCTTGAATAAGCCGCGGCTGATCGATAATAATAATAATAATAATATAATAATAATTTGTTTAATTCACCGCATTGCAGCATAACTGAATTACACGATATATGAACTATTAACAAGCTATATATTTTAACAATAATTCATGATCAGTGATCGGTGGGACTGTTTTAACAATATTTGTTAGAGGATTACAGGTTAATCTTTTGGATCGAAGTTTATCAATAAAGTCTTTACAATAATTATGTCTACATGTACTTAAAGTTTCCGGTCCCGATTCGACCAGTGCTTCATCATACGACAGGTTTGGATGGATAATTCTAAGGGTCTCTTTTGGATGCACTTCAATAAGTTCGACAAAGTACTTGGCAGAGCAGATCAGGTAGCGGAAGCATATTCGATAGGTCAGATGGGCATAACCCAGATTTCCTTAACTGACGAAGGGCATATAACCGAGAATTTGATTTCTTCAAAACAAAATCGACGTGGGAATTCCAAGAGAGATCATCGGTTTTTATCACTCCAAGTAGTTTATGGAAAGATACCACTTCTACAGGTTCACCAGACACATACAATGGGTTATTAGTTGCCAAACTGTACTTGAGAAATCTAATATCCATCACTTTGCATTTCCGTACGTTAAGCTCCATTTCCCGTTTTGATGAGAAGTTAGTAATTTGATCTACCATCATAGGTAACAAACTGGGGGAGCATCTCGGAATAATCTCAAGCGCTGTTGTGTCATCGACAAACTTGATTCGACCTTCCCAGTTATCCAGTAAGAGGTTGATCAGAATGGAAAAAAAAGCGGGCCAAGTTTTGTACCTTGAGGTAGACCACCATTAGTTTTTTTCCATGAAGATTTACTAGTACCAATTCGGACACATTGTTCGCGATCCATAAGAAAAGCCTTAATGCAACGAATGATAACAGGATGAACTTTAAGGTTTCTGAGCTCTTCCACAATGACGTTGTGATCTACCAAATCAAAACCTTTTTTGAAATCGGCGAAAAACAACCTAGTTTATTAGTTTATTTTGCCCTGGTCAATAAAAATTGCCAGAAATAATAAATTCTACAGGTTTGAAATTCTCATTAAGTCATGGCAAGGAAGTCTCCAGAAACCATCAGGCTTATGCGAGGGAGACTTCCTTACTTACATCATATATAAATAACAGGTCAGAGAAAAAAAAGTGAATAAAATAATTTATGTAGATTGATTAATTTTAAATTTGATTAATTAAATGATTGAACATTCTTTTCCTGAACAGTTACATTCTTTTCCTAGCTGCATGAGCAGTGACCTTCATCCAAGCTAGCCAGCTAGGACTTATTTAAGCCGCGGCTTATTGTTCCTCGTATAAAAGGCCCTATTTTTACCAAAATTCCAAATTTTCTCCTAAAACGAACTATCCATGGGGAACTTTGAGAATTTAACAGCCCGAAGACTATAGCACAGAATGAATGATTCTCTTGAAATTTTACCATGCTCATCTGTTCTTAAAAGTTCGGCCACCAAGGTTCGAAATGTAACTGCTCGTCGCACTCTCTATCTTGGTTTGGTGAGGTCCAATCTTGCCCACGCCTCTCAAGTATGGGCCCCACAGACGATTACACTAACTACGGAGGTAGAAAGTGTGCAACGGAGGGGAACAAAATTCATACTGGGCCTTCCCTTTGGATCAGATATTCCATACAAGGCAAGACTGATCACTTTAGGGATGTTACCCATATGTTACTGGCACGAATATCTTGACATTGTGCTTTTGTTCAAAGCTGCGAATGGTTTGTTTGTAACTACTCCGGATATCCTTCCAAAACCAATCAATAAATCAAAAATTTCCATGACTCTTCGTGCTACAGTCAATTCCTCAATTACATACCAAATCCCTAAAACCAGAACTTTATGTTACCAAAACAGCTATACAGTTAGAGCCAATCGAACCTGGAACAACCTCCCTGATAATCTACGCAAGCCGGACATGTCCTTGTACCAGTTCAAGACCCTTCTGTTTGACTACTATTTTTCGGCGACCATGCAGAACAATTTTCGATATTGAAAAACAACAGACATGGAAATCAATATGCCTGAAATTCCACCAGGGAAGACAGTTGTGCAGTTCAATGGACTGTTGTTTCTAAATTTTGTTTTAACTAGTAGTATGAGAAAACAGTTATCATTTCTTCAGTTATATATTTAAATATCTTTATTGTTATTGTAATTTAAGCTATAAGTCACTAACGTAATTGGCTCAAGCTGTGTTAGTGTTCCTGTGCCGTTGCATATTTTTTCTTTACTTTGTTAATCCACCAACGGCGGCCGAAGTTAAATAAATAAAATGCCAACGAATTGTTCACTTCATAGACACTTTAAACTTCCGGTATAAACTTTGTGCTTTCCAAGTATGTGTTCTACAAGAAGAAGCAATCACCTGTGCAGTTGTTTCCATTTCCAGAATATCTTGGATTACATGCATGCAAGTATAAGAACCCAAAGTATTTCTACATGTGGCATTTTGGTGACAGAGATTGTCGGAGTTGCATTCGTGAACGTCTATATAATCACACACCACTAAAGCTTTGTTTACTGAAATTTTTCGTCGCAACAAAGTTTGACTACAAGATCACATGCACGGGTGCATGGCGTATGCTGTTAGCGCTCTGCAACCTGAAATATCTCAACAACGAAGCAATTATAGGAAACGAAAAACTGCAAAAGATGTTGCTCTGTCATTCTAAGGGGCCGATTACACGCGTAAAAACGCACAAGTTGTTCACGGTTGTTAACAGGCGTGAACAATGTTGTGCTGCACCCCGTGAACAATGTTGTGCTGCACCCCGTGAACAATGTTGTGCTGCACCCCGTGTACAAGTTGTCAACAAGTTGTTCACTTATTGTTCGAACAACTTGTTCACGGATAAATCAACAGTCATGAACAAGTTGTTCGAACAGCACATTTTTTATAGCTAACAACGTTGTTCGCCCATGATACATACAACATGTTGTAACAGCATGACGAAGTAACAACGATGAACAACAATGTTACAACAATTGTGAACATCACTGGTGTATCAACACATCCTTCGGTTCTTACAACATGCGTGAACAACGGTTGTTGTTTCATCAAGCAGTAACAACTTGTTGAAACAATGATGAACAATGTTGTTAATTCAACAATGTTGTTCACACATGATAACAACGTTGTTACGGCATTGTTCAGGCAACAATGCTGTAACAACTTGTGAGATTTTTACGCGTGTAGATGGACCGGGCTAGCACGGCAAGCCAAGATGAGTTTTGAGTTGACGTAGATGATTTCAGCCCAAAATTCGCGAATATCAAATAAATGTTGCTTTATTCGGGTAGAGTTACGTTACTTTTACAGCAGTTTACACTGTTGTTTATGTCGAAGTATCGTTAATAAAAAAAAATAGTGTCTTAGGTAAACCCGCGAAAGCGTTTTCACGCGAAGACTAAAGCCTGGTTTCCATAAGATCGTCTCGATCGCCCTAACCCTCCCGATCGCCTGAATCCATCCAATCCAATTGGGCGATTCGAAATATATCTAGTCTGAGTCTGATTGGCAAAATGTGTGCAACGGAGGCGATCGAGATGATCGGGACGATCGTATGGAAACCAGGCTTAATCAATTTATTACGCCTTCGATACGATCACGAAATTGATCTAAACACAGTTTTGATGGTCGAGGAGTGGCGCCGCCCCAACTGCGGTCGACCACCCAACCATTTCAGTTCTTCCAGCTTTATTTATTCACACAGTCAAGTAAACGAACACGTACCGAAACGAGTTAAACAGTTTTTCAGCCAGCTTTAATGCCAGGACGAAATGATTACATGGACATCTTCATCCTGGAAAACCGGACTAGCCTGCTTGCGACAACTGCGATCCCGGCAAACCGTACTGGCCCACTTGCCATGTAGTCAAAATGTTAAAAAACCCAAAAAACATGCGTTTTATATAGAACGCGGGCTAGCCAGTCCACGTAATCAGCTCTTAAGTATTCTTTTAAGGTGCCTTTGTCTTATTTGAAAGAACACTTAAAATGATAGAGTAACAACTTTTGCAGTTTTTCGTTTCCTTGCTTCGTTCTTGAGATATTTCAGTTTGTTTGATGTAAATCACATGTTGCGACTTATATATCCTTGCCTTTGCCAAATATAATCACTTGAAAATCTACATGTTTAGTGTTCTGGGCGAAACACACGCACATGCCTCCCTCGAATTATTTTGGTTTGATAATAGGAAAGATATACTGTATAACTTTTTCCAATAACTCATTATGCACATGTGACGTTAAAAAGTTTAATTTGCATATCAAACAAACTGAAATATCTCAGTTTTTCGCTTCATAGGCACTTTTAAGATTGCTTGGAAACCTTGTGAAAATTTTCGAAAGCTGTGAATTCACCCAGTATGGTTTATAACTTGCAGCAGCACCTAATATCAATATTATACCTCAACTGTAAATTGTCCAGTCAGAAAGCTTGATTTGTACCATGTGACCAGTCAATTAATCATCGAATTACCCCTCAAAAGTAATATTCCCCGATGCAGCGGGGAATATACGACTATTATTCCCCGCTGCAACGGGGAATATGCTTCGTGTACCACGCGTGAACGCCACGCACGATTCACGAAGCTGTCAACAATGGCGGAGTTTGGCGAGACAAGAAAACGTTTCGCCTGATCATTCAGATGTTGACAAGAAGATTGTTAGGTTACAAGAAAATAAGGATTCAGGGTATACAAAGAAAGCAACAAACAATGCATCCAGAAGCCTCGAGACGACAACAAAATGGAAACAGACAATGAAAAGCGGACAAAAGTATTAGCTAAGCGAACTTTATTAACATTATTTCAGCTTTTTTTGGAAAGATTAATATGTTTCGGTATAATATATAATTTATAGACCTTTCGCTTGGGGAATTCGGTGAAATATTGCCCCTCGGGATGATATATACCTCGGGGTAATATTTCATCGAATTCCCCGAGCGAAAGGTCTATAAATGGTAATTGTTATATACCAAAGACTTTCGTTTGCCAAAGATGAAATCCTATTGGTCAAATCATGGTCACGTGTTGTTCAACAAACTCAATGTTTCTTTCTGCCGAGGGAAACATTGCACTGTTTCCCTCTGACGTCAACAACGAAGAAGGAAACAGTGCAATATTTCCCTCTGACGTCAGCTTTACTCATGCGTTGTTCACGTGAATACACAATGATTATTGCATCAGATCACGAACTTTGGACTTTTCGGAACATTTTGAAAACAAGAGCTTGTTTGGTACGAAATAGTCCATTTTCCAAAGGAAAGAATATCTATACATATCTTCAAAGAAGGTCTGAAGAAAATCTGGATAAATTTAAAGCTGTTCTTTGTACTTGTTGAGTCTGGTGTATTTGTTTAGTTGAATTGAAATACGAAGACAAAGTCAAAGTGTTTTGGTAAGTCTTTTTGCCTTTTACAAGTTTCGAAGTGTTTTGAAGTTTCGAGTCCGTTTGGTAGTTTTATTTTAAAAGTCTTTGGACCTGAGTTCGCTGTCCAACGCTAATTATTCCAACAATGTAAGACGAAGAGTTAATCCCTCAATATTAAAGACATATAGACTTCAGTTTCCATATATCACATATAAGTACCATCATTCTACGACCTGCTCCCAACTTGACCATGAGCTCAGTCGGTAGAGCGTCGGACTAGTAAACCGAAAGTCGCGAGTTCGAATCCCAGCCGCAGTCGAGTAGAGGTTTTCTCTACTCACCGGAGTAGGGTAGAGAAGAGTTTGGTCTCTCACCAAGAAATTAAACCCGGTTAGACGGGGTTAATACTTGGATGGGTGACTGCTTGGGCATGACCCCGTTGTCGAGCTTGGAGCTCACGTGAGTAGAGTTGTAGTTGATCTCTCCTGTGTTTCGAGGATTTTTCGCCGGGTTTTCCGGTTTTCCTGCCTCCATAAAATCAACACCTAACATCTTAGGTGTGATCCGTGGTCTGAACTGTGTCGTATGGCGGCTGCTTGGAGCACCTTTGTCTTTGATATGCCTCGACACGGCCACGTTAATCTGCGTCCTTCGTTATTCAGCAGCTGGCACAGGGAGCTCTAACATGTATTTTTTGTTTTAAACAGTATATACATCCATACGCATCCATATTATATATAAATTAGTAAAATTACCGTATAGTTTAGTGGTGTCCTTGCTCTTGCCTCTTGTTGCTCCAAAAACAGGCCGAATGAAGGATTCAAGGATTTACTCGTACTCAACCCCCGCTCGGCCAACTCGCCAGGCGGAGAGAGGCCGAGCGGGGATTGAGTACGAGAAAATGACCAAAAGGATCGCAGGCTCTGTGTACGAGATTGTCTTGAATCCTGCTTGAATCCTTCTTGATTCGGCTTGTTTTTGGAGCAACAAGAGCAAGGACACTACTACACTATACGGTAATTTATATATAATATGTATGTATGGATGGATGTATATACTGTTTAAAACAAAAAATACATGTTAGAGCTCCCTGTGCAGCTCGCGGCGAGTAAGGATTATTACCCCCAGTCCTTTATCCTTTTTATGGTTTGTCACTCGGAGTAGCGCCTAATAAAATTATTATCCACCTGAGTTCGCGGGCCCCCAATAATTATTCAGACAAAAACAGTTTACATGTAACATATATTTGATATGATGATTTTCTTAGAATAACAGACCGCTGCAAATTACCTTTTTCACATTGATTTCCAGTAAACCCAGGAGGACACGAACATATTTTATCCGTTGCTTTACAGATGCCTTTATTTTTACACGAAGAACAATGACAGTCGAATGACTACAAACAAAGTGAAATTAATGTTGAATTAAAAGAAAACTTTTTTCAAGAATATGATTACAGTTTAATTTAAAAATCAAGTAAATTAGTATAAATTATTAAATAAAATATGAATAAATTAAATATGGATTCTGGAAGTGGATAAAACATTAATAAATGAAATATAAACGCTAAGTTATATATACGAAATTAAAGATATAAGTAATATACGAAATTAAAGATAAATTGTGAAAGTGTAAAAAAATATGAATAAACTAAATATTTAAAAGTGAATAAAATACGTATTAATTAACTATAAAAGGTGTAAGTGTATAAAATTAAATATGAATAAATTAAATATAAATTCTGGAAATCTATAAAATATGTGTAAATTAAATATAGATTTCGGCTTCGCCTCGTGTTTTATATCTGATAAAACACTCCTGCTCATGTTTTAAATATTACATAAACTAAATATAAATTATAAAAGTGAATAAAATATGTATAAATTATAACAAACTTATACCATCTGATACCATCTTCAGTACAGATAAGTGGTTAACTGATTTATAGTTAATTACAAGTGTTAATTTATATATATATATATATATATATATATATATATATATATATATATATATATATATATATATATATATATATATATAATATATTTATTATATAGCATGCTATCGGATATGAGCTTTTGCGTAATCTGATTGGTTCCCTACTACCAGGCTACAGCTCATATCCTACTAGTAGAGGAAAAACAAGATGGCGGCACGTTTTTTTAAACTGCCGAAAAGAGTTGAAATTGACGGATTTTTATACAGAAAAACATCAACACCCTCAAACCAATGTATAAAAAAACAACATTGTATAAAAATACATTAACAAATACACAATTTAGCATCTTAAATGGTAAAATTCACCTAAAAATTACGTATTTTTACTTCAAAACCCTGACTAAATTAACGGGTTGATATTAATTTGTTGCCAAACAAAGAAACTCACTGTTAAAATCAAGCTTACAACACACATTTCGTAGGAGATTACCAGTAAAGAGACTTTTTTTATTTAGATAAGCATTTGGAGTAGTAAAAAGCATGTTCTTTTTCAAAAACAACCAACTAAGTAATTTAGTTTCACCGCCGAAGGTGTTTCAGTTTCATTTTTGCATGAAATCAAAACCTTTTTCACGACAGCAACGCTAATATATAAACAACTGACCCACCTTTTGACTTCATAAAGGTACCTTTTAATCTTTTTTGTTGATCTGCTTAACACATTTTTTGCCTCTCGAGCAACATTTATACAACATTTCGAAGCTGTTTACCGAACAGCTCAGCGAGAAACTCTATGTGAATGCATCATTACGCATGGCGGAAGTATTAGTTGCCTATGCCGGAAGTTTGTCGTTTGAAACATTTCGCTGCATGTAATTTTGTCTCTTGTACAGTGCTTGGCTATATAATAAAACAGTTATACCATTCGCTCTCGTCGTATACGAACTAATAGCCAACTCGGCGAAGCGCCTCGTTGGCTATGAGCTCATATACGACTCGAGCTCATGGTATAACTGTTAAATATATAGTGAATAAGGGATTATAAAATTCAAAATTATAACGGACAAAGTATTATTAAAATACCTAAACGATTTAGTTCGTTACAAGCAGATAAACCTACACATGAAAAATCTATACAGATAAACCTATACAGATAAACCTGTAAATTCATGTGCTTGTAACGAACGTTATAATTTTGAATTTGAATTTTATAATCCCTTATATTCACTGCATGTATATATAAATTGACACTTGTATGTAACTATAAATCAGTTACCCACTTATCTGTACTGAAGATGGCATAAGTTTTGCCAAAACATGTCTACTATTAAAAAAATTGTCGTATATTATAATTTTGGTACTCGTTAGAACATATGTATAAATTAAATATTATAAAAGCTGAACGTGTATAAAATATGTATAAATTAAATATAAATTTTAAAAACATGCAAAATATGTAAAAATTAGGAATATATTCTGGAAATGTATAAAACATGTATACATGTAAATAAATATAAATTCTAGAAGTGTATGAAATATGTATAAATTCAAACATACGACATTTTTTTAATAGTAGACATGTTTCGGCAAAACTGATGCTGTATACCTATTTCATACAGTATGCAGCATACAGTATATGAATTAAATAAAAATTTCAATAATGAATAAAATCAATCCCTTTCCTTTCAAGTCGTACTTACTCTTTCTGGTTGACGTAGTATGTCATAATCATAATTTTCATCTTTTGTTAAATATTTAGGTTGTTCGGATGCCACGGTGTGAAGTAACTCGCAATTTTCTTTCCCGTTAAAAGAATCACGTTTTCTGTAGTTTGTTGATCTGCAACATGGTTCATAAACACACTGAACCACACAATCCATTCGCGACAAAGCATGACGATTATCATAAACCGTCCTTCTTAAACGATGACCTAAGAAAAAGATGCAAGAAGAATTTCTGTGGTTAGTTAAAGTTTTCAACGTGTATTTTGGAGCGGCTGACTCTGATTCAAACGTCGAATTTCTCATGTGTCGAACCTAATGCATAAATTATATTCATTATTATCGCTGCTGCACTGATCATGTGCAAGGTTTTTGCCGGCTTTTAATAGTTTGAGGAATTAGGTCCAACGAATTAAGTTCGACATTTGAATCGACGCCGCTCCAGAGCCGCTCCAACGTCAAAACTATTTGTATTAGGTTCGGCGCATGAGAAGAGCGACGTTTGAAACGGGCCTTAGCAGGGTTTCATTGTTCTTTTTATGCTGTACAGGCTGTCGTAAGTTAATAAACTCAGAAAACGCCGACTCGAACTCACAACCTTCCAAATACTAGCCGGACCCTCTAACAATGGACCATTTGCACGATGACTACAATTACCGGAATGAGTTACCAGTTTTTTAGTGGTAATAAATAGAAGATCCTAGTCACCCAACGCCATCGAACATCATCGTGCATATGGCTTCTTAAGCCACTAGAACTCAGATGGCAGACCAAGGTTGTTTAAGATATTTACAACTGTGAACGAGTCAAACTGTAAGTGTGTCACAAGTACTTGTTGCGCTGCAAGTCGCATATTATTGTGTCAGTTAATTTTCATATAAATGCTTAATTATACGTTATAGTACATGGTTTTCAGCTTGAAGTTGGTAATGCTTTTGTTAGTTTTTGCTGTACAAGCTGTCGTAAGTTGTTAAACTCAAATAAAGTCACTTTACTTTACTTTTAGCCAGAAATTCTATTTTTTGGCTTATTTCTTTGAATTGTGCGAAAAATACAATTTTGGAAGAATAATATATGAAAGACGTTTCACATGGGAAACTGTTTTAACTCATTTTAGATCTTTAGTTTTAGTTTATAGTTCTCTGATTTCCATCTATTTTGGCTTATTCAGATAACTCGTGTCATGCAGACAACACCAAAAACAATCGTATGTACTAAGCTCGTAATTTTATGGTTGTGTCCAAAGCATATTTGCTAACTACTTGGTGGATACATTGCGTTTGACCGAGTGAAATGCCATGATATACTACTTATAATATTCCAAATTTTTCTCCCAGTATCAGTACCGCTATTGTATATCTAGGAACCCGTGACTTTTGGCAATTAACTACAGCCTCCATAGCTCAGTGGTCAAAGCATTGCACTAGTATTGCAGGATCGCGGGTTTAATCCCTAGCCGGAAAGCCTCGATGTTGCATTTTCGCAACTGGGCCCAGTTGAGACTAATTAGGCTACGGCCGTTACACCGAACCCGGGACAGTTTAATTGCCACCCATGGTTATAATTCTTTCGCGTTTACATGAACGCCGCGGTTTGGCTAGCTGCTTCTTTTCCAAACTCGGGATTTAATTATGCACTAAACAACATGGCGAACAACAACACAGTACATGGCGTTATTAGCAGGAATCCCTCCGGCCGATGGAGTGATAAATTTAGAACTTCTGTTGTCAAGGTGATTTGTCGTCTACATGAATATATAATTATTGGGATTAAAAGATAATTGAAATGTATTTGAATGAAGTTTATAGCCGACGAATAACAAATTTTAATAAAATGGTGTAAATGCTATATTCGCACATCAAAATATATCTAATCGAAGTATCGCATTGCTGTGAATGAAAATTAAAGATTAATTATTTGAATAGATTGCTTCTTCTTTCTTCGATTGTTTCTCGTTGCCCTTGTATTCTCGCCCATTCGTTCGCGTAAGCGAGGAAAAAAGGCAACGACATCTGAATTGAAGTCTACATTTTAAAATCCATTTCAGTTTTATAAGGTCCTTTAGACAGACTGACTGTCAAATATTCGATCTTGTCACTAGACGACTGTCATAAAAGTTAAGAATTATTTTCTTCGCGAGCGCTCGAACTTGTCACGTTTGCACAAGAGATCTGACTTGAGAACAAACAAAATTGGCGCCAATAACACGTTCGTAAGCGCCTGCATGCACAAGATTGGACAAAAATTACATATTGCCGACACTTTACACGAGCCCGTGTCAAACCAACCCGAGTTAACATGAAGAAATTGACCAAATTCTCACACCTTCGCACCCCTCCAACCCGGGTAAACGCGAACAGAAGTTTATTCGTAGACGCCGGGGGTTAACCTGGGTTGGCAAGCTACGTTAACCCAGGTTGGCTCTCAACACGGGCTCGTGTAAAGGCCCCTATAAAATGTATATATTCTTCCACTGTAAATTTAACTAATGAGACTAGTAGTGCAACCATTATTTTTAAGTATAACGCACCTTCGTTCTTTCCATCAGAACAGAAATTTATTCCTGTTGAACTGAACTCATGAGATTGAACATGATGAAAATTCAACGACCAAAATAACAGGAGAAGAAATGGAAAGCGAACGACCAGTCGTACAAAAGAAGCCATGATGGAAAAACTCCTATCTTCATGCATTTTCAAATTCAAAGTCTGTGATTGACATAAAATTCCACTTTGAAAACTAATCAGTTTTTGGAATAAAACACATTAACTCATCACTGTAAAATAAAAACTCCGTTCTCGTGACAAGCTACACCAAAAATGATCTTGGCTATATATTTAAGACAATTAAATTGCAGTTCGTTAATTATGTATTTCAAAATTGGCGTTACTTGTTGTTTTTTGTTCAACGCTTCACAAAATTGGTCTAGTCGCGAAGCAACCCGAAAGCTTAAAAGCTATACGAAAACATAAGTGAAATTGAAGGTCTCGTGTGATTATTTGTTATTAATATAAATACGCAGGTGATTAAAGAAAATTGCGCGCTCTGATTGGTCAAGCTACTTCGGACTAAGTATATAGGTTAGTTACCGAGAAGGAGGTAACTAAGCTAATTTATTCATGACACAGACGATATTTGTCATTATTTAACAAAAAAAATGGTATTCTAGACGTAGTTTTCAAGCGATATATAGTCATTTAATATATTAACCGCGGCACATCAAAGATAATTTATGCATGAATAAACTAAGTATAAGTTAAGAACCTACAGCGTTTACTCAAAATAACCGCCAGCCAATTTGTCAATGCCACAGACGAGGAAATTAACAACTTTAAAGAAAATGTTCTTCCTAAAAGTACGAAATTGTGTATTTATACTAAAACAATTATTCGCCTCAGAGCTTATTTACCGATACTCACCTCGCCTTTAGCGAATAATTGTTAAATAATATATGGGACGAATCATGCTAAAGAGTTATATATATATATATGTTATGACTAGAAAATGTTAACTGCTTACTGTAGACCTTCAAACCCTAATTTGTTTGTTTTGCTAGAAGTGCTAGTTTTGCTAGTTGTAGTTTCTCTCGGATAAATGTTTGTGCACAAGTAAGAACTATAGTTTAAAAAGCTACAAGCAAGCACGAATTTATCAGAATCATCTATAAACATTGATGTTCGAGTAAATTAATATTCTGGTGAGAAACATCTGGAAACTTTAAAATTTTCAATATTTATCGTTTTACAGCATTTTATGCAACATTCAACATCTAATGAGATTGTGTTTTAGCTGTAATAGTAAAAATGCGATAACTCTACAAGCGTTTGGAATTTTCAACAAAACCCAGACATACTTTCGTTGGTGTTATATTTATCTACCAAACTTCCAATTTTCAGAGCATAGTATAGTAAATCGCTATATATGTAGAACTTAGAACTGCAATGAAAACCTTAAAAAAACAAAATCGCTAGTTTTTTGTTTTTATTCATAAAAATAATGACCAAATGTTTAATTATTGCAGTTTTGCAGCCAGCTTTATCAGCTTTCGAATAAGGTGTAGGTTTTGGTATCTGAGATAAACGGATTGCAGTTATGTTTTCCCAAAATCGTAACCTAAAGGTCTATTTAGTAACTTTAATTACTCCTTTACTATACGCCGAGAGCTCTCCACTTGACAAGTAATCGTATAGCGTTAGACAGAGTAAAATACTAAAGTCTGCTTCGTTCGAAAACAAACGATATAAGGTAGGCAAAGAGTTTTTTAAACCATCCTTAACTCCACACTATTACCGAGGGCTCTCCACTTGACAAATAAAATCGTCTGGTGCTAGACATGGTAAAATACTCTGGCGTTATTATAGACAGATTAAAATACTAAAGTCAGCTTCGTTCGAAAACGAACGATCCGGTATATGCAAAGAGCCGGTTAAAGTAGATATGTATTGTATCACTGAGACGCCTCATCAAACTTTAATTTCCCTGCAGGCGCTAACGCTGTGCCTGTGGCTATTTTGTAAAGCATAGGGAAAAGTTTCTCGATTTTTTGTGTATTTAGTTTCACTATAATATCTCAGAGTCTTTCGATAGTTTAAATGAGTTCAGTAAAAATCAACGAAAAAGAATTTGCAAAACAAAAAGTCAGTCCTAGGTTGATTGCATGCAGCTGAGTGACAAAGCGCAAGTAGTGCAGATCATGCAGTGTATAACCAATCAAATGCAAGTAAATTTTACCTTCAATTAAGAAAAAAAGGATGCCTTTCTAAATAAGCATGCAATCATAGTCGAGTAATAATTATACCTGTAACTTGATGTTGTAAATTATTTCGAATCATCTAGAACTCAGCTTACAGTAAAATGTTGGTCATTTCATATAAATACTATAACACAAAGAATCTATAAATTGAGACTCGTAATGCATTCAAAAAATAAACAGGCACAACTTTCATTGGATTGTTTAACTGTTATGTAATCACGGAAAAAATAGTATTTTTTACATAATGTTTAAATACGAATTTTTTGAGTGAACGAAAACTTCTATATCACAATGAACTTTAAAAAATAAAATTTGTGTCAACGATATACATTTTACTGTAAAAATACAGTACTTTTATAAGATAGAGTTTCTGTTAATTTACACTTTCAGTTACCGCGTTCAAGCTGCTAGTACTTGTTACTGCAAAACCACAGATATTTTTCAACAGTTACTAGGCGTTAAGCTTCGTTTGTTTTTGTCGTACAAACTATCGTAAGTTGTTAAACTCAGAGCTCCAGGCGGGACTCGAACCCACAACCTTACAAATGCTAGCCAGACGTTCTAAACATTGAGCCTCTATATATAGAACACATTAAAACCGCACGTGTGTCATAAGTACTTGTTGATTATATACAAAAATGATTAAAGCGTCCGGTAGTTAGTAAAAGATTCGAGTTCCATCTGGAGCTCGGAGTTTTCTGAGTTGAACAATTTACGACAGCTTGTAAACGACTTCAAGTTAAAAACACTATACCAACGTAGTGTCAACGTTATTGTATGGAAACTATCACTTTCAAATAAGCGAGTATTTTGCATTGGTAATAACGAGCATGAATCTAGTTACTCTTGGCGATTCTATATATGTTAATTTGAAACTTTACCAAACAAAGAAAACGTTTAAATTACTAATCAATCTCGTTCCCAGAGCCCACGTTCCCCACCCGGGAAATGAGAGACTCTGGGATAATCCGTTTCAAATCACAGGATTCTTGTTATTCTGGTTGAGGTATGCATGCGTAAATATCCGAGCGGGATCTGGATAGTATGTTCTCCTTGTTTGACTTTCCCCCAAGTTGGTTTTCCCCCAAGGGGTTGCTGGCGAAGCTCGAATTAGTCCTTTCCCAAGATTCTGGTCATCACGGTGCTTGTTATTCCTTTCATTTAATTAAACTTCACTTTCTTGCCACTGAACCCGATATCAAATAAAACAATTAGTCTTCATGCAATTTTAGCAATTGGGGAAAACTTCACCAATACTCCGTAAAAGTTGTTTCTGAACGTTCAAGTTTCGGGAGATGATTAAGTTTCCTGTACCATTACAGTGCATTAGTGCGATTCAAACCTTCTCAAGATGATCTCCAAATTCTGGTCATCATTGTGCTTATTATTCCTTTCATAATTAAACAATTTACTTTTTTGCCATCTGAACCAATATCCAATAACGAATTTTAAACATGTTTCCATTTTTAGAACCTGGAAAGAACTTCACGTTAAAAAGTTGTTGCTCATCGTTCAACTTTGAAGATGATCGAGTCTCCTACAATTTACAACTTTCTCAAGATAATTTTATGACGCTTTTCCTGGCATGGGCCATTAAGCTTTAATTTATTATTCCTTCTATTAATTAAACAATATTTAATGATGAATGTGGCTTCAATTTTAAAATCTGGGAAAAACTTCACTGACATTCTGTTGAAGTTGTTGCCCATCATTCAAGTTTGCCGAAGAGATCGAATCTCCTAGAATCACAATGGTAGAGCGATTCGAAACTTCTCAAGATGATCTTAAGATGCTGGTCGTCGTTGACTGGCATTGTGCTTATATTATTCCTTTTATACAATTAGACTTTACTTTCCTGCCACTAAACTAATATCCATGCATGCATTAATAAAACAAGTCTCCAATTGTAAGTTTGGAAAGATGACTGAGTCTTCTACAATTACAGTGCACGGTAATCCGATTCGAACATTAATTCCCAAGATGATCCGTCTAGTGATTCTGGTCACCATTGTGCTTATTATTTCTTTCCTACTTCATAAACTTCACTTTCCTGCCACTGAACCAATATCCAATAACGAAGCATGTCTCCAATTATTTTAGCATCTGATGAAAACTTCAATGATATTCCATAAAAATTGTTGTATGGTTCAAGTTTGGAGATGATTGAGTCTCCTACATTTATAGTGGTAGTGCGATTCGAACCTTCTTAAGACGATCTCAAGATGTTGATCGTCACTGGTGGGCGCATTGTGCCTATATTATTCCCTTTATAATTCCTCGGCTAAAATTTTCCAAATGCTTACCCGCATTTACAAACAGCTATATATAGTCTTAGAATCAACGCTTCAGATTTTATTTTGACAGCCATATTTTTGCAATAATATCGAACAGAACCTTACGACAGCTTGTACAGCAAAAAAGAACGAAAAAACTTTACCAACTTCAAGCTGAAAAAAACACTATACTAACATGGACTGAACATTTACTGAAAATAATCTGACATAATGCGACTTGTAGCCCAACAAGTACTCGTGACACACGTACGGTTGGACTAGTTCCCAGGTATAAATATAGAAAAACAACCTCGGTCAACCATCTGAGTTCCAGTGGCTCAAAATGGTTAGAGCTTCCGGATGGCATTCGGAACGTGGTGGATTCGAGTCCCGTCTGGAGCTCAGAGTTTTTCTCTGGGTCTAACTTACGACAGCTTGTACAGCAAAACGAACGAAAAACTTTAGAAGCTTAAGGCTTAATAAAAACAAAACATAGAACATGTTGCATCTTTATTTGCGACAAAATACAACGTTACACTGTACATGTACCGGTGTGCGACATGTCTTTGCACTTATAACTGAGTAACATCATAAATTTTTTCAAACGGGTCTTCGGGAGGTATAGAATTGATTTCTGACTGCATGGCTAGAAATCCAGGACACTCAGCGGCAGTGGCCTGTGGGCTCATATTTAGATGGAAATATTAATTTGAAAATTCTGATGGCTAAATATCGATCATTTCGGCTATAAACAGAAGTCTATAGCAATAAATTAAAGTAGAGTTATTCGCTAAAATGTCTTATTGACCCATTTCTTACCCAAATATCAAATTACAAAAGGTTTAATCGTCTAGACAGGCCTGTACACTCATACTCACAAAAATTGCCGCATAAATTTCGGTTATTATTTCTGAATCCACAGTTACATTTAATAATAATAACAGTGGTTAAGACCCTGGCAACCTAGCAACAGCTCCATAAGAAATGGCGGACAAGAACACGAAATTATCGAGGAATGCATTGCTTCTTCACGCCGAGTTCAGTATTTATCTCGGCGCTTGATGGATTAAATTACAACGACTCGGCTGCAATAAATCGTACATTATAAGGTCTTTGGGAACCTATTAAACAACGAAAACGTGGAACGAACAACTCCGCAAAACAAAGTAACGTTCATCCCGAGCAAATTCAGACGTTCGCATCGTGGACAAACAACACAGAAGCAGCCAAAATTGGAGCTCCAAAATAAGTGCTATAGCAGATTAAGAGACTTTAAACAGCGAATAAGAGGTATGCTTACGAGGTGCTCGGGAACCTATTTAGGACGCTCCAAACTTAATAGAAATTGTAGTGCTGAACGATTGTTCAATTTGGTGAAGTTTTGGACGTTCGCATGTCGGAATTTACAATAGTAAATAACCGAAAATGATTGTTCTTTATATTTCCTTAAGAAATCTATTGAAGGACGCCATATTGAATTAATTAAAGAGGGATTCAGTGCGCATGCTTTGCCGCCATGTTGTCCTCGATTTCTGGCCATGCCTAGCTCAGTGATTCTATACGAAGAGAACGTGAAGTCAGGAAGAGAACGTGTACACAGAACGTTATAAGAGTTTTATATAGCAAGGTATTACATTTCGCGTTGTTAGTTTTCGCGTAACCTTTCATTTCGCGGGCCAATAATTTTGCAATTTTTTAATAATAGCAAAAATCGCAGTTCCGCAAAAATTAGTAACAACGCCAATGGCAGTGGCAATGGAAATTCCAATGACAATGACAACATTATCATTAGTGATAATGCAAAAAAAACAAACTCGGGAACTTAATGAGTATAACTTCATATTCACAAGAACCAATAAAATATTTCAAAACAACATGGTGTAAACCTATACAAATTTTATCAGAGATATATCATCGCCATAAAAAGCATCAAGCAAAATAATTATTTAGTATAGCTTAAGCAGTGGAAAGAACAGAAGATTCAAACCGATTTTCCTCTAATAAATTATTAACAAATTGTCAAAAATTAATTCATAACCAGCACATCATATGTATATTTGAAAGAAATATTACAAAAAGTTGCCCTTATCTAAGAATATAACTAAAACTTGTAATAAATTGAAATCAGCGTTCGTAATAAAAGAAACGCAAATGCTTTTCTCTGATACTTATCAAAGAGGAAGTTTCATGACAATTTTCCCACCGTATACGTTTTAATAACACTTTCGAATATATTGTTGAATTTGAATGACGCTCATGTCCTTAAGCAATAAACGTATCTAAATTGTAGCAGGTGGACAAGTACTAACAAACAATTTATTAATTCAGTATAAATAATACTAGACCGATTTTGCAAGGACGTAGATTAAAGATAAGAAGATTGTGATGATTTCAAACTAAAAGTAAAGAGGTAAGACGTTCTTAAATAAAATAAAACAAACTGTTGTTTACTATAGGTCCTGTCTGTATATAGAATATTATAATATTACTTTCTCATAGATGAATAAATTTCTGCAGGAAAAAAAGTAATATTTTTCAAATGCTTTAACGTTGCCTTAACACTTTGAAGCCTGAAGACGAGTCTTTATATATAGTATTTTATTCTGGCTAACGCCAGACGATTTTATTCAGCACAGGGAGAGGTCCAGGCCTCAAAGTGTTAAGAAAAATGTCATGATCACCTACACCGCGCAAAGATCGAATAATCTGAAATATAATAGTTGACTTGCATGTGGAACTTTCGAGGCTCGAATAATTGCGCCGTAAAACTGTAATGAAGTGCTATCCCATGGATGAATCAGTTATGCAGAAAAAGGTGGTACTATTTTGCACACGTTCTAATATTAACGTTGGCTTCAGATAAATTTCATGCATGGTAATTACCTAAACCGCAGAGACCAAATAATTTGAAATATCTTATACTTGACTCATGCGGGATTGGCTGATTAGCACTTTTATATAGGTTTAACTCTTCCATGCGCATTGTGGTTTTTGGAGTTTAATTTTTTTAACTCTGTCTAACGTCGTTATTTTTTATTCGTCAATGTAAGACGTCTCAAAAAGCCATGAATAAAAAAACAACAACACACTACTGATTAACCATTTCATTCGCATTGCTATTGTGGGATAACTTTATCTTTTTGCTCTGTCTGTAACGCCAGACGATTTTACTCGTCAAGGGGAGACATATCGGAAAGTCATGCATGAAAGGGTTAAAGCGCATTGCAAGGCTCGAATAACTGCATGGGCTGTTAAATGTTATAAAATTAAATATTATCTTACGCAGGAATTAAACATTCTAATATTAATGTTGGCTAAGGGAAAAACAACTTCGATCACGATTACCTACACCGCAAAGATAAAATAGTTCGGAGTTAGTATTTTATAGTTGACTTGTGCGAGATTGAACTCAAAGTATTGAACTGTCACATTCGGGAAAAACGGACTGGAGAAACGATCGAAAAACTGCATGGTTCGCTATCGAGTCAACGAAACAGCTAGAAGCACATTGATAAAATCGTCGATCTACACTCGTTTAGATCGCATTATAATGTGCGCACCGTCCAAAAACAGCATATATAGTTCACACACATCACAACAAGCCGTTTTTTATTAACATCGTCAACATACAAATGGGTTATACGTACGAATTGCAAAGCCGGTCATGCTATTTGCTTTGAACAAATTTCTATTAAAATTAGACAGTAATCCCATTCAGAATATGTTAACCAATATTCAATAAAAGCGTGATTGCATTCAGTACTCGTATTAAATACCAACGTCATGCACTGATAACTAACATATGCAGTAGCATTCTATTTTACGGCGACAGACTAGCTTTATCATGCAGAAGCTATCATGTGCCTCGTAAAAATTTCGATCAAACATGCAGATTAGAAGTCATTCATTTATATGTACATATCTATATATATGCAAAACGACAGGTAATGGCAAGATAGTGATGAAAATTAACTATTATTATAGTTGATGTCAAAATGTATACGACACGACGAAGACAATTTGTGACGTATCGCATATCAAAATAAAATAACAATTTATATTTAAAGTTCCAAGATATATAGCCACCACGAAGAGTTAGTTTTTGCTCTCTTGTCGCGACGTCCAGTCTGACACCAATTTATCAAACCTTGGAGATGTCCAATATAAACTGACTAAATATGGTCTAGGACTAAAATTGATGTTCAGAATTGGCAGTATTTTATGAAAGATCGAAAACCTCAATTATAAAAGAGGATAACTGCCGAGAAATTAGAGAACATAACGTTTTAGCCCTTTCAAAGGTTCAAAGCCTTTAGTATACTATGTCTGTAAAATCCAATATATAAATTATATAAAATACAGACAATACAGTATGGGGAGAGGGCCTCGAAACCCTAATTGGGAGAACCTCTTCCAGATATTTTACTAATTGTAAAAAATTTTAATAAAACAACTTCAAAGATATTCTAAATTGAATAAGATTAAGATGGCGCCGTTGTCAGCTGATGACATTGAACTAATGACATTGATCGCCTTTGTCATCTGATGACATTGAACGTATACAGAAACGAGCCATGAACATAATCACGCCAGGCCTCAATTACAATGAGGCACTGGAGATAACTGGTGTCTCCACACTTTATGCCAGACGGGAGGCTCTTTCACTTAAACTATTTAATGACATTGTTAAAGACAAGGAACACAAACTTGCAGATCTCTTACCTCCACTAGCCAGCTCATACTCGGCACGATTAAGGAGAAATAGTACCATTTAATGTACGTAATTTTCGTACCGATCGCTATCGGAAGTCCTTTATTATTCACTATTCAAATAGTCATTACATGTAAATAGCTTTTTTTTAATACTATTTACACATTTAATAGAGTTTTCATTTTTGTAATTTAACTGCATATGTAATTCAGTCTTTGACTGCAATATATGGAGTTTTAATAAACGATCTATCTATCTATCTATCTATCTATCTATCTATCTATCTATCTATCTATCTATCTATCTATCTATCTATCTATCTAATCTATCTATCTATCTATCTATCTATCTATCTATCTATCTATCTATCTATCTATCTATCTATCTATCTATCTATCTATCTATCTATCTATCTATCTATCTATTCTATCTATCTATCTATCTATCTATCTATCTATCTATCTATCTATCTATCTATCTATCTATCTATCTATCTATCTATCTATCTATCTATCTATCTATCTATCTATCTATCTATCTATCTATCTATCTATCTATCTATCTATCTATCTATCTATCTATCTATCTATCTATCTATCTATCTATCTATCTATCTATCTATCTATCTATCTATCTATCTATCTATCTATCTATCTATCTATCTATCTATCTATCTATCTATCTATCTATCTATCTATCTATCTATCTATCTATCTATCTATCTATCTATCTATCTATCTATCTATCTATCTATCTATCTATCTATCTATCTATCTATCTATCTATCTATCTATCTATCTATCTATCTATCTATCTATCTATCTATCTATCTATCTATCTATCTATCTATCTATCTATCTATCTATCTATCTATCTATCTATCTATCTATCTATCTATCTATCTATCTATCTATCTATCTATCTATCTATCTATCTATCTATCTATCTATCTATCTATCTATCTATCTATCTATCTATCTATCTATCTATCTATCTATCTATCTATCTATCTATCTATCTATCTATCTATCTATCTATCTATCTATCTATCTATCTATCTATCTATCTCATCTATCTATCTATCTATCTATCTATCTATCTATCTATCTATCTATCTATCTATCTATCTATCTATCTATCTATCTATCTATCTATCTATCTATCTATCTATCTATCTATCTATCTATCTATCTAAGGTTGCCGCATACATCTTATCGGACAACGTTAAAGTTTCGAGCTAAACTCTCATACGAAAAAAAATAATGAGGAAAAACGAGTATAAAATAGTGAGTGAGAAATAACAATGCAGTGTTAAATTAGTAAAATTAAAATTTAATATAAAATTTTCTTTCAAGTGCCGTTAATTCAAAATGTATTCTTTGCAACAAAGCGAGATTTTAAAGAGTTACAACTTAAAGAGAATTTCTTCAATTTCCCTCAAATTTTAGAGACGATCGATAAATATATCACCAACAAAACCATGTCAGGGAATGAATCGAATTTAAAAATAGCAAAACCGGCTTTGAGTTGCTTGCATGCGGAAGGCGATCACGATATCCGCCTGAAAGAATCGCGAAAAACTCGTTGATTCAATAAAACTGAAAATTATTAGCATATTCTAGTCACACATTTAATTTTATAAGCTTTAATTTGATGTGGGGGTTAAGATATCTGCGATATAATGCGGACGCGCTATGTCATTTAGACTGAAGACACCCCTGAATTTATACGGTAACACTAATATAGAGTGCATGATTGCACCATTTTGATTGCATTTGAGAATATTACGCTTATTAAGGTACCAATTTTAAAAAATATTGCGCTTTTATAACAAATAAATCATTTTCCATCAGTAAAAAGAAAGGCGACTTAAAATGAGATTTTTGCGGGACAAATTAAAAAATTAACCGATTAAGAACTGAGGACTTGAAAGGTCTTCATGTGATGATACATTTAAGTGAATTGTCCCGCAAAAATCTCATTTTTTACGTTGTGAGAAGACATATTTTTGCACAGTGCTTTCTTCTAGTATTTATTTACTAGCTCCATTTTTATTGTTATCCCCGAGCCCGAAGCAGCGTAGGGCCGAAGGCCCGGAGCCCGGTGAAGGTGCTAATATCGACATGCGTGGAGTCCACTTTACACGCGTGTAGAAATGCGAATCAGTTTGAGCGATCTGAATATATATATATATATATATATATATGTAAGTTTGGATGGGTGTTCACCTGCGCGGTTGCAATTTTTGGGCACTGGTAAACTTTGTCAGAAAAATTGGTTTACATCATTAATACCGTGGGAAAAGGCCAAAAACAAAAAAAAACTAGGAAGAGATGTGACAGCAAGAAGAAGTAACAATAAACACAACTTGAAACTACGAAAAAAGCCGAACAATTGCGATAAACGCCGACCGAAAAAGATACAGACAAATTGTGACCGAAAGAACAAAAGGTCAAATAGATGTCAGTTTCCTGTGGCTGTTCAAAGCCGGCAAAGACTTGTGCATGGTATATATTTAATAATACCTAACTCTATAGAGAGAGAATTGAAGAGAAAACCAAAGGAAACAGCTTTTCATCTCGAACAGAACTGATTGGTATTTGTCAACAACAATGAAGAAACCGAAGGTAAAAAGACAACTGCATGAATTGGCAATGTTTGTGGTGACAAAAGCATTTGAGCAGTGAGCGGAGGAAAATTTAATTGTAAGAGATTCGTATTTACCAGTTTAGCTAATTGGAGTCGGTATATATCCAAAACACATTCAGTCACTCAAGTAAAACAGCAAAAATTATATATCTTGTCAACTAATTATATATAATTAATATGTGGCATAAATGTGTTTTTTTTCTTGACCACCGTTATCTATTTTCGAATAGAAATTTGCCGTTTGTTTCATTTCGGTGTTTTTTATTGACTTGCCTGCACGCTCTTTCAGTATGTAATAAGTACATGTGAAGTTTGCTAATTTTTTCGGGTGTTTTTTTTCCAAATTTTTCGCTGAAACTTTACTTGTTAGTTTTTCTCGCGAACTCGATTCTACTGGTTTGTCTTTTCCTTTCGTGTTTATAGTTTTCAGGCTGTTAATTTTATGGAAATGATGAATGGAAGCTATTTAAAAACTTATATGTATGTTTTCCTTTGAGGTTCAGTCACAAGGGTGGGGTGGGTTGTATAGAAAAACGAATCAGACGTACTTTTATGTGGTTATTTTAATCAAGGGTTTGGGGGGTAATTTACAAAAATACATGCAAAACGGGCGATGGGTTATTGCGTGCATGTATTTCTAGTCATTATTGTTATTATTATTATTCTACTAAGTTTCGACCAGTTCTTTTCAGAACTAATCCAGTGTAACCATTCACCATGGTTAATACGTTTTTTTCATGCTGTATTAAAAATTGTCACCACGACAAGATCTCTGTTTGTCTAATTGTCTAAATATATATATTATATATAATATATATATATATATATATATATATATATATATATATATATATATATATATATATATACGCTCACTACCCTTGTGGAAGTTTGAGCACTCTGGCCCTATACCACCTCATGCTCTAGATGTGCGCACTAGTTCCATTATCCCACAATTGCTTGGGTTATATGCAAGTGGTGTTCTCACATCCAGATTGTTCCAAGCTAAACTGATGAGCTGTAGTACAGTGAAACACGTGTCTGTAGATTGAACTATAAATAACTCATTAATAATTCATGAGATAATCAGCCAATTACAATCGTTCATTCAATCATCTGATTGACGTTGGATACTACATGCAGTAAAGCCCAAGATATTAGATGAAAACCGGTGTTCATCTAATTCTTAAGATCTTAATTATCTATGCAAAATAAACAAGTTGCTGTATGAATAAAATTTACACACACGCATGAATAAAATCTCATGAGGGTTTATTTTAATTGTAGTTTCCAATCGAAATCGTTCGATTGCGATGCCATATCAATAACTCGTTTATCGTGTTTAATCAGGGGAATCCAAACACTCGAAAACAATAAAGCCACTCGGCCTTCGGCCTCGTGCTTTCAATCATGTTTTCTCGTGTTTGGATCCCCTGATGAAACACACAAACTCGCTGTTGATATTTTACATATATATAGTATCAAGAGCCAGCATTCAGCAAATTGTTCCAAATACAGCATATAAATTTTCAAAAGGAACTTTATTTAATCTTCAATTTTACAACGTTTCGTGGTCTAGCCCCTTCTTCAGGTCAACTATACAAGAGAAGTGACGCCACTTATATAGAGAAAATAATTATTTACATAAATTAAAATTAAAAGAAATCGCATAAATTAAGTCCCATATGTGTAAAAGTATTAAGTTTGTAAGTTCAGAATCCTTCACGTTCAGTAGGGTTATTAATACCCGTCTTATCAATAATAGTTACACAAACATCAGAAAGTCCCTCGTGGCCAGCACAATAAAAATGGGCGTAAAGATGCTCGTCGGCAATATTACTTTGTCCTTTACCAAATCTAATTAAGCTACTCTTATGGTTATTGAAACGTTTACGGAAAGATGTTATAGTGCTGCCCACATATTTCTTATCATATATACCTATATCATATTACACCTCTGGGACTTAATTTACGGCGATTTCTTTTAATTTTAATTTATGTAAATAATTATTTTCTCTACATAAGTGGCTTCACTTCTCTGAAGAAGTGGCTAGACCCCGAAACGTTGTAAAATTGAAGATTAAATAAAGTTCCTCTTGAAAATTTTATATATATATATATATATATATATAATATATATATATATTTAAGAAATAGTTCATGGTTTGGCGTGCTCCATCGATTATGGATGCACGCGGGAAGTTGGGAGAGCACGAAAAAATCGTAAGAGTTGGTCGAGGCGTAGCCGAGACCAACTCTAGATTTTTGAGTGCTCTCCCAATTTCCCAAGTGCATCCATAACTCGATGGAGCACACTAAACCATGAGCCATTTCTTTTATAACATAGCATTAAATCCTTTCACAAGCCGGCGAATCGTTTTGGTTGTTGTGTTTTTCTACTTTCGTAGCCACGTCTTTTTTGTTCACTAAAATCCAACCAAAAGGACAGTTTAATCTCGGTTACCCAGACCCAGTTTATGTATTCTGGGTCGTTGTTCTCTATTACTCAATAAAATTAAATGACTCGGTATTTTGATAATATAAAAGGCCATAATTTAAAACTCAGTTTTGTTTTGAAACTTTTCCCCGCGCTTTTTTGCCGTGCTCCATCGGGTTATGGAGCACGCACGACAGCCAATCAAAAACGTTGCTATATCAAAGCTATGTTATAAATATATATTAAGGTTAGATATACTGCCGAAACAGAGAACGTAGGAGTCTAACGTTTCGAGAGAAGCCGCCTTCGTCGGAGAGAAACGTGACATTGTTGTTTCAACACTGCCTACGCAGCACGCTACTTATATTTTCACTTTTATAATATATATAAATATATTCATAAATACATAAATGCATAAATAGATAAATAAATAAATACGTATATAAATTAAAAAAATAAATAGATAAAAATAAGAAAAAATAGAAAAACAACGTAATCGTTATTTCTCCATCTTCATTGCAGCACCCGTTAAGGAAGTAACGAAAGATTGTTTGAGCTCATTGATGCGGACACTGTAATGTTAGCCATGGTCACTTTCCCAAAGTTTTCAGTTACTGTATCTTGCTCTCGTTTTGACCACTATAATTTGGATACGCGGCACAGCAGCGCAGATATCAAGCGCAGCATTTACTCTAATCGCCAAAGGTGCGTAAATTAGGAAACACCGTCTTAGAAACGAAAATTTGTAGTGACACAATATACACTTGTTGACTGGGGCCGAGAGAAACATCGAGTTTTACGGACCTGAAGGCTTCTATGTCACCCGAGGGCTTTATCCCAAGGACCGTAAAACTCGATGTTTCTCGAGGCAAAAGTCAACAAGCGTTTTGTTATATACCAAAGACTTTTAAAATACAAAATACCAAACTGACTCGAAACTTACAAAAGGCAAAAGTACTTACCAAAACTCTTTGACTTTGTCTTCGTAATTTCAATTCAACAAGCCATTTGCACGATGACGTAAGATGGTGTTGGGTGACTAAAACTACCAAAATGCTTTGCCAGTATTCTAGGGCTTCGGCTGGAAAAGCGCGAGTCGCGAGTAAATGGCGCGAGTCGCGACTAAATGGCGCGAGTAAACTTTTGTCGCGGGCTTTTGTTCCAGCTTTAATTTTGCCTGGATCTTTTTCTCTGGTTTTGCTACCGGGGGAAAAGAACCTAAAAATATAGATGCAATAATAGATTAACTCAAATTTCCTCAGCGTGTGTTCAGTTGTTTACGCACAGATAATGGACAGCGATGTATCTTCTACACGCTGTATAAATCGCCTGTAGTTTCTTTATATCGCGCTCCATCCAACTTACCAATATACTTAGCCGACTTCTATCGATTTTCATGTCGACAATTATTGTGGCCGAATATTAGTCGATGGTTCTCTAAGTGCATTTAGTGAGGAATGACGCAAAGACGCACGGCGCGCAAAAATGACTTGTTATTTATTTTATATTTGTATACTATATATACGTTACCTAATAAATGGTATGTGAATGCTGTTTTGTCAATTTGATGCTATATAGCGCGAAAATTAGTATGAGCTTTGGTCCGGTCTGGTCTGGCCTTTTTGTGCCTAGCTGGAGGTGGCGGTAATATCTTTTCCGTTGGAAAATATGGTAGTGATGACGTACATTGACAGCAAGCTAAGATATTTATCAAATATGGACTAATATTCGGGCACAATAATCGTCGACATGAAAATCGATAGAAGTCGGCTAAGTTGGACGGAGCGCGATATAAAGAAACGACAGACGATTTATATAGCGTTTAGAAGATACATCGCTGTCCATTATCTGTGCGTATTACGCACAAACAACTGAATACGCGCTGAGGAAATTTGAGTTAATCTATTATTGCATCTATATTTTTAAGTTCTTTGTCCCCCGGTAGCAAAACCGGAGAAAAAGACCCAGGCAAAATTAAAGCCGGAACAAAAGCCCGCGACAAAAGTTTACTCGCGCCATTTAGTCGCTACTCGCGCCATGTAGTCGCGACTCGCGCCCATTTTACTCGCGACTCGCGAGGCGCGCCGATTAGACTATCTCCGGCTAGAAGGGATGAACTCAAAAGGACCCGTCCAGTCTTTGGCGACTTTACCAAAATATGTCGTCAAATTTGTTTTTTTTATCCCAAATTTGCCGTCGAGTTTCAGTGAAGTCTCAAGATTTTAGCAATCTTTTTGAAATCCTAACCACAACATAAACTCTAACCCTAATCAGAAATCATGGTTTACCCCCTAGCTTTTTGGGGAAAACATATTTGTCGACATTTTGGAAAAGCCGCGAAAGGACTGGACGGGTCCCTTTGAGTCATCCATTTTAGCTCAGAAACCCTAGAATACTGGCAAAGCATTCTGGTACAATGGAACCCCGCCATACGACCACCCCGGTAATACGACCACCTCGTTATGACGACCACATTTTTTTGGCCCGACGGTGGTCGTATTAACGAGGTTCCACTGTAGTTGTCGTCACCCAACGCCATCTCAACGTCATCGTGCAAATGGCTTACTAAACAAATACACTAGACTGAACAGTCAACAAGTACAAAGAACAGCTTTAAATTTATCCTGGTATTTTTTAGACGTTCTGGAAGATATGTATAGAAATTCTTTCTTTTGGAAAATGGACTATTTTCGTACCAAACTAGCTCGAAACAAGCTTTTGTTTTCAAAATGTTTCGAAGAGTCCAAAGTCCTTGATTTGATGCAATAATCATTGTGTATTCACCGTGAACAACGCATGATTAAAGCTGACGTCAGAGGAAAACATTGCACTGTTTCACTCTTCATTGTTGACTTCAGAGGGAAACAGTGCAATGTTTCCATCAGGCAGAAAGAAACATTGAGTTTGTTGAACAACACGCCATGATTTGACCAATAGGATTTCATCTTTGGCAAACGAAAGTCTTGGTATATGACAAAGTCTATTATTTATTGCTCTAATAAGGGAATAAATACATAATAAACGTAGTGTTACCACAAATTCGATCTCGCTTCCATTACAATTTGTCACCATGCAAAGATTAAAGGGCAACTATATCGTTTCCCAGGTTATTCTATTTTTCGTTAAAGTCGGAAAAGTTCAATCTAAAACCGAAGAAATAATTGAAACCAGTTTCCACTTTTATCAACTGTCTAAGTTTGAGTTTTTGCTCCTTTTGCTGAACTCGTGTGGAACGACCGCGTCGAAATAAAGAAAGGTACTAGCACCTTGTGATGTCATACTGGTAACAAACAACAAGGTGATTGGTGGGTTTATATCGGTATGACGTCAGAGACAATGGAGTACCCATTCTCCTAGAAACGCGGTCATGCTTCAAGCAGGACCTAAGAAGGCTTCGCTGATAAATTATTTTCTTTACCTCGAAATTAATATTTATCATTACTTTTGCTAAGTTACGTGATAACCCTTTCAGAAGAATATATAACTTTAAAAGGTTTAGTTGACCTTCAAAAAATATTGAGAATCTCTTCTATTTTTGGTGAAAAACTCTCAAAACCCCAGACGTTTTTGGCATATCACTCAAAAACTCCTTATTTTAACATTATTGTATAAGTTTATATAGAATCAAACTTTTTATGAGCATTTCGTGGTTAGAAAACATCAAAAAAATAAAGAAAATCATAATTATGAAGATGGGTATGGCAACAAAAAAGTTGAATTTGCAATATTTAATATTACAGTAATCAATTCAATACTTTGCTGGTGTTCAAACAACATTTTCTTTTTGACATACCACTCAAAATCTCTTTATTTTAGCATTATTGTGTAGCTTATTCAGTCAATAAATTTTTGAAGTAGAAGTGGGGGTTTGAGAAACATATCAAAAGATTAAAACTAATTTCTACTGATTATTTCTAAAATTCATTAATAATTCATGAGGAAAACACAAAGAAAAATCATGAGCGTATCGGATCTATATATGTGATATAGACTCGCTCTAAGTTTCTCGCTGGTTTATAAACGGCTTGAGATAAGCTTAATTTTCAAAAATTACTACGCCAATGAAACGTATGAAGTGATTCTTTTTAGAAGCCATTTAAAAACCTTGCAGTACGGGCTTTATCGGCTCTAAAACACTCGGCTATCACCTCGTGTTTTATATCCGATAAAGCCCTCCTGCGCGGTTTATAAATATTACATCTACATTCATAATTATAGAATCTTTTTAAGCGCATGTTTGCGGCATATAGGAAAAACCCTCTTAATAATGTAAAAGCTATTTATCAATATGAAAAATAAAGTCCTTATTTATTTTTGTTAAACTTAAACCATGTAGGTCACCGTCTTAAAGACTCTTTGATAAGTGAAAGAAAAACTTACAGTGTAATGGACTGCACTCATTTCTGTCTCTCTGAATATCCTGCGTGTAGATCCATCAACTATGAAATTAAAGAGAATAACAATTCAAACTCCTTACACAAATGCCAACTTAGCAACGACACCAAATCACCAACATCAGAAAACATTGTGGAAGACAAAGAATTCAACTATCTTGAACCACTACAGGTAAATAAAGATAGTGACAGCGAAAACTTTAAAATATCAATTCAACCCACCATAATACTTATCCATCATTAATAAAATTCAATAAAATAAATGTTTAACCAGATGTTGTAAATCGGATACAACTAATTCGTAATTAAGTTTTTCCAGATATGTAAATTAAATAAGCCGTATACTATACTAATAGTACACCACACCACACCACACCACACCACACAACACCTCACACCCCCACCCCCACTGATGTGCCCCGGTTATAATATAGATTACTGAGTTACATCGCAATGTTAAATGAGTTGCTGCATTGCTCTAAAACTATGTCTATATAGAATCCTATTTTCTTGTTAAAAACAAACAAACAACGGATACCATCTATCCTTTTACATGACTGATGAGACCTCCATCTTGGTAACTAACCAATACTGAAATTATTCAAACGCTACCGCTTAGAAAGCACACTATATATAAATTTGCAACTTCGGTTCTCCCACCCAACCTCGTAGTCTAATGGAAATGGTTAAAGCGTCTAACTGATAATTAGAACTGAAATTGCAGTTTTGACACCAGTCTGCGGCTCAGAAATACGTTCGAAGTTTTGACGAGCTTGACGAAAGTATAATAAAAGTCTGTTAGACAACATTGACTATGTTCTGAAACATTTTTGATAATTTGCCTAGCCTTAATAGACGAGTTCAAGGTTACGGACGCCCATATTGAAAAGGGGGCAAAGAGTCTGGGGCGAGCTCGGTCAAAGGGGGCAAACGCCATATATTTTCATATGTAAACTTCACGATTTTTGATCAGTGGGTGAATGGTTTACGCTTGTTTTGAAACGATTTCGGGTCCGTATCGTTTTGTAATTTTTGTAATACTTCAAGGAAACATTAGAAAAAGCTTTGTATGTTATTTTGGAAGGCTTGGAGGATTCTAAAAGAAATCGCGATGGTTTGTTGAGGAAATTGTATGTACACGCGCCTATTGATACAGAGCGAGGACGCCATGAACAAGCCAATTTACGAGCAGGTATTCTAAATGTTAGTGATAGATTGCACTTTTAAGGACGTGAACTGAACCTAGAGAGATCTAGAATAATATTTTCATGACCAAATCAGTGAAGCGCTCGCATACAATTCCTCAACAAACCATTCGCGATTTCTTTTAGAATCCTCCAAGCCTTCCAAAATAACATACAAAGCTTTCCCTACGTTTCCTTGAAGTATTACAGAAATTACAAAACGATACGGACCCGAAATCGTTCAAAACAAGCGTAAACCATTCACCCACTGATCAAAAATCGTGAAGTTTTACATATGAAAATATAAGGCGTTTGCCCCCTTTGACCGCGCTCGCCCCAGACTCTTTGCCCCCTTTTCAATATGGCGTCCGTAACCTTGAACTCGTCTATTATTAAACAGTTATCAGCAAGTTTCGTTAATTTTTTTAATGTCGTCATTTCCCGACGCATCGGAGGTCTTGTCTATTTGTGTGCGTGATGTTTTTTATATAAATTACCAACAAAAACTAAAAAAGAAAATGCTATTATTTTCAGAAATTATTACAGAAAGAACCTGAACCAGTCAGTCCAATTGAAATTGGTATTACAAGGTAGATCGAAAAGTTTAAATTATATACAGACGGTATAGTACGAAGAATCAAACATCTAGGCTAGCAAAGAGGCACATGTAAACACCGCAGTTACAGCTACTGTATTGTTTTGTTGTGCCATGCATGTCTGTTGGAGTGTTTAAACTGCAGACCTGGAAATAGTGGTGGATCTTGGGATCCTCGTTCAAAAAGGATTTTGGTTGTAAGAAAGTTTTAGGCTGCAAGTGCCAAAGAACGTGGCCTGAGTTGTTTGTAAGGGCTTGTTCACGCTGCACTTTGAGATGCAGGCAAAGCGGAGCCCAGTGTGAACAGTCCAATAAAACGATCTCGGATCAATCTTAGTCAATCTATCAACTCCCTTGCAAGCCCACAGTAATTTTCGCCTGCACAGTATATATATTGCTTTTGCTTGAATTGCACGAAGTACGGAAAGCTTGGCAATGTTCAGTCAGTGACTCTACGTTTCATAGTAAATATTCACCGTGAAAGTGATGAAAATATCAAAATACCAATTCAAATTCAATGGATTTTGCTCGGCACAGCTTTATTGATGATTGTTTTTAGTCATGCTAAATGTAGGGCGACTACCGTGTTTTCGGCAGAAATTATTTGGTCCTTAGCTTAGGATCCAAGAAAGGTTGGAACTATTTCCAGGTCTGGTTAAAAGTGTCTACGAAGTAAAAAATTCGTTGGTTTTTGTTATTTTAGTGAACAGCAAAAGCATGGTAGAAGCCTTTCACTGATAATTTCAAGAGAATCTGATGTATATTTTTCGAGTTACAAAACTCTCAAAGTTTGCCATATCTGGTTGGTTTTTTGAGAAATTTGGGCTTTCGGTAACAATGCCTTATGACGTACCCAAATGGACATCTATGTATAAGAACAATGGATTTAAGCATAAATGATCGATTTGCGTACGTCATGAGAAGGCATTGTTACCAAAAGCTCAAATTTCTCTACAAACGAACTAACCACGGCAAACTTTGAGACTTCAGAATTCGGATGTTCACAACTTTTCAGTGAATGCTCCTGTCATGCCTTTCTGTTCATTAAATCAATACCAATGAACTTTTCACTTCACATAGAGACTTTTAGTTAAAATTGCCACTAGTTTACTTCAAGGATGTTCTCTAACTTCTGTAACAGCATGCATCATCATCACGCCTTGTGGATGCCCATGCTTAGTTTCATCCAGAGTAGTAGTAAGGAACCAGAACAAAGTCCTTGTTCTGTCAGGTGACATTTTCCTTTCAATAGCTTTTGATTTGGTTTACTTCTAAACTCCCTTTTCAAAAGTCTCCCACTCCATTCTCTCCTACTTTACTTTACTCTCTACTCTCTACTTTAGAATAACCTAAAGTATTTTAAGAAAGTTTCTGTTCATGCCTACAGAACTCGAAATTTTGATCCAAATAACTACTGTGCGAAAATGGTGAAACAAGATTATTTGAAACACTTCTTTTTTAAATCGTGTAATTTCCCTATGGAATAATATTACCGAGTTTATTAAAGACTACTGATACTATAACTTCCTTTAAAACAAAAACTGCAGGATTATTACTTCAAGAAATTCAACTCTGAATTTACATGAACGTTGCAATGAAATCTGTTTTACAAGATTATATTGTAATATATTTTATTTATTTTGACATTTTAGTAATAACATATTGTATGTAGGGTGGATGATATCAATTGGGACATGTGTCCTGTCTCTTTTCACCTGTCATTGAATGTAAATATATTCTTTGACGAACTTATTAAATTCAATAAATTCAAAATTCAAACTGATTTGCAAACACATTGATTGAAATGAGGTGAAAATAGGCCTCAATAACAAAGTTTGTACAAAATCTATTTTCTTCACTTTTTTTGCATTTTTCAAAACTTTTCAAGATCTTGTTTATCTATCTTGTTGGCATCTCTAAAGCTCGCGGCATTATTGAGCAAAGACATTTAGTAGAGACCTTTTGTATGCTGGGAGAACACAAGTTGTGGATTTGTTTGAGGACTGTTGAATGGATTTTTGTTCCACTTGCTTTTCAATTAACCATCTGTACATGTATACTACATGTAAAGAAACACTTTTCTGTTTTCAGCTTCCACAATATTAGAAATTCTTTCGCCTCGAATGGTGGAAATTTTTTCTTTAGCCGGCATTTCATTAGACTATAGTTATTGCAGCTTCAGGCTCAATAACGAACTCCTACAAACTTTACTTTACTTTACTTTTTCAATTGGACACTTCAGTTGAAGATTCCAGTTTAAAAATGAAATGCTTTAAGTGTACTCTGATCCAAAGATCTTCTCTTCTCATACAAAATTTCAATGTATGCAGAAAAGGGGATTGGAAACCAATTGTGTAAAATCATCAGAAAACCTGATTGGAGAATTTAAAAACTTAAATAATCAATTTTCTTCCTTTTTTGTTTTAAATTAGAACCTTTCTCAGCAACTTTTACCAACCTTGGAGCAAGTGGTCGCATTGGACCAACATCACTCGGATCTTTTTATGCTCGTCAAGATCACGAGAATATGGTGACAGTGGTAAATGGCATACAACACTGGACTGTTTCCTTTCACCGGAACGTATCAAATCACAGCGGTTGGAGCGTCAGGTGGATATGATAATTCTGGACTAACTGCCAAGGGTCGTGGCGCATATATAAAAGGAGACTTTGATTTAAAGGCGGGAGACGTGCTTAAAATAATGGTTGGCCAACAAGGTGCTGTTAATTCTGCAAGCTCAAGTTCAGGAGGTGGTGGAGGAACATTTGTTGTGGCGTCATCGAATACGCCGTTGATAGTTGCCGGAGGTGGCGGTGGGATTGAAAGCCTCACTGTTCGTCTAGGTAACTGTGATGCAAACTCTGGGACATCGGGAAGGCAAAATCAATGTTCCTCCCCTTGTGCATAGTTGGTCTGGTGGAACAAATGGTAATGGGGGTCTAAGAAGCTGATGTTAGTAATTCTGGGTAAGTACGCAAGCAAGCAAGCAAGTAGGTACAGTAAGTAGGTAAAGTCACATGGGTGAGTGAGTGAAATTCTTTATTGCCTCAAGAACTAACCATAAAAAAGAAAAAAAACCCACTATAAGTCTAAGCTAGTGGAATATATCTAGCGCAATGTAAATCAAATTATCTTTTAGTTGCTCCAGACCATTGCACTAAAAACTGAATAAGTTCCCCCAATATACAAGGTCTTAATAGAACTGTGATGGAAATAGGGATGATGTCACTGTAATGCACGACCATGCACCAATTCTTCTTTCGCATGCTAAGTCCTTCTGCAAAATAGCAATGTATGATGGATTGGATTGGATTAGTGAAGCTGTTGCGACAAGCGAAGCAGGTTTTTCGCACGAGTTCCTGGACTTCCCAATCTGTCGATCTTTACTGCATGTAAGCGAGCCACAAAGTGCTGATCGGCAGTCAGTCGATCAATGAATCATTCACCCAGCCTTCTGACGGGTTTACATAAAGAAGGAGAGTTTCAGTTCGGCTCACTGGCTTCAACTTTACTTCATATTAAACAAGATGGTATTATAGTACGCTGGTTCCAACTGATTAATATAACTCATCTTCTAACTATTTTCGTTGAGTTAGCAACAACTAGTCAAGATAAACCAGCCGTTAAACTGTTTAAAATATCGCATTTATATAAGGCGTATAGATCAAATACATAGTAACGGTTCTTTGGTTTTACCTCGTTATGTGAAAACAAACTGAAATATCCCGACAACAAAGCAAGAAAACCTGCATTTGTCATTTTTAAAGTGTTTAATTGGACAGACTTAACTTTCTTTTCGTAGCTACTTTAAGTTAAAAATATATGTCACAATTATTTCTACGATTATTTGTCTCATCATTTTCTGGACAACACCGGGTAACCCTGATAGTTATATTATATTCAGGACAGCTTGAGTTTTTTTAAAGTTTTTGTTTTAGTTCTTGCTGCACCAGCTGTCATTAGATGTTAATAGAATACTCAGAAAATTATAACCTTGTAAAACACGTACTGTAACGCGGTTCAGTCGCTGGCTGATTTAGATCACGTTTAGTGCCCATGAAACGAAAATGTGACCTATTTAAAAGAACCCTGAAAAAGACAGAGTAACTTTTTTTTCCAATTTTTCGTTTCCTTGCTTCGTTGTTGAAATATATCAGGTTGTTTGATATGCAAATTGAAACAGTTTGACGTCACATGTGCATGACTCATTGGAAAAGGTTATATTTCTTCGCTTTTATCAAATATAATGAAAGTTGCCCATACCTCATCATATACATGAGTATTTGTTTACATCGGTAATTTTTAAGGGAAAATATAGAATAAAGGCTTACTTTGATCTTTCTCCTTCGACTTGTTGTTTAACGCCGGCCTTTACCGATTTATTCATATAGTGAGTTTGGGCTACATGTGATATAATCACTTGAAAATTAATATAAATGTTTGGTGTTGTAAGAAAAGCAAACCCACATACGCCACCCTCAAATTAACTTCGAAATGTTTATATATTGGGATTTGATTTCATACTGTCTTCCTGTAGGTGGTGGAGGAGGTGGTTTTAAAAGCGATGGACGAAGTAGTAAACAGTTTGGTGGAAAGTATGGCGATGGTGGAGAGGGAGGTAAAAGTTTCTTACAAGGTGGAGCAGGAGGACGTGCTTGGCACAATAATGCAGTAGGGGGATTTGGAGGAGGAGGTGGTGCTTATGGAGCAGGTGGTGGCAGGGCCGTCCTCAAAAAATTCTGCAGGGGGGGTTGTACGCTCAATTTTGCCGACTGCCTCATAATCGTCACTCGTCAGTACTAGTACTCGCCGAGTCTGACTGCTGGTGGGTGCCGACTGCCGACTGAAATCTCTTGTCTGCCGACTATAGAACAAATAAAGCAATTCTTGGGGGGGTGTCACACCCCCCCAAACCCCCCCCCCCCCATAGCTCCGGCCCTGGGTGGTGGGGCAGGAGGTGGTGGAGGGTATTCTGGAGGGGCATCTGGAGACAATGTGACTGGTTCATGTGGAGGTGGTGGAGGATCATACAACAGTGGAACAAACCAACAAAATACTGTGGGCTTTCGAGACAATGGACATGGTTATGTTGAAATAAATCGAATCATTAAAAAATAGTGTTTAAGTTCCGGTAATCACCAAGGCTTAATGTAAATATGCCGATCACATGCATATAGTATATTCATTTAAAATACATTGTTGGTCTTTTTTTAGTTGGGGTATTCTGTAATAATTAAATTAATATTGTAGATGATATACTGTATACAATATTGTATATAGCTTGAACGTCCTACTTATGCTGTAATTATGGTTTATGTATAATAATTACTGGACATAGCTAGCCGAAAATACATTAAATCACAAATTAAGACTGTCTCAAGTATATACAGTAAACTATATACTCATCTTTCATTGAAAATTTTAATAATGCAATACATTTTCCACGCTAAAGAATTTTAAAATTACTTACTTACATGTACATACACGTTACAGGGCCTTTTTTCAAGGGCTGTCTAGTGGGGGGGGGGGGGGGGGGGGGGGGGGGGGGGACAAAGGGGGATTCACTAAAAGGGACTCTTCTAGGGGTCTGTGGCATGCCCCCAGAAAAAAAGTTTGAAATTTAGAGTCTTGGAAATACTATTTCCATTCTGAAGGGTGTTTTTTCGGAACACTGAAGGTTAATAAATGTCATAAAAAACAGGTAAAATACAGCACATTTCTGACTGTTTTGCTGTGTTAGAACTTATCAGCATGCCGAAAATATTAATGCTGCTGTTACATTACTGCCTGGTGGGTTAGAACCACTGATCTCTATATAACTGGACTGCTCATCCGGCTCCAAAAATTAAGCCAGTGGCTTCATAATGTTTACTGCTGACCATTAAGGGTGAGCAATCCAGTTATATAGAGATCAGTGGTTAGAACTGTCGCATGAAAACATTTGTTAGGTGCATTAATTTGGTGAAAGAACTGTTAATATCGATTAGAAGTGATGGACAAGATTATTACTTATTTAAGAACTTTAATTTCAAATGTTTGAAGCAGTGGGGGTGAGTTAATTATACAGGTATTCGTTCAGCTAAAGTCCAAAATTTTTCGTTTATATTCACACCGCTTTATCCGTTGCTCATTTGTTTGTACTTCAGCGAAAAGGCACTTTACCTTGGGATCAATATCAATTCGTGGGGAGCTCAAGCGGATGCAGGGGGGGAGGTAAATTCCACTGATGTAACGGACATTACACAGTTTTCCAAATGTTGTGAAATAAGTTTATATATTTTTTCCACTTTCACTGTTATTTTATTAATTTGAATTAGAAAGGTATGTTGTCAAATTTCAAATATTTACAATTACAATTCTGTAACAGACATTACTCCGGAAAAGACATGCCTATTTTAATACATTTCCAAACAAAATTATCATCTCAATTACAATGATTGTTGCAAGAAAATACCTGAAGTGTGAATCTATATCTACATACTTTAATATATATATTTGTACATATTGCATAAAAATTTTAAACTTTTTGAAACTTTTTTTGAATAAATGATGATTTTGTGTGTAACGCATATTACACAGAAGTCGTAACGGACATTACACTTTTGTCTCATGCCTCTTATCTGATAGATGATTAGATTTAAAACATAATTTAATCGGTTATAATATTTTTGAACATACAGGTACAACCAAATATTTTTCAGCTTTTTTGTAAATAAAGTATAGTATGCAAGCACTGTAAATTTGCGTTTAAAAACCTTAATTACATGTAGAATGTTAATTAAGAAGTTATAATTTTGTGGAATAACAATATTTGAATACTAGCCTGGCAGGCCAGGCGGGTCCAGGTGAAAGAGAGCCTGCACGGAGCCCATTGAAATTTGAATACCGCCCCTTCTAAACGAGTTGTCAAAAGCGACCAATCATAGACGCGCAAAGTTTTAAACCGTTTTTTACCGGCTCCACCAGACGAATCCTGTCTGCCTTTTCCCTGTCTTTATTTTACAGTAATTGAAATTGAATTTATCGTCTAGACCTTATTAATTTGTGTTAACATCAAAACAACGGCTCGTTAATTAATCCAGTTTAAATATTAGTGCTGCCACAGCACATAACCGCGCTGTTTCGCGTCTGATCTCCCCAAGTCGTTCGCCCGTTACCGGCAGAAACTTGGTCATGTTTGATATGCTCAAAATTGCTCGATGGGGCTTCATGTGGACCGGCTCCTGGGATGTATGCCCTCGATAGCGTATTAGCAATGTGCATCTCTTTTCCTCGCTGGTAGCAGACTTCCACGTCATATTTCTGGATTCTCATCATCATTCCTTGCAGCCTGCAATGGGGCGCATGATAGCGGATGGACTCCAGGATGGACTCTAGTGGTTTGTGATCACTCCACTTCGGCCCTTCACAAACCTGCCAAAGGTGTACTGGTGAAATTTCTCCAAAGCGAACACGATGGAGAGAATCTCTTTTTCGATTTGGGCGTCGCTGAGGGCTCTGCTCGCATTGGCTCCCAACCCCGCCCGACTCGCGTCGCACTGGATTTCCAGCTCGAACTTTGGGTCGTAGTAGCCAAGTACTGGAACCATCGTCGTCAGTCGCATGATTTCTGCGAAGGCCTTGTCTTGTGCTTCAGACCACTCCCACTCGGCATCCTTTCGGGTCTGCTGCCGTAGAGACGCCATTACGTCGGCAAGCTTAAGCAAGAACTTTGCCAAGTAGTTCACAAAGCCGTTAAGCCTTTGAACCAGACTCGTCCCCAGTCGTTATATCGTACGCTGCTAGGCTAAACTCGCAAGGGGATCTGGGAAGGGGATAAAAAAAATAACGACTCGCAGATGACACATTCAAAATGGCAATGCAAAAATTCTAGATGCTGAAGAAAGACCATTTCATATCCAGTAAAACTTTATTGTGCATTTTTGGCTAACAAACTCTCTTGTCCTCAAGAAAATGTAAGGCGAACCTGACAGAAACATTTCACTTGACTCTGAAGATGACCGCCGCTGAGGCCGGCGAAACATCACTTACTATCAAAACATCAACAACAGTCTTTCTCAAGACTACAATCATACACTAACCTAGACGAACAATTTCCACAAAACAACATGTACTAATCCTAGGTTTAAATCACCCATCCTGTCATTCCGAAGAGGGCCTATTATTCAAACTCGCCATCAAGCTCGTGTTGCAGTGAGCATTCAAATCTTCATCGTACTCTGCCATGTATTGATTTCAGCTGGCAAATAAAATCTAGAGATGATCGAAATATGACAAAGGAAAACGTAATTTGAAAGGCCTACATTATATATAAATATTGATTTGTCTCTTCAGTTTGTCTTTGTTCAGGGCTATCCCCTGTTCCCTTCAGCGATGCAGAAGGGCTCGCAGATTTGCGTCATGGCCTGCTTCGGCCTGTTCAATAGATTCGCCTTTTCCGAAGATCAAAATATCATCTGTAATTCCCAGGATGCATGAAAGACCTTCTACTGCCTGATTGAAAAGTTCCAAGGAGACCGAGAGTCCAAATGGCAGTCTACAACCAGCGGTATCTCCCGAACGGCGTGGCGAACGTGGTTAGCTTACTGCGAATTCGTTATCTAGATTAATTACTGGCTGTCACGGCAAGATCAACTTCTAAGTGTACTGTACCGGGCAGTTCCTAACTATCGCTCAAAGACGTCTGCGTACTGCTCGATGAGCGCGGTTCGAAGATGTAATCAACTTCACTTCCAGTTGATGTTTTCTCAATGGTCGTGCTGTGTGTTGGAAGTTCTCCTCGTGAATAGTGATCAGTCCCATGTGCTGCGCGGCTCTAGCGCCTATCAGAGGTGTGAGATCCTCTCTGACGATCACAAAGTCAATAGCTAGCTAGAAACCCTCCCTCCTTTCTTTGGGTAACGCAGGACCAGTCGTTGAGTACCAATCGGTGTGACTTCAGAGCCGTTCCACATCTTCAGGGTGCGATTAGTTGGTGTCACGTGAGTTGGAAAGTACTATGCTAAGGACAAATCAGGATCTTTATGTGATCAAGAAGTAGACTGACTCATGCCGAATGCCATTTGACCAATTTCTAGCACTGTTTGCAAACATGCCATAATTTAGAGGAAAGAACAACTTATATTCAACAGAAAATTATGAACCGGAAATCGTTTTTCTAAGTAAACTAACGCAGTTTCTTCGCTAGCGAAAGGGAAAGCAACGTTTTCGACAAACATCAATACATTTTCGAAGGTAAACAGAATATAAGCTGTATTTCATGGATCAACTTTGGCAAAATTACTAGCGCATCTCGATCCTTGCATATTTTACTTCAAACATTGGGATTTCATTCGTGATAGGCGATTAACAGGGATTCGACTGGTTTGTGAATGCGAATAGAAATCATTCTAAGGGAAAGGTAAGGCTCCACTTGTTAGATTTGGTTTTTGGCAAATATAGTATGCCACACGAAAATCTTCAACTTTGGCAAACTAAAAAATGCAATTGGTAATAGTTGTATTTTCCGTCATTTGTCGATTTCTCAGTCTGTGCTCAGTAATTTTTGTTGAACATTTAAATAGAACGTTGCGTGCAACCACTGTTTCTACGCGGGCTCAAATGACCGAGATTTCTGGCCATGGACACCATGTTTCAATATGCTTGTGATTCGTTTTATTCTAACTCTGTGTGCTCAATACAGTGTATATATAAGTACAAGTCCATATCAATATATCTGAGTCAACCTAAACCGACTCTGTGCTGTGATAGTCAAACAGGATCAACTAAGTCTATTCAATCAACTATTGTAACTCTTAACAGCAAAACATCTGCCAGGCATGCAAGATTCAATGCTTTATATATCGTTAGATTAGATATTCATTTCACTACTGTTAGCTATGCATGGGACCTGTCATTGAGATCAACTGAGTTGTCTGCTTTAATTAACTTTGTTAGTCGATTAAAATATCCACCAATCAGAACATTGCATCCAAATTTTGGACATATGCATTCAAATTTCAATGGGATCTTTCACCTCCCGCCTCGCCTGCCAGAGAGCCTGCGAGAGAGAGAGCCTGCGAGAGAGAGAGCCTGCGAGAGAGAGAGCCTGCTCGCAGGCTATTTGAATGCTTGCAATACAGTTAGAAGTGTTTATAGGTACAGTGCTTAATGATCGAAAATCCCTTTTCTGTTTAAATCAGTTCCCACATCTTTTTTCCAACTCCACAATCCTATAGGTACCACGGTTGTTAATAGAACCCTAACATACATGTATTTAAATATTTCGGTCTTAAATTTGATTGCTGAGCTGTGGGTTAGTTAACAAAAGAAAGTAATGTCCATTACATAATGCCCATTATGTAATGTCTGTTACATAAAAAATGTATGAAAATAGAGGGAGATGGAGTAAACAAATTTCAAGTTAAGTCTTGCAGAAAAAATAAAAAGAGAACCTAAGTGTAGAGTGGGTGGTAAATCGGTGCTAAGCTGCTCTTTTATCTGATACAGCACATTAAAAAATTCGGTAGAGAATTTTCTGTAACGGCTAAAAGGTTACATCTCTAAATCTAGGCAATAAGATTTTTGTAGAGAAATGACTTTTATTTCACATAAAGAAAACATCGGGTACATTATAGAATGCAACTCTCGTCACTTATTACTATTCGTCGACTGTAATATCTAAAATGGATCTGTTTCAACAAAAAGTTACCTTACTCTCTGAGCAAAACTTTTTTTTCCGGAAACACTTTTGAAAACTATAACTTTGGAAAGTCTAAAAGTTTTGCGGTCCAATTTCAGCATCTGTAACTTGCTTTAAAATTAACCTGTAGCTCAGAGAATTGTGTTGAAAAAAATCGAAATTGATTTTTAAAAAATCTTCCCTGAAAAATAGATATTTTATCCCGAAAAAAAATATTATTAAGGCATTCAAGTCGAGTACATAATTTTATCTTAGGGCCCTATAGAGGAACTGTGTGTAGTAACTTGAAAAATCAAATTTTAAAGCATGGGAAGTTGCCATCCAGTGAGCAGAGTTGAGTAGCCCTCCCCCCCCCACCCCAACCCCCCCCCCCGTCCCCCGCCACCAGATCCCGCCGCTTGTTCTAACATTTGATTATTTTTATTATTTATTCTGTATTTTTTTTTTATTATTTATTTTTTTTTATATATTATTATTTTTAGTATATTTATTTATTATGTATTTATTTTTTTTTTTGTATTAATATTATTCTTTTAACATTTTTGTGTTCTTTGTTTATTATTATTGCTTATTTTACTACTATATTGTATTTTATTTTATTTTATTATCTTTTTTTTATTTTTTATATTGGTATTATTTTATATTACTATTTAGTTCTATGCCGTTCAAAAAAAAGCCCTGTGCTTTACATGATAGCCAGCCTGTAATGGTTTAGTGCATAAACTAATTCAGGAGTAGTTCGTCAGCATGTAATTATAATTATCAGTTCATTTCGTTTCTAATCCTGCATTCCTGCAAATAATTTTTTTCCTTGCAAATAATGTTATGAAGCATGCGCACTACGCAAAGTGGCGCTAGCTTAGACAATCGTACCTTGCAAAATCATTTTCGTAAACATGGCGGCTCAGTCTCTTCTCTTCTTTCAGGTATCTCCGAGGAAATAATCGAGAGTATATTAGAAGTGTTTCATACACGAACCAAATGTACCCGTCAGAAAAGACAATAGTTAAAAGCGGAAGATTTAGTGAGATATAAAAGCAACACTCGTAAGCGGCAACTAAAAAAGTAAGTTTTACGAAGATTTTAGTCATGTCCGAAAGACACAAGAGCTTAGTAAGACAGGTGAGCGATCTCATAACTTCAGTGTCACTTTCATGATTTTTCAACTAATTTTACAACTGAAAGTGCGCATTCCAAATCAAATTATTGAACTCGTCTATCGCAAAGGATCAATCACTTTTCCTCAGATGTCCATCGCTACCAGTTACTTTGCCATCTGCATTCTACGAGGCAATCGGCAAATAACTAGTACGCTCGATCCACTTGACAAATCATGATGATTTTTGCTCCAGACTCGTCCAATAATTGATAATAAAGCTGAATTTGAAAATTATTAAACATTTGCTATGTACCCAAAAACTATACATTATGCAGTTTTCAAGGTGTCATTCTTCTCTTGCTCTTCGCCGCCAATAATTTTCCCTAAGTTTAGCGGGGTCTGTGTACCAAATATACCTGAAGTAAAAATGTCAATTGCGGTAACACCTTAAACAGAACTTAGCAAAAGGCGCAAAAATACCCAGATAAAATTACCATTGAATACATTTCGAACAAAATTGAATGTATGAAGGCAAACCATCTTGAAAAATCGTTAAATTCCAGAAACGATCCGTTTACAGTCTAAATTATAGTATCTCTAAATAGCTCATGATACCCACGACCCCTGTCTCCAGGCGAACTCGCGTGACATCACGAGTTATATAACCGTTGGTGGACATCAACTTGAAATGCAACGTTGCTTATTCAAACATAGCCCTGGTAACCACGTAACAGACTTCTTGCGTTTCCTATTGGTTGAAAGTTTCGCGCAGCGCGTTTTTTTTGTAAGTGGCCTATGAAAGGATAAAAACTGTCAAATCGTCATAAGTGGAATTTTAGCCCTGAATGACGCGAGAATGAAGATTAGTTGGTTACCTCTTGTCGACCATATTTCTTATTGGAAATTGGAGGCCAGGCGGTACCAGGCTAATTCAAGTACATAGCTCATATATGTTACAACTGTCTTTCCTTTGGGAGTTGAAAGTCCTCGAAAACGTCTGGCCCTTTTTTGCAGTCAAAATAGAAAAATAACCTTGCCACCAGATACTCGTTTTCGGTAAAACCGGAGTTTGTTGATTTCGATAATAATGATTGATCAGCTGTGAATTTACGAACTTAACTGGCGCTTTTCCAAAACTGCGTGGTATTCTCATCTCTCGTGTTTGGCCTCGCAACGGAAAACGAAATGGACTGACCGAAGCATAATTGCGGCACTTAATCGGACGATTGCTATTCTACAAAGGCATTGCTTCTGTGCCGCGGCTGGTAGATTACAGTCTACGCAAATTTTTAACTAATAATTCCATTTATATTATACGGTAAGTTCTACCGGTGG
>JAWNZC010000100.1:4267500-4290720 GCA_035771165.1 Paragorgia papillata | reverse complement strand
CAATTTTGTTGGGGTTTGTCAGGGATAAAAAAAAAAATCATTTTTAAAAAAAGAAGAAATTCAGCTTCTTTTTTTTTCTCCCACTAATTTCTATTTTTGAACAACCAGCAAATTCCTCGTTTGAACCAACTATTTGGAATATTTAAGTAAATAGTTGGTGGTGTGTCTCACTCCCCACACACCCCAGGCGCCACGATCCCCTGTACAGAAGCTTTTGAAATTCATGTAGTTCAAGACCCAGAGCGTACATTATGTTGAATTTTCCACAATAAATCATACCCAATTTACGTCCTTTTTGCTTAAAAGATACCAAAAATTCACATCCTCGAATCAGAAATGGCAAAAATCTGAAAAAAATCCAAGAAGGTTAGAAGACCTTTTTGAACATTCAAAACAATGGAAGGAGCACGGGACAGGACATCGGGAACGATGACGTCAATACAAAATGACGGTTCCAATTGAATTTCCATTTTTAAACGCTAACTAAATTTAATTACAAAGAAGTTTTGTGGAAACACTTAGGTAAAATATTATCTTTGCTAAGTTTTCGGACCTGTTGACTCAGGCCTTCATCATAGCAATGACAACAATGGAATTGTCAACAAGAACTTGTTGACATTTTACAACGTTGTTATCATTGCTACTGATGAATTAACGCCCTGAGTCCAAACAGTCCTAAAGCTTAGCAAAGAAATATTTTACGTGGTGTTTCCACATTACTTATTTAATATTACATTATCACCATGAAAACTCTCAAAGAATTAACTAACTACATTTTCCGAGTTAGTTTACGAGTAACAAGCGTAAAAATCTCGCAAAGTTTTAACAGCATTGCTGCCTGAACAATGCTGTAACAACTTGTTTGACATACAACACGCAAAAACGCACACTCTATATTAAATACCTGTTCCAAAACCCTGATGCAGAATGAAGTCAGAGCTTGTTTTTAGAAAACTGTAGCGACCCCTGATACAAGCCTGTTAGCCAGTATCAGCTATGATACACCTATGATATCATATCTGTATCATACCTGCAGCTACAACAGACTGTTCAGAACAGATTCTGTCAAACTGTATCTGCCTGACACGGGCCAGTGCTGTATATAACACCTAGGCGGCGGAAGATAGGTTTAGTAAGGGGGGGCTGAACTTCGAGCGCCGAAGGCGCGAGATACGGTTGATGGGCCATATAGCAAACACCGGTGGCGTCAAGAATAATTAATAAATAATTAGAGACCCAAAGAACTCCAAAGACCCAAAGACACAATGCCAGCAGAATATATATTACTCCAATACCCAATCTAGTTGCCCTCAGCTATTATAATTAGACGACTATAATAACGTAATATATGCTACATGTATGAGCCCTTCTAATTAATTATAATTATTCTTGAATTGTCAACCGGAGACTTGCTATAAGGGCCATCAACCCGAAAAACCTCTAGGGGGTATCCGCGGGCATGCACCCCCGGACAAATATTTGTTTAGTCCTAGAGTCTCTGAAATGGCATTTCTTGCTTTTGGGGGGAAGATTTTACAGAATGCCCTAAACGTTATAAAACCTTTTTACCGCCCAGACAACAATTTTTTTTCATTAATCCTTTTTTCAGTTTTTTTCGTTTCGGCCTTTCTTAATTCTTGTGCAATTCGACTTATGGCTCATTCCATAATACTTCTGGTCAGCAGTCGACCAGAAAATGCTAATACAGGAGTATTTTCATGAAATAAGTTTGAGCTATCACACAGCACGATTTTATCTTACGAATTTTTCTTTTCCTACATTTTTCACCAGGATTGTCACCTTGCAGTGAATATGGAATTTTCTAAATTCTGTACTATCGAAGAGGTAGAAATTATTCAACGTATAATCCACCCTTACCTTCGGCGCAAAGGTAGTGGGGGCTCAGCCCCCCGGCCCTGTTTTCCACTTTTAACAAAGTTGGGGGGGCTTTAGCCCCCGGTGTCCCCGCCGCTGCTATGATATAACAGACTTGAACAGGTATGTCTAACGGAGCTGTTGCAAGTCTGTTAGAAATTCTAACTAAATGTTTTATACAACAGCGCTGGTACAATTCTGTAGCTGTCCAAAGGCTGTATCAAGGGTCGCTACATTTCTCTGAACAGGATCTGATATCCGAGTTGAGAGATCAGACTGTGCGTTTCTACGTGTGTGATGTGAACAACATTGCGAAATGAACAACATTGTTCATTGCTACATTGTTTCAACAAGTTGTTACAGCTTGATGAAACAACAACCGTTGTTCACGCATGTTGTAACAACCTGAAGAACGTAGGTTGAATACATCCACCATGTTCACCCATTGTTGTAAGCATTGTTTGTTCATCGTTGTTATTTCGTCATGCTGTTAACGGCAAGTTGTATCATGTTGGGCGAACAGAACGTATTGGTTGCCGTATACAAAATGTGCTGTTGGAACAACTTGTTTCATCGACAAAGTTTGTTCGAAACCATAAGTGAACAACTTGTTGACAAACTTGTTTCACGGCGCGAGCAGCACAACATTGTTTCACACTGTGCCTGTTGACAAACCGTGAAACAAGTTGTGCCGTTTTTTACGGGTGTATATCCCCGAGGTATCTTCGTCACCGTAATGATGACAGTCACTACAAATACTCGCTTTTTTCCTTTCCCCCCCGAAAAAGATAACCCCAGAACGTTTGACTTAAAACGTTTTTTAACCTGAAATTCTTTAAAAAACTTCTAATATAATTTCTTTAATTTTTATAGATTCTAAAGAAAATAATTTTAAATACTAATAGGTAAGGTTTTAAATTCTTTTTCTGTAGTTTTTAAACAATATTTTTTGATTTAAATTCTGAAAGGTAAGTAAACTAAATTTCCGAGTGGTTTACGAGTAAGTCCCGAGTATCTTCGTCACCTGCGGAACCAAATGAAAGCACGGGACAGACTAGCCTGGTACCCTGGCCCAATTTCAAAATAAATATGGGCCAGGTAACCACTAATCTCATTCTCGCGTCATCAGGGCTAAATCCACTTATGACGATTGCAGTTTTACTCATAGCCAGTAAAAACGCGCGAAATTTTTAACCAATAGGAAAGCAGAAGTCGTTAGTGGTTACCTGGCCCATATTCTTTGATTGGGCCAGGGTACCAGGCTAGGGACAAACATCGGGAATGATGACGTCATTACAAATACGATGATAACCCGACGTTTGACTTTAAACTTTTTCACCTTATTTTCTTCTAAAAACTTCTGTAATTGTAATATAATTCCTTTAATTTACTCTAAAGAAGATATTTTAATACTTATAGCAAGGTATAAATTCCCTTTATGTAGTTTTAATAATATTTTTTATTAATTTTGAAAGCCACCTAGATTTCCGAGTTATTTCCGAGTATATGACGCTCGTTAACGAACTCATCAATATTAATTTCAATGCACTAGAACTGGCAACATTTAGATCTCTGATGCTCAGCTACTACTTTACTGCTCTTGTGAATACCTATAACCCTGACGATCCACGTTCTTTCAAAACTATATGTCCAAATTGTAATAATTCTCGTAGTCTTACCCGCAGCATTACTTGCTGTTTTTAGTATTTATTTCTATATTGCATGTAATGTTGTATATTGTGTAAGTTTTTATTAGAATTTTTGACTTTAACTTTTATATTTTTGGGCCCGCAGTAATTGGCCTTCCACGCTGTTGCGGTGACCCTGCCATAGGTTTAAAATTTGTGTTTATTTTGTGATAACCATACATGTATTTATAGTCAAGTCTATGGCGAAGCTAAAAAAATTAAAATTAAATTAAAATTATATCCCGAGTATATTCGTCACCTGAGCCATCGGGAATGATGACGTCATTACGAATACTCGGCTTTTTCCGAAGATAACCCGACGTTGGACTTTAAACATTTTAACCTTATTTACTTTAAAATTCTGTAATATATTTCTTTAGTGGAGTCTAAAGAACATATTTTAATACTAATAGTAAGGTTTAAATTCATTTATGTTGTTTTAAAAATATTTTTGATTAATTTTCAAAGCTATAATAAATTTCCGAGTGATTGCCGAGTATATCCCGAGTATTACGTCACCGGAACCACCTCATGTTACAGTTTGGCTGGGCGAAGATGGCGGACTGTGAAGACTCGACGTGTGATGTGAATTTTGGCCAAGAAAATCCTTTTAAAAGGTAGCGATTTCTCTAATATTCTTCTAGGATATACATGTATACCTTAACTATTAAATAACACCATTTAATATGGGGTTTCGCTTCAACTTACGCGAAAATCGTGTAGTTTTTATTGTACTATATTCATGTGTACTGGTGAAGGAATGTAAATCTCAACAACATGAAAACGATGTCGATTTCTTTCAGAACTTTTCCCCGAGTGTCCGATTTCAATTCTTTTTCCAAGTTCAGATCAGATCAGAAGTTTTCTTAATACATTGAATGGTTTGGAGATGAGATAGAATTTGCTAATCAAAAATATAGAAAACGTTTTTAAAGAAATCTGTCGAAATCTAAATATCTCTCATGTGATTTTCAATCATGGGACACTGTAATTTTTAGTAAATTCATTTTAAAATTATTTTTCTCTTGGGTAAATTTTAGTATTAAAGTAAGGAAGATTGAATGAGTGTTAAATTTGTTATTTAGTAATTTTTTTTTTAAATATGGGGTACACAATCAATGATATCAATAATCAGAAGTTATCGTTACGTAATTGATTGATTAATCAGTAAACAATCCGTGAAGGGGGTTCGCTGCCTAAGATGTCTGAGAGTTCTCTCTTTGATGAGTAAAATCATCTGGTGTTAGACACAGTAAAACAATAAAGGGACCATTTTTGGCCAGCTCAGGCAGGAATATAATATCTAGCTTTTCTCTACAAGGCAAAATATTTATAATAATAATATCATTGAAAACATGTGTGTTTTTGTTACCCCTAGGAACAAATATCAGCACTGGAGAATAAGATGATGAAGAATTTTATCTAATTTGAATGAAGATACTGCCACAGAAATTTCTATATGCCCGCAAAGAATTTGAGTTAGTTAAAAGGTAATTTTAATAGAATTTATACAGTCTGTATATAGTATATACATACGTTTCTACTTGTTAAAAAACTCAATAATTCATGAGAAAACACAAAGGAAATTAGTGTCCATATCCCATAGTTTTCTATATCGGTTCTGTAGTTTTATAAAACTTATTGTGTGCTTCGATTTTGAAATTTCATAAAAAAAAACACACATACTTATCACATACTGGACAAGTAGAGAAAAGAAGATAGCAATAATCTGCAGTTGGATCTTAACAGTCTCGTCAAGTGGTGCCCACGATTGGAAAATGGCCTTAAACCAGACTAAGTGTGATGTTCTAAACATCTCTAGAAACACTCAACCAATCACCACACAGTATCAACTTCTCGGCACCCGCGTTAAGCAATCCAGATATGAAAAAGATATTGGTATAATTGTTACACTTACATCTGATCTGAAATGGAACAAACACATCCAGGATATATCGTGCAAGGCTAACAAGATGTTCCATGACCATAAAGTCTGCTAGGTCCTCTACCTCTCAATTGTACAAAGCAAGCAGGCTTACCGCTTACAGTAGACAAGTGTGGGCACCCCAAATGGTGAATAACATTCTTGCCACTGAAAGCGTACAACGACGTGCGACCAGTGGCGGACACTTGATGAAATATTGGGGGGGGTGAGTGCCGAAGGCATGAGCCTTCTAGGGGGGTGCGGGACATGTCCCCCCGGAAATTTTTTAAAATTTGGATCTCTGAAATGGCATTTGCAGCATTCTGATAACACATTTTGTAAAAAATTTTAGGTTTTCAAAACACTATTTTAATGGTGCATTTTGTTATAAATCACATGCTAAGCATAAAAAAACAATATTTCAGAGAAAATATTCTAGATGATTATCTACATTTGTGAATAGAATTGCAATGTGGTTTAATTAACACACCAATGACAATGTAAAATTTATTCGCTAAGCGAGTGAAATCCACATACAGTATTTCTTTTAAAATAAATAAATATCAGAATTTGATCAGTCTATGCATAGTTCGTCTATGACTCTGTTCTGCGCACGCTTTTGTTTCGTTAACATATTCTATTCTCGTACAAATAAAAGTAGAAATTCTACTTTTATTTGTACGAGAAACATGTTTATAGGCATTGAATTTTGAAATGAAAACTTTCTTGTGCTTCCACTTTTCAAAATGAAAGCTTCAGCTAGTGTCCGCCACTGCGTGCGACCAAGTTTATTTTATCACTCCCTTATCGTACAGATGTCTCGTACAAGGAAAGACTACATTCTATCGGTATCCTCCGAATATGCTACTGGCATGAATATCTAGATTTAGTTTATCTATATAAATGTATAACTAAGAACTGTAACAAAAATATCTCTATTAGGGTTCCTTTACGAGTAACCAGGAACACCAATCTTAGTAATGGCCTCGTACTAAATGTACTAAAATGTAGAACAGTAAGTTTTCAGAACAGTTATTACATTAGAGCTCCCAGTGTCTGGAACACTCTCCCTGGTTCCATAAGAGACACTACTAGATCTATAGCATCATTTAAAACTGCTTTGTACAAATACTATCAGATATCTAGATGATACTTACTGATGATATCTATGATCCAGAAAACCCAAAAACATTTAAATATGTATGTGTTAAGTGCCACACAACTCGTTCGCTCCACAGTCTATCTGTGAGAGAGTGTTGTTAGATCGATTTTATTTATTTATTTATGTATTTAATTACTTACTTATTTATTTATTTATCTGTTTATTTTGTTTATTTAATTACTTATTTACTTTTTTATTTATTTCTTTACCTATTATTTACATATTTATTTACTCTTTTATTTATTCATTTATTTATGAGATTATTTATTTATTTACTTATTTATTTATTTATCCAATTATTCATTTGTTTATTTATTTGTTTATTTATTTGTTTGTTTATTTGTTTGTCTGTTTATTTATTTATTTGGACCCCGTTATTGGAGATTTATCTCTGTGGTCAGTCCTTGCCTTTGTATTTACTTTATATCACTATTTATTTCCTTTATATTTGTTGATTGTTTGTATGTGTGTATTGTCTGACAAATCTTGTAAAATAAAATAAAACTCCACTTGTCCTGGCTGGGATTCAAACCCACGACCTTTGGTGTACTAGTCCCGATGCTCTACCAACAAGCCTTGAATTTCATCGAGGACATGTCCTCCGATAATCGTCATTTGGCCCCCGATAGTGATTTTTCCCCCATAATATGTAGGACACTTTTGTCCGCCGATGGAGTTTTTAGTTTTTAAATTTTCCCAATCGATCGAACGTATGATCATAAGAAAATGTTCAGCAATAGAATATCCCAGCCAATGATTGAATTATCAACGTGTAAATGTTTTCGTGGTCATTACTGGATCAGCCCGGAAATGCAGGCACAACTGTGCTAACCACGTGTTCAAACACTGATGGCCATGATTGTGCATTGACATTAAAATATGCAGAGGACATTGTTCAGTGTCGGAGTGAGGCGATCTGCATGTCCAAGCGAAGAAGACAGTCCTATATCTATATACCAGTCACTACTAACTAATACTATAGCACATGAATGACGTAATATCACGTGAATGTTAGTCACTCTTTATCATGGATTTAGTAATTTCCTGACTATAGGATAACAGTTTTGTCCTATCTGAGAGAAAAATGTCCTTGGATAGCCTCATGGAAACTCATTATCGGAGGACATTTTTGTCTTTGGATGCAAAAAGTATAATTCGAGGCCTGTCTACCAACTGAGCTGCAGGTCAAGTTGGGAGCTTGTGGTCAAATGATAGTACTTAGGCTATTTGATTATTTTGAAACAGACTACAGTAGTTTCTTGACTTTCTTCAGTATCTAGACAACAGTCTTCATACAGTACATGATGATTTCAAATGATTATTATGGGACAGTGAACTAATCAAATAGCCTAAGTACTCTCATTCGACCTTCAGCTCCCAACTTGACCTGTGTAGAGCATCGGACTGGTAAACCAAAGGTCGTGGGTTTGAATCCCAGCCAGGCCAAGTAGAGTTTTCTCTACTTGTCCAGTATGGTTCATCACTCTGAGTAACACATTATTAATATAAATACACCGGTGATTATAGAAAAACATGCGCGATGATTGGTTTAGCTACTTCGGATTAATTATCAATAATCACCTACAGCGTTTCTTCAAAATGACCACCAGCCAAGTTGTCAATGCGACAGATGAGGAAATTAACAATTTTAAAGAAAATGTTGTTCCTAAAAGCACGAAAATGTGTATTTATACTAAAACAATTATTCGCCTCAGGCTCAGTGAATATAGGTGAATAATAACCAGGACTTCATCTCGGTTATTATACACCGATATTCACCTCGCCTTCGGCGAATAATTGACATTTACTGCTGTTCATGTTTTAAACAATACTTGACACATTGTTCGAGGATTATATTATAGAGTATCGGCTGGCAACTGCGTGGAAGCGACAATCGGTTATTTCTCTATCGATGTAACACTGACCGTTTCAATCAGAGTTTTTTCCCTGCCATGACAAGAAACATGAACGATTTTATTATATCTTAAATACTGTATCGATATATAGTACTAGCATATATTTTAATATTTTTTGTAACTTACTTTTTAATTACAATATGGAATATCGATTGTAAACTGGATCCAGTCCTCCGGTATTCACCAACAGTTGTTTCATTTTAATAACTACAAGTATCTTAACATCTTTTATGACTATTAACCGTTGTAAATGTAAAGCAATTCACTTTTGTGCGATTTTATATTCAATAAACCATTATTTTTATTTTTATTATTATTATTATTATTATTATTATTATAGTATGTTATAATAATTTCTTGTTTCCCTTTTGTTTCTAGATTATCATTGAAGGCAGAGCCTGTATTTCTTAATATAAATGTTTCAAAATTCTGGGCAGAAGAATGAGTTAGAATTTATTTTGATGAATTAGGAGAATATCGAGGGGAAATTTTTTTATACACATTAATATTACGGTATATTACTTTCACTGGCAGTGCCACATTTCAAAAAAAAATAATCATCTGTGATTTCACCATGGCTACAGATTCATGGAAGGTATTTATCACTTTTTTTTCTTTTTTTTATAATTTAAAACAGTTTTGCTTATTTCAGCAGAATTTTTTAACATTTTTTTCTTCAACCCTTTCTAACACCAGATGATTTTACTCATCAAAGAGAGAACCCTCAGACATCCTAGACAGCAATGAGTTAACAAGTGATTAACCCATTCCTGCCTGAGCTGGTCAAAAATGGTCCTTTTATTGTTTTACTGTGTCTAACACCAGATGATTTACTCATCAAAGAGAGAACCCTCAGCCATCCTAGGCAGCAATGAGTTAACAAGTGATTAACCCATTCCTGCCTGAGCTGGTCAAAAATGGTCCCTTTATTGTTTTACTGTGTCTAACACCAGATGATTTTACTCATTAAAGAGAGAACCCTCGGCCATCCTAGACAGCGATGAGTTAACAAGGGATTAACCCATTCCTGACTGAGCTGGTCAAAAATGATCCCTTTATTGTTTTACTGTGTCTAATAGGCTGTTGCGGTATTGAAAAAATACCGATATCGGTTATCGAAAGAAAAAAAACGATAATATCGATACATCGATATTTTTCCGCGATGGAAATTAACTATATATTTAAGCCTAATTTTTCGCCATCAATTGTTTGGATTTTTATGTATTTATCCATCTCCTTCTGCAATCGATCGCGCGGGCGACTGTGATGGCGATGATATCTGCGACGACTTCCGCATGGTGGTCAGGGAGCCAAGCGTCTTCTTGACTTTCTGACGTTTCTGTGGCGGTGGTTGACATGGCTCGTCTTCAGGAACGTCACTTGAAGCGAACACAGCTTCTTTTAAAAGAGGTTTCTCTCTGACGAAGGGCCTTCGCTCGAAACGTTTAGATTCCTACGTTCTCTGTTTTGGCAGTATATCTAACCTAAGTTACTATATTTCGATTGTTATTTCTACACCGCCTACGCAGCACGCTACTTTTATTTCATTCTTTTAAAAGAGCTTCTTTGACGACAATAAGCTCGTTTGGCTTTTCAGTGACAGTGTCGTCGTTCATCTGTTCACCATCGCCATCGGCAGTAAAGAAGTTTGGAAATTGTCGATTGAGTCGGTATATACTGCATCTGTCACAAACATGTTTCTATTTATTCTAGGGATGACTCATCGCGTGCGAAAATTTTTTTCGAAAGACTACGATGGGTCTATCCTCGACACTGTCGAGTCGACAGCCCGTGAAATGTGCGCTTTGGGAATTGAAACGCATTAGGTATTCAGGATGAGTCATAGTTTGACAATAGGTGGCGTGATTTGCTGCAAAGAGAGTTCCGCAACAGAAGTTCAACAAAAAATCAAGCGTCAAAACAGTGATAATCGGTTTTCGCGCGTCTAATACCGATAATATCGTAGATTTCGATATTTTCGGTAACATTTCGATATTTTCGGTATATCGATATTTTCAAATTTAAAATACCGAATAACCGATATTTGAAAAAAACCCGATAATTATCGATATATCGATATACCGCAACAGCCTAGACTGTCTAACACCAGATGATTTTACTCATCAAAGAGAGAACCCTCAGACATCCTAGGCAGCAATGAGTTAACAAGTGATTAACCCATTCCTGCCTGAGCTTGTCAAAAATGGTTCCTTTATTGTTTTACTCTGTCTAACACCAGATGATTTTACTCATCAAAGAGAGAACCCTCAGCAATGAGTTAACAAGTGACATCTCTTTAATTTTCTTCACCAAATTACTGCTTTTAGGTAACATACACTACAAAATTCTGGCTCTCGGGAGTTTCGGAACAAGGACTATTATTTTTCAAGTCCGAGAACTAGTAAAGATGCAAAAGTAATGGATAGTTTTCATTTGGGAAGGTATGATGCTAAGGGCTTGTGTTAAAAGTATTCATTTCACAATAGCCGAGTTTCACAGTATTAGGTTCCCATCATTTTTCAAAAAAACTGGCAAGCTCCATTCAAAGTAAACATTAGTGTTTAAAATCAACAAATTTGGCTAGCTAGCAAGTCTGTTTGCCATTGCTTACTTTGTGGGGAGCCCACCAAGAACCTGCCAATTCCTTTGCAAAATGATGTGTGTGCAATACCCTGAAGTTCGCATATTATTGTTGTAAACGTGGTTTACAAACTTTATTAATTAAAGGACATTGGCAACAAAAATTAAGTTTGTCTAATTTGAAAGAACTCATAAAATTGTAATAGAAGATCCTTTACAATTTTTTCGCATCTCTCTTCGTTTTCAAGATATTTCAATTTGTTTAATATGTAAATGAGATGGTCTCTGACGTCAGGTGTGGGGTAAAATATTTTCACATGTAGCAAAACCAGTTATATCTCTAAGTTTGTTCAGCGAAATCATTTGAAACTGTGCACATAAAAACTCCTTGCGACGCTGAACATTTCATGTTAGATATGTAAGTGATTTTGCTCTGTATGAAAATATTTTACCCCACTCCTGACGTCAGAGACCATCTCATTTACATATCAAACAACTTGAAATATCTTGAAAACGCAGAAAGATACGAAAAAGTTGTAAAGGATACTTCTATTACAATTTTATGAGTTCTTTCAAATTAGACAAACTTATATAAGTATTTTAAAACAGTGATAAAGATTAAAAGTGATCAAACTAAAGACTTAACTGACGACTAACATCAAACCGTTTTTTCATCACTCCTCATTGTTCAAAGACTAAAAAGTCCATTAATTCACTGCACTAATACACTATCAAGAATTGACTTTCTCTTATATTTCATTGTAGGTCGAGGGAAACTGGGTTGATTGAAAAACTTTGTGTGAGTATAGTCGGTTTTAGAAAAAATTATGGTACTGTTATTTACTCGGGCTACCCGAGGTAGGCATAGTCTACACGCGTAAAAACGCACAACTTGTTCACGGTTGTCAACAGGCTGTGAACAATGTTGTGTTGCTCGCCGTGAACAATGTTGTGCTGCTCGCCGTGAACAATGTTGTGCTGCTCGCCGTGAACAATGTTGTGGCTGCTCGCCGTGAACAAGTTGTTCACTTACGGTTCGAACAGCTTGTTCACGGATAAATCAACAGTCATGAACAAGTTGTTCCAACAGCACATTTTTCTAGCCAACAACGTTGTTCGCACATGATACAACATGTTGTAACAGCATGACGAATAACAACGATGAACAACAATGTTACAACAGTGGTGAACATGGTTGAATGTATCAACACGTTCATCGGTTGTTCCAACATGCGTGAACAACGGTTGTTGTTTCATCAAGCTGTAACAACTTGTTGAATACAATGATGAACAATGTTGTTCATTTATCAATGTTGTTCACATATGTCAACAAGTTGTTACAAGCATTGTTCAGGCAACAATGCTGTAACAACTTGCGAGATTTTTACGCGTGTAATAGTCCCCGTTTACACTAGAGCAAAAGTTTTCGGATTCGTGACGAATCCAGAAACGTTTTAGTACCGGATTCGTTTTGCCATTTACACACAAAAGAATGAATCCGGAATGAAAACTTTCCGGTTTGATCACGTATCCGGAGATTTCGAATCCGGAAAAAAATGTAGAAACTTCGTATTCGAATACTTTTGAATCCGAGGACAATATACGTAGTGTGAACGGTCATTCCGATGAATTCGGATGCTCTTGCGCTCGTAGTCATGTGAGGTTGCGGTGGAACCAACATGGTCAACATATTAACTGAATTAAAGGAATTCCGAGTTTAGTGTAAAGGACCGAATCTGCGAATACTGTTGTAGTGTAAACGCCTAACGAATCCGAATACTCGGTACGAAGTGAATCCGGAAACATTTACGAATCCGGAAACTTTTGCTCTAGTGTAAACGTAGTCTAAGACCCCGTTTACACGATGCCGGTACAATTTGAAAACGGAACAAAATCATGCCGGTGTGTAAATACAGACCAAAAACTCTTGCGTTTACACGATGCCGGTAAAATTTGAAAACGGAACAAAATCATGCCGGTGTGTAAATACAGGCCAAAAACTCTTACGTTTACACGATGCCGGTAAAATTTGAAAACGAAACAAAATCATGCCGGTGTGTAAATACAGGCCAAAAAGTCTTGCGTTTACACGATGCCGGTAAAATATAATGACAGATTAACATGTGACTATTCTCTTCCAATGAGAATTGAGAAGACTTTGTGAATACTGCTGACCCGAATACTGTGGTCGTATATATCGTGATTACCGTCATCAAACTGTTACGGCACGGGCGTTTACACGATACCGGTTAGTGTTCCGTTTTCATTTCATGCCGTCAAGGAACCCGTCTTCATTTTGTGCCGTTTTCATGTCATTTTGTGCCGGTATCGTGTAAACGCAAGGCCTAAAACGGCATGATTTTGTTCCCGGTTTTCAAATTGTTACCGGCATCGTGTAAAGGGGGGTCTAAGTTGGGTAGTGATCCAATCTCGTTCCCAGAGCCCATGCACGTTCCCCACCCGAGAAACGAGAGACTCTGGGATAATCCGTTTCAAATCGTTACGTTATTGGCTGAATAGTGAGCAGGAGTTGGTCTGAAGTGACCGGAAGTAGAATTAATAAAACCAAAATAACAAAGATGTCGGGCGACAAGACTCCAGTGAAGACGTTACCGCGATCGATATCCCCGCCGTATGTGTGTAGATGCTGTAATTCGAGCTTCGCCAGCAACCCCCGTGACTTGTTTGGGGAAAAGTCAAACAAGGAGAACATACTATCCAGATTCCGCTCGGATATTTACGCATGCGTACCTCAACCGGAAATAACAAGAATCCTGTGATTTGAAACGGATTATCCCAGAGTCTCTCGTTTCTCGGGTGGGGAACGTGGGCTCTGTGAACGAGATTGGGTAGTGATCTTACTCGTCAAAGAGGAAACCCTGAGACAATCCCTAAGCAAGAATGGGTTAACTAATTTGTCATTGTTTTTTTCTCTGTAGCAAACATATGGTTTTATCGAGTGCGCTGACCAAGAGCTTCGAGTATTTTTCCACTATAGTCAATATAAAGGAAACCTGAATGATCTCGAGGTTGGAGGTAAATTATCAACAGAAATGGTCTTCGAAGTTGTGGGTTCGAGTCCCAATTGGGAACTCAGGCCATGTCACTGATCTCTATATAAACTGGATAGGCCATTCCCTATGGCCAGCAGTCTAACATTTCGTGGCAGTCGCCGCCATCTTACGTAGTGGAACATATGACGCATTGCGGCTTTAGAACTTGTTCCCAATCCCAAAGTTGACTGGCATAAGCAATCTTGACGTCAGCACGGTCAGATTATCCGGGGGAAGGAATATTAAGTACTCTGTGCCGGGGGAGTCGGAAAAGCCGTAAAGCAAACAACAGATGCCAGTTCGTTTAGTTTTCACTGTTTAACAACAAATACAGTCAAAAGATGGCAAGTACACAACACGAGATATTGTTAAGGCATTAAGATTACTATAAAAGGTACAATTTAAGACTTGGAATTGAATTCTTCGCAGATTTTATAGTCTGTTTTTCAGTTTATATTATCGTGAAATTTCTTCGTTGTCGGCACTGAAGAAAAACAACGAAATTTAAAGGTTTTACAGCTCAATAACAGAAACAAATGCAAGACATTAGCGTCTTAAACCTCATTGAGTACTTCTTGTGTCCTTACATTCGTTTAAATTTTCTTAAAATAACTCTTTTTGTCTGTTTTCAATCTACGAAAGCTATGAACTTTAGTGGCGGCCATCTTGGGTAGTGGTCACGTCATCATACAACTGGCACGCTAAATCCGACCCCATGCCCCATCCAGTTTTATTGAGATCACTGGGCCATGTCCACACTAATCCGTTTTCGAAGTTGAGAGAGTCTTTTTGATAGGGTTAGGCCTTTCGTCCACACTAATCCAGCGTCTTCAGTGACCAAAAATGGAGATTTTCGAAAACGCTCTCCAGAGTGGACACCCGAAGACGCCGTTTTTTCTGCACCAGTGTGGACGGCAAAAACGAAGCTTTTGGAAAACGATGATGTCACGATTATGTAATCTTGGTTTTAGTCACCTAGAACTATTCACTCATACCCCTCCCCTGTAGATCTTTTTAGCATTTTATTAAATGGTGAAAACAATTCAAAAACGATAGTGTGGACGGAAAACTTTTGATACGTTTTGATTCCGTTTGAAAAATATTAGGGACGTTAAGAAAACACAACGACTAAGGGACTACGGCAACGTCTTTGAACAATAGAATTTTATGTCATATACAAAGAGCTTTTGCAAAAATGGACGGTCGCAAGAGTAATTTTCATGCCGTCGTAGCTCTGTTAACAACGTAGAAAAAGCATTTTGACGTTGTAAAGACAACGCGAAACCTGAGTCACTACAGAAGCCTTGGGAAAGCTTAACATTACTCTCGCGACTAACATAGATTGAACAAGTGTATCTCTTCAAGAATTTAAGAACAAGGCGAGTCCGTGCGATAATATGTATCTTGAAATTTGAATGTATAAATGCACAATCATTTAATACCACTGTTAAACTTTCTAGCGTAGCCGTAATCCGTTGTCTGAATCTTAAAGTCCATACTGGATTAGTGTGGACATGGCCTCAGAAATATTTCTGTGTAATAAACAGCCTCAAAGAACATTGCACATATAATAATTCATGAAGAAAAACACGAAGGAAATCCGTACCGTGTTGGTGGTTTAGATATCGGAGGAAGAAATTACATAAATTAAGCAAATTTTCATCTTGATTTCCTCTTAAAATACTCGAAGTTTGTTCAAAAACCTCGGCTTCACCTCGGTTTTCAACAAACGTCTCGGTGTTTGGATATCCTGACGAAAACATTCCTCCTCGTGTTTGATATATTACATAACTTATTAAAACCTAACAAAACATAGAAGAAAAGCTTGTAAGAACTACAGATCATGACAGAATCATTTTTTTAGTATATACACTAAAGCCAATCACCATCAAATTTAGGTCCTGTTTACAGATTGACAGTCCAATCGGATGGAAAAACGCGAGTGAAGTCAATCGGGGAATGTTTACATGGAGAATCCGATCTGCTTGGAACATTTGTTTTCGGTTTTGAAACATTATTTTCTGTGCTTCCCTCAATGTCTGCCATTTAAGGCCTGGCCAAACGCTTTCAACATTTCATTCAACACCGTTCAACATTGTTGAATTCAACATGTTGAAAGCGTTTGGCCACCCCTGTTGAATGATGTTGAACGTTGTTGAATGGTGTTGAATGATGTTGAACGAAATTTGAACATGTTCAAATTTTTCGTTCAACACGCGTTCAACATTTCTATTGTTCTCAAAATGTTGAAAGGTGTTGAAACGCATTTGGCCACATTTCATTCAACTTTGTTGAACAGAGACATGCGCCATGCGGGATATTGTCGATTCCAGCTTTTGTGGTAGCCCGTGTTCACTTAATTGTCATTCATGAATGTTGAACGATGTTGAATTCATTTGGCCACTCGTGCTTTCAACATTATTCAACATCGTTCAACAATGTTTCAATGATGTTGAATGCGATGTTGAAAGCGTTTGGCCAGGCCTTTAGCACGACACGTACCAACTTCACTCATGCGTATCAAGTTATTTCCAAGTGAAACCGTGTTTAGATGAATCAGATTGGAGACATTCAAGTCGATCCTTGCTTGAATCTCAAGTCAATCCACTCCACTTCGTGGATTGACTTCAGTCATTCGTTTCGATCAGATCAAAAACTTTCAATCTTCTACAAGGGGAAACAACATGCGAGATTTGACATGAACACTCGCTCTTTTTATTAATAAATTCTTTCTTTTCATTCCTAGATCCAGTTGAGTTTGAAGTGACATCAGATTCGCGAACAGGGAAACCGATTGCTTGTCGTATACTCAAACTCGAGGCAGTAAGTGTCACATTTGAAGTTAGTGACTGCAAATGATTTAGTTTTTCAAATGATTTCAATTTAAATTGAATGGTGTAGTATTTTAATGGTTATGGTGTGTTACAGAAATACTAATAATGTTTTAGGTTAAGAGTAAAGAACGAAAGAGTGGTAAAGTTGAGATGGAAGTAAAACCTGCAAGATACAACAGCTATCCTAAATCTGTAAGTGACTGACTGACCAACCCACACACACACACACACACACACACACACACACACACTGACACACATTCATCCACACCTGCTTACAAAATTTTTGCAATTAAGAGTCTCTGAAATGCCATTTCCTGCATTTTGAGGGGTGATTTTTAAGAACACTGAAGGTCATAAAATGTCATAAAACCTAGTTAAAATACAACACATTTCTGACTGTTTTCACTTTTTTAGAACTCATCGGCTTGTTCACTTTCAAATATAATATGGAAAAATGTTGCTCTCTCCACCGCAGAGGCTTCTATTCGCAGGCGCGCGGGCAATCGTAAAGCGCCCGGAGAACGTCGGGAAGGTGGAAAAAGAGGTGAGTCAAGCCTCTGCCAGATAATGTGCGGTTCTCTGGCACGATTTGCGGTTCTCTGGTAAATGGCATAAAAACCCGACGATTTGGGAGAAATTCAGCACTCCCTTCAAGATCTAAGTATCAAAGGTTAGCGTGACGATTTTCGTGAAGAAATAGTGCGATTACATGAATTTATTTGATTCTTGCTGTTATTTACGTGTCTACCGATTTTAAATCAATTTAGATGTAAACTATATTTCAATTAATTTAGACTTCTTTATTCTCTTTACGATAACCATAATGCAGAAGAAGATATAGAATGCTCTGCTATAAGTGCAAGTACGCCGGAGAAGGATTTTTTTACACCGAATTCGAAGTCGGCAAACGAACGATTTCAGTCAAGTATAAACAAATCTGCGGTTCTCTGGTCATGGGAGATAGCGACGATAGTTTGCACGAAATATAATGTTTTCTTCAAGATCTAAGTCTAGAATGTTGTTCTGGACGTTATTAGTTCTGAATTCTTCTATGGAAATCACCTGCGGAACGAATAAAAAAATTCGAAACGCTGTCAGACTGACAAACGTTTTAATCGAACGTTTAATCGTTGATAAACAAAGCCGACGAACATGCAGCGCTGGAATAGTCTCAGCGCTAACTTTCTACATTACACCAAGCTCGCAAACGTACCACATGCACTACGTGTATACGTGCAACTTATCATAGGTAAGATCTATGTTTACAACAGTTCAGTGTCTTTTGATATAAACTTTCTCAGGTAGCGTTTGTTTACATTGCATAATTCAAAACTGGAAAATCCTGTCCTTGTGTAACAAGCAATTTAAATTGTCTTTTGTTCACAATTTATGGATTTCCAACTTTTCCGTAAGTTAAATTTGGTTATATATTGAAATTCTGAGTCTGGTCACTCTGCTCTGGTGCCTAGTCCATCACGGAATTTGGGCGCCATATTGACAACATTATCTGGCAAAGGCTACTTTTCTTTCCCTCTTCCCATCATTCCTCGCGCGTCTTCTCCGCCTCCGAGCCTCTGCGGAGGAGAGAGGAAAATGTTGTGAGGAACTACAAAAAGATTTTTCGTCACCACATACACCTTATGAAAATAAAAACTATTTAACTAATATAAAGATTTATCTATACCTTTGTAACAACTGAAACTATCCACAACTGACTTGCTTATCCATACACATTTTACCCTGGGGCAAAAAGGGACTTTTACTGGGGGGGGGGAGGAGGGGGGTGCGGGTTAGGGGTACGGGGGGGGCAAGGTTATATCAAATTATGCCTAAAATAAGGCCGGCATTTTTATCCCCATTTTTATTACTGGTAATAAGGAATATCAGACTGTGTATGTATTCAGTAGTGTAAGATAACAGGTAATTTAAACAAACGTAGCATTTGGGTGTAATATACCATTACAGTCAAACGGGATGTTCTTGGCCGCGCGACCTTGCAATATTGACAGCAGCATTGCAATGTTGACTTGCTAACGATACATGGCGACTCCTTGGCAAGTTACTAAAAATTCGTATTTTAAATATCGGACTTCGCGTTAGTTGTTCTGCCCTTATCAAAATTCCACATGTCATGTTCCAAAATCACATGTGTGATCTTGGAACACGACATGTGGATTTTTATAAGGCTGACTTTGAATAGAACTTCATATTATGTGAAGTTCGATATCTAAAATGAGAATTTTTAGCAACTTGCTAATTGCAATGTTGCTATCAATATTGCAAGGTCGCGCGGCCAAGAACATCCGGTTTCACTGTAAAGCCCTAATCAAACGAGAACGCAAGTCATCGCAAGTTGGCAGGCAGAATTTCTGTGGCGGTCGTTCGAACACCCAAATTAACAAATTAAAGGTTTCATGAGTGTTTTAAACAAGTTTTAACTTTGTCTCATTACATGATATTTTTGGGAAATTATTTAGGAAATTATAGAGGGGCTGGCTGAGATAGCGTGACTGCCAACTTGCCATGACTTGCGTTCTCGTTTAATTAGGGCTTAAAAGGTAACAGATTATTTTGGCAACAAAAGCAATAAGTATTTCAACAAACTATGTACACACTACATTAAGCCCTGATCAAACGAGAACGCAAGTCATCGTTTAGCTTGTGCTTGCTTGTGTCTCGTTTGATCGCCAGCTTGATCCTGTTCAAATTTCATCGCAAGTTTTCTTCAACTTACGAGGGCTTGCGAAACGTTTGAACACAAAACACAAGTCGATGCAAGTCTTTCGTGCTCCGTCGCCATAGAAACTACCATGAGAACTAGCGAAAAGGCGTGGGAACTAGCGGAAGTGCAGAACTTGCGACGACTTGTGCCGACGTTTGACTGGTGGCACCGCAAGTCATCGTAAGCTAACTTGCAATGACTTGCGTTCTCGTTTGATAGGGCTTTATATATACAAGTATATACATACATAAATTCATTCATATAATAGCAGTAGGGTAATGCATTCTCGTCCCCAGAGCCCTTCGATTCTCTTAGCGCGGCCGCACGAGAAGTCGAAGGGCTCTGGAGACACAGAAACCAGAAGTCCTAGATTCTAGGACATACGGGACTTTACAAAGTCAAAACATACGTACAAGACGTATTCCTACAAAGCGCTTATTGGCCATCTTCTTCCATGGCGGGTTTACTGGGATAATTTGATCCATGTTTTGACGTTGTAAAGTCCCGTATGTCCTAGAATCTAGGACTTCCGGTTTCTGTGTCTCCAGAACCCTTTGACTTCTCGTGCGGCCGCGCTAAGAGAATCGAAGGGCTCTGGGGACGAGAATGTATTACCCTACTGTATGTATACTTATGTATGTATATACTTGTATATATAAAGCCCTAATCAAACGAGAACGCAAGTCATTGCAAGTTAGCTTACGATGACTTGCGATGCCACCAGTCAAACGTCGGCACAAGTCGTCGCAAGTTCTGCACTTCCCGTAGTTCCCACGCATTTTCGCTAGTTCTCATGGTAGTTTCTATGGCGACGGAGCACGAAAGACTTGCATCGACTTGTGTTTTGTGTTCAAATGTTTCGCAAGCCCTCGCAAGTTGAAGAAAACTTGCGAGCCCTCGCAAGTTGAAGAAAACTTGCGATGAAATTTGAAGAAGCTCAAATTAGTCGCAAGCTAACGCAAGTCCCCGCAAGCTGGCGGTCAAACGAGACACAAGCAAGCACAAGCTAAACGATGACTTGCGTTCTCGTTTGATTAGGGCTTAATGTAGTGTGTACATAGTTTGTTGAAATGCTTATTGCTTTTATTGCCAAAATAATCTGTTATCTTTTAAGCCCTAATCAAACGAGAGCGCAAGTCATCGCATGTTGGCAGTCACGCTATCTCAGCCAGCCCCTCTGAATAATTTCCCGAAAATATCCATCCTCGTACCCAGGGTCTTATCTCCGCCCACCGCTGCGAAAAGACCCTGGTTGGGGCTGGTCACGTGTCTCCCAGAATATGGGAGATAACAAACTTTTCTTGTCAGGGTCGGGTGGTTCTTTTGAAAATTTGTCGCAGTACCTTGAATGCAAGAATATTTACAATATCGAGGGAAAGCTCATTGCGCAAATTATTAAAACACTCCATGGATAACAATCTGGTATTATTGAAGGACAATTCTGAACATCTACAAAAGTCTTCCGTCGTCAATCCGACGACCAGCGAATTTAAGGAGATTCTATATTCTTCGAATGGATTTCTACAGTCATGTCATCACTCATCAGCGATCTGATATTTAATAGCAGCCTGAAGATTGAACAGACCAGAGAGTTTTAAATTTTACAGTAGCGGATTTAAATTTCCTTACAATCAAGACCATGGGAAATTCACAAGGAAATTATCTCACTGCATCACTTGGAACGACCAAGGTTCGCAGAATACATATACATATTCAACACCTTGGGCTTGCAGCTGTCAACAAGGCTTTACATTCTTATTCTATGCTTTAGAAATTCCAAGAGGTTAGTTCATTACATTTACTATTTCTTTAATTTCCACATCGCATACAACAATTTCATGCCGTTTCGTGCAGCGGCGGGCCGGGGTATTAAAGTAGGCACTTATACTTGAACTATATTGCTGATTTTTAAACTGAGCCAACCTTATTTAATAACATTTATCATATTAAGGAGCCACAAGCTTATGTTCTCAACTGTTAATTGCTAGCCTCAATTTCACTAAAGTTGTCTACCTATCATGCAGTATCGCGTTTTACTTACTATTGTTATCATTTTACAGTATTATTATATCGCGCGCTGAACGTTGTTGCTTGTTCAATGTTTTTCTTGTCACTGTATTTTACAGAATTACAGCCAAAACTCACCACTGAACCAGCGCGAATGTTATACCGTTCTATGTTTCCTAAATTATGGAAAATACTTCGTTATAAACGTTTAAATTTCGAAAGATCCAAATTATTGCATGACCACCGTTCAAACTTCAATATATTTTAATAAATATGTTTACTTCGCCGTTCACCCAACGTATATATTTATATTTTCGTTCTTTGACTCCTTAAACAACTCCGGCACATTTGTATTACCTTGATCATGTATTCTAAATGTTCATAGTTTACTGATATTGTCTTTGTTTTTCAGGCAACCGTTTCGTATGATTATGAAACGCAAACAGTCAGACGCGGGCGAACGAAAACATTGACAGTTGGCACATAAAAATCCAACAAAGGCAAAGCGGCGGGACACAAAGCGACTAACGAAAAATTGGCGGTGTATTCGGGTAGACTCATCGACAAATAAAGTCCAAACTGAAGGCGCAAATCAACCGGAGAGATTTACACGTATTTTACTATTTCAAAAAGCCAATCGAGACATAGAGGCCTTCGACTTCAGGACGGCGACCTCTGTTTCTACATACAGTTTTATAACATCGCACAAACCTGAGGAAACTGACGTAAATAAACATCGATTTTGGCATGCAGTCTGACTCTGACTTTCTTGACAGTTATAAAACGTACACCTTGTCTTGTCAGAATAAAATAAATCACATTATAAAACCATTGTCTTTGCGTGTTCAGTTTAGCCTTTTTAAATAACCCACCCCCAGTAAGTTATATCTTTGCCCTCGAAACACGTGACCAGCCCCAACCAGGGTCTTTTCGCAGCGGTGGGCGGGGGAGCGGAGATAAGACCCTGGGTACGAGGATGGAAAATATGTACCGTGACAAAGTTAAAACTTGTTTAAAACACTCGTGAAACCTTTATTTTGTTAATTTGGGTGTTCGAACCACCGAGGGGACGAGAATGTAGGGTAATGGTAATATGATTATATAGCTAATAGAAGAGGTCATGCTGCTTGCTCAACCCACCACATCCTCACTACAGGGTATCCCCAAAAAATGCCGCCCATCCGTTTTTGTACTGCATCTTCTTTAATACCGAAAGCCCATCACTCCTTCTTTGTTGTCTGAAATTTTCAGAGCTAAATAGTTATCTACTCGCTTCCTGGAGTCATTTAAAGAGGCAACATCAAAATTTGAACTTGTCTAAATTATGCAAATTATCTATGCTACCTACAGATTTGGAAAAATACAGGGTGTCCCAAACGAATGTCGCCCATCCCGTTTTTTACCACAGCTTTGTTTGAGTGCGGAATACAAGTTGGAATACATATGCGTGTGAAAA